>JANRMT010062837.1:57913683-57932491 GCA_026402145.1 Polypterus bichir lapradei
ATCTATCTATCTATCTATCTATCTATCTATCTATCTATCTATCTATCTATCTATGTGAATTTTAAAAATACTATAGTGATTGTTTAATCTGTTCCCTCCTTCATTCAAGCCTAATCATTGGTATTTCATTAACTCCTGTTTTTATTCTCAGTTTTTGTGTGTATTTTTTATAACTAATTTTACCAGAACAAATTTCACAATTATTTACATCAATTTATAATGTTTATTACTAATTTATTTCTTATATTTGCTCATAAGAGGGCTTTTTTTGGAATTTTGGGAAGCACAAAATATTAAAACATTAAACCATTTTGACAAAACAGGCTTTCTCTAAAGTAACAGCAATTTGCACTTTGAAGGTGCCCAGAGTCACACTGTCTATAACACCACTGGCACTTCATGTGTGTTTAACTATAGGCAGTGTGGACTGAGCTCAGTGTGGAGCTGAGGAGCCCACGGTGACTGCATGATTGTTGTATTGCAAGACTTTATTATTAACATGGGATTGCCTGCTTGACATCAATATGAAAAGATTAGTACAAAACAATACAATACAATTTATTTATATATAGCCCAAAATCACACAAGAAGTGCCATAATGGGCTTTGATAGGCTCTGCCTTTTGACAACCCCTCTAAGAAGACAAGGAAACACTCCCAAAAAACCCTTGTAGGGGAAAAAAAAATGGAAGAAATCTTGGGAAAGGCAGTTCAAAGAAAGACCCCTTTCCAAGTAGGTTGGGCGGGCACTGAGTGTCAAAAAAAAGGGGATAATACAATACAATACAAAGAACAGAACACAAGTAATCCTCAATACAATATAAAAGTGCAATAGAAATATTACATGTAAAGAGCAGAATTCAACAGTAGATGATATCACATAATATGATTTGGATTTTGTTCAGAGTCCTGGAGACCTTGGCAATCAAGCTGTCTCCCCATATTGGCCATTCTACAGCTGAATCAACACTGTAACAGCTAATCCGAATAAAGAACCCCTCTACCTGATGATTCTTGCCAAAGCCATCAGAGATGGCTTTACCTTAGGCAGGCAAAACAACTTGGTATTAGGGCAGTGGCACCAAGAGCCACATTTGAGTACTGCGAAGAGAAACAGAATAGGTGAGGGTTAGAAACAAATTATAACTATCCTATTACTTATGTTAAAGTGCTAATGACTAACAACAAAGATGCAGTCTGTACAGTTAATCAGCAGCTCTAATCAGGATATGCTAAACTGAAGTAGTGAGTCTTCAGCCGGGATTTGAAAGCTGAGACCGAAGGGGCATCTTTTATAGTAGCAGACAGACCATTCCACAGTTTAGGGGCCCTGTAACTAAAAGCTCGACCTCCCACTGTTATTTTATTAATCCTTGGAATCATAAGCAGGCTGGCACCTTGGGATCTTAATGTGCGCTCTGGTTTGTAAATCATGATAAGTTCAGACAAGCAGGCCAGACCTTGGCCATTTAAGGCTTTATATGTTAAAAGGTGGATTTTGAAATCTGCCATAAACTTAACTGGGAGCCAGTGTAAATATTTAAGAACTGGAGTTATGTGTTCATATTTTCTTGTTCTTGTGATAATTCTTGCAGAAGCATTTTGGATTAACTGGAGGCTGTATAAAGAACAACTTGAACATCCAGTGAACACCGCATTGCAGTAGTCAATCCTACTAGAAATAAATGCATGAATTAATTTCTCAGAATCCTGCTTATTAAGAAAAAGCCTTAATTTCTCAACATTTTTAAGATTGAAGAAACATTATTTAGACAACCTTTAATGTGCGCTTTAAATGACATTCAAGAGTCAAAAATAACTCCTAGATTGCGGGCTGATTCAGTAAAATTAATGGTGATTACAACTGAGTTAAATGATGACAAAATATTGTTGTTATCAGCATCATTCCCTCCAATAATTAACATTTCTGTTTTATCTGTGTTTAAAGACAAGTAGTTCTCATCCATCCACTCCTTAATTCACTAACATAACTAATTAAAGACAACATTGGAGAAACTTCATTTGGTCTTAAAGAAAGTGTCATCTGCATATAAGTGAAAATTAACATTATGTTTTCTTGCGATAGATCCCAGTGGAAGCATGTAAAGTGAAAACAGTAAAGGTCCCAGTACTGAGCCCTGTGGGACACCATATTGAACTTCTGTGTATAATGATGGAATACTGTCAGCACATTTTTGTACATACTGGAATTGATTTGATAAGTAAGAACCAAACCAAGCGAACACAGGGCCTGTAAGCCCAACATCGTTTTCTAGCTTGTGCAGTAAAATAGAATGGTCAATGGTGTCAAACGCTGTGTTTAAGTCTAACAACATCATTACAGTGGAGTTTCCTTCATCAGAGGATATCAGAATGTCTTTTACAACACACGTTAGTGCCATTTCTGTACTATGACCAGTGCGGAAACCAGACTGGAATTTCTCAAATAAGTTGTGATGCATAAGGTGTGACTGAAGCTGATTTGGCGACTGCTGTTTCAAGTAATTTAAAGAGAAAGGGTAAATTTGAAGTGGATCTATAATTATTAAGTATATGTGTGACCTTTCATACTTGACATACACAGTCTAGTATTTTTAACTGCTGTCACACCCGAGGATTGCTTTCTGGGCTCACCTGAGGTATCCAACACCACTCAAGGATGTTGGGGTGGAGGGGCGCGCTCTCTAATGGTGTTATCTGCTTTCTCACTCAAATTGCCTAGAAGACGGCCAGTGAGTGCAACTAATCCAACATAACCCTCCCCTTCCAGCCCAGATATTGTATTGTAACATGCCAAAGAGTACGCTTATTTCTTTTTTTGATTTCTTGCCAGCATTCTGTAGGACTCCTTCAGATTGTCATTCAGCCACACTGGATTTTACTTAATTTCACATGAGGCCTAATTTATTTATTTTTTTGCTTTAGGATCTCACTGATACTAGTTATGCCACCATGTCTATGGTTCTAACATTTGTAAAATTTACATACAACAAGTTTCCGTCTATGCCCTTGCTAAAGCACCTTTGAAGTAACAGTTGGGATTCACTGCACTAATTCCTTGCATAATTTTTATCATGTCCTAAAACCCTTAATTTCTATTTTCTCACAGTTTTTCCTCATTTGTTTTGGACCAATTCTCTAAAGATACTTTAAGTTGTCAAAAAACATGTGAGTTTCTCAACAACATGTACTGTTTCGTGCACAATAGAATCTCATTCTGTTTTACAAATTGCAAATGCTTTAATACATATGAATAAATTACTAGCACAGATTATATTGCTTCTCTATGGAATAGTTTTACACTTTCAAACATGTGAAAATTCTCTCATTGTGTAAGTCATCACATGTCCAAAAGTCCATCCAGTTTTCAAAATCTGTTATGAGGGATGGCCAGCATCCTTACCCGGCAGTGATGCCGTTGAGGTGGAAGTAAAGGGCAAGACAGCATGCACAAGGCATTGTCTCTCCCAGACTGCTAGATGGCAGCCCCCCTGAGTTGCAGTAGCATCATGGTTTCCCACAGGCCATCCTGGGACTTGGAGTCGGGAGGAAGGAGGACAAAGCTTGCATAGAGGAGTGGAGGAGACAGTGACCAAGAGAGAGACAGAGAGAGACAGAGAGAGAGAAGGCTAAATTATTGCTGTGTTCTTAGTGTTGTTTGCCCAGAGGGGGCTGGGCGGTCTCATGGTCTGGAACCCCTGCAGATTTATTTTTTCTCCAACCATTCGGAGTTTTTTTGTTTTTTTTACTTACTTTTATTCTATGTTAATGAGTTTTGTTTTATTTTAATTCTTATTTATTTTGTCTTTTTTCTCTTTCTTCATCATGTAAAGCACTTTGAGCTACATTATTTGTATGAAAATGTGCTATATAAATAAATGTTGTTGTTGTTGTTGTTGTGCTTAACTGTACTTGTGACTGTGGGGGGAAATGCTTTGGGAAGAGTTTCCCACAATAAAAACTCTGTTCTTTTATACTTGTGTCCACACCTTTGTATTGGGTGTTTGGGGAGCTGGGTTGCCCCCTGGTGGCCACAATGTTAGTTCTATTTTTCATTAGCTACATTGATATGAAGTCATAGTAATGCCACCTAAAGTGATAAATTGGTCCTCAAGTGAAACCAGTGCAACTGAATTTGTACACTTTCTGAACATGAAAGAACCTGCTCAGGCAAACAGTGAACTTGTTTGTGGATGCGGAAGGAGTGTAGGGATGTGTGGCAATTGTATGAGGGCAAGTCAGCGAAGCAGAGGAAGAGTTTGAAGAATGCAAAATATTGGTAACACTTGCAGACCATGTCATTAACCATAGCCTTACATTATCAGAGGCTGATTGCCTAGTATAGTCTAATGTAAGCCTGTCTATAGTGTATTCCATCATCCAAACATTCAAAGGGGAAAAGATGTATGTGAAAGTGTAATTCAATACTGTGGTCCTTCATGTTCTTATTGTTTCAGCAATATAGTAACTGACAGTTACAGTAATGTAATGCATGTTTGAAGGACATCCAGTAAGATATTCATGTAGCACACAGTACGGTACATACACTTTTTTCACTTTCTGAATTACAATGTATATGATGAGATGACTACCTCACGCAGAAGGGGCTTTCTGTCACCTTAGCAAGAACAAATATATTGCAACATGCTCATTGAAAGTAATGCTATCAGACGTCAAGCGATCTAAATCACATTTCCAAAACCTGCACTGTTATACTAAAAAACAACTAGATTTTCTGACCACTATCATATCAGATTATTCTTTAACTCAATAATTTATTTTTGAGTGAAAAATTAGCTTTTGCAGGTAGACTAACCCTTACATTCCCAAACAGCAGAATTTACGTTTCAATAATTAACTTCTTGGAAAATCATCATCTAACAGAGCAAAACAAGCTAATTAATGCCAAAAAATACATCCAACAAAATTTCCCATATACCCCTCCAATCTGTACAAAGGAATTCCAAACAGGAAAGGACAACATCCACTGGACGAAAGACGCAGCAGAAAAACCCTTGAACTTTGGCTAAAATATTTAAACTAGGTTTCCCTATGACCTCAATATCTCATTCTTAATATGGCTTAGAATCCTTAACTGTAGCAATAGTAGAACACTACCCAAGTTGGCAGACAAGGGGTAGAAAAAAGGCGGAAAGGAATTGGATAACACTGCTGAAAACACATTTTTCAACAGGCTTTAATGTGAGGGGACCTCAGTTATTAAACAGCCCAAAAAATTAGGGTCGATTGCCTGTGCCTTCTGGGCACCCATAGTACAAAAAACAAACTGCTCAGGTTGCTGCATTGTGGATGGAGCCGATGGGAACCTTGTTCTTTCTGTAAACCTAACCCTAACCCTAATCTTTCAGAGTCTGACCCTAAATACCACGAATTGCATTTATTCAATACAGTGCAAAACTTGTAAAATGCTTTAAATAGGGGAAACTAAAAATACCGTTAAAGCAAGATACATTAAACATCTTTGCTTAATTGAAAATCAGAACAGGCAGACTAAACTTTATAACCATTTTGCACAGTCTGACCACTCACCAATATTTTTTGAATTAGAACATCAGTCCTTTTGGAAGAAAACCCGCCGCCGAAACAGAATGGATTAAATATTTAAATACAGTTTTTCCTAATGGGTTGAATGAAAGATAAATGTTATTAGTCTGTAGTTTTCATTCTTTCACAACTGAATCAATGGGAAATTAATTATTAATTAATTACATGATTAGCATACCAGTGTACTGCCAGTCGAGGCTGGCATACTCTACTCAAATTCTAATCTTAAAAGTCATAAAAACTAACCCTGATCTTAAAAGATTAATTTGGTGCCCCTGCTGTTAAAAATGGTCTGTGCAAAACTTTTTTAAAACCTGGCAGGATCTAATTAATAACATTTTAGAATAAGCATTTAAATTAAGGAAGTGGATTGTCTTCCCTTTTTTATTTGTTTATTTATCCTACTATTAAAGTTTTACTCTGTTGGCCTCGCTCTAGTTTCTTGTGGGTGGGGGTTGATTTGAATTGAACTTAGCTCTGTAACATTTGACTTGCTTGTATGGAATGTTATTTGCTTTTAGTAAATTCAATAAAATAATAAAAAAAGAAGTCCCCCTAATCTTAACGTTCTGGGGCCTCATGTATAACGCCATGCGTAGAATTTGCACTATAACATGGCGTAAGCACAAAAGCCGAAAAGTGCTTACGCACAGAAAAATCCAGATGCAGGAATCTATGCGTACTCCAACTTCCACGTTCTTCCGCTATATAAATCCCGGTCAGCGTGAAAACTAACGCTCGTGCACGCGCTTTATGTAACGCCCCTACTCCTCCCAGAATTACACCTCTTTGAATATGCAAATCAATATAAATCGTCCTTAAGCTCAGCCTTCTGTGAAAAGACAATGGGAAAAGCATGGGGGAAATATAAGAATTTCAGCGAATACCATGTGGAGGCAAAGGAAAAACATACTATTTGTTTAATTAAACCGTGGTATAATCAACAAAAGGAAGTTGATCGAGTGACATAGCGTGCTGGAGAAACTTAAAAGCTCAGATATCAGTCGCCGTGAAAAGGCAAGTCGTAGCCCACCGTCTGAATGTCATATGAAAGCTTATTAGAATACAGAGAAAAAAACAGTGGGGAAAAACACGAAATGTCAACTTCAATCTCGAAATTTCCACTTTAATCATGTAGTTTATTTTGTCATTAAAGTAGAACATCATAAACGTCATCTTAAAATCATTTAATTAACCAGTTTCTCAAATCACATCGTAATTAAAGTAGCACGTTAAATGCTTTGTTTTGTATGTGATCTTTTATGTGCTCTATGTGTGTGAATCCATTACATTCATGATATTACAGCTCTCTGAATAACTAAAATACTGAGATGTATACATGATATCATTTTCATGATGATAGGAGTTAAAGCACTTTAATAAACATGGGTTTCACAGCGCAGTGATTGTGTGCGACCTTCGATGAAATTATTTATTGCAGCAGTAGTCATGGGCGACTCCAAGCAGAGAAAGAATCGGTGGCCCCTTCGCCCACCAATGTCAATATGGTATCTTATGCACGGTGGATGGCCACGTCCGTTGCAGACACTGCATAGCCGCCTCGTGCTCATGACACAAGCGTTTAACTTTTGTCGAAATTTGCCACTGCGTTTTTAGCTGTGTCATTATTTTCTCTTTCTGTTTTATATTCAATATATATTGGCGTGGCCGCCCCTGCAGTCCTTGCTTTTCTTTCGCCAAGTAACCGATCGCCACACAATCAGCTCTGTAATAGACGTTAAGCCATCTGTAAGCATAGAGCGCTGATTCATCAAAATGTTTAAGGAACATTGAAATATCTTCATAGTACATGTTTAATTATTCTATCCTTCACGCCAGTCCCAGTGAAGAATATAGATTATTTAAATGAAGTTAAAGTTTTACCTGTATAATATAATAAACATATTTTGCTGCATTTCATCTTAAAAATGATATCGTCATCATATGTAAATACACGCTTTATACAGTGACGCAGGTTGTGCAATATTATAACTGTAGTGCAAGTTTACAGTGAGTTAATTGTACTTATAAGTACAAACAGTTCTACAAGGAGCAATTGATTGAGTGCATTTATAGTTCTTGGGATGAAACTGTTTCTGAACCATGAGGTCCGTACAGGAAAGGCTTTGAAACGTTTTGCCATGGCTGAGGTAGCGTATGCTTGATACTGTATCCTAATAATTCTCTTTCCGATCAGCTGCTGCTGTGATTCACACTCAGATACAGTTATACGGGAGCAGCTGAAAGAAGAAGAAGAAGGTGCAGTGAGAGTAACAACGCTAAAGCAGTTATGGTATTTGGCTATTCCCTGGACCATTATATTGTTACAAGTTAATTACAATCAGGTGAATTACACTAATAAACAATATGCGGTTAGTTTCAGTGTATTTATAAAGCCGTGTCAGGAAAATAAAAGAGTAATCACACAGGAACAGTAGCACTGCTTTGACGCTGGGTGCCGCCAGTCTGCAAAACCAAGCGGAGAACTTGCGTACGACAAGGTATGAGGTACCGTGGAAAAGTGGTGGCTTTACGCCAAGTGTAGGTTTTATACATCGCGATTTGAACGTGGAAAAGTTCTTACACAACATTTCTGTGCGTACGCACCGTTTATACATGAGGCCCCTGTTTATTTTTTTTACTCTTTCATGAAGATACATTATTTGAAATATTTTTTATGCTGTAATTTTTTTTCTAAATTAATTTTAGGTCTTAATTTAGGTGCAGCTGTGAGTGGGAGTGGGTGTGGAGTTGCCTTTAGACTTGTAGGTAAACACTGTCTGGATCTAGTATTATGAACATTAATGGTCTGTCAGGACAAAGGAGTGAGAAAAAGCAGAGGTGAAGGTGGCTGACATCTTTAATAGTACTGTTTTCCTTTCAGAGGCAGCATGTATTACTTACTTACTTATTTACTTTACTTATTGTATATAAGTTATGAAAAGAAGGCAGTTGTGCACCTGTAATACTGTGGACTGACCTCACCACCATCAGCATTACTTAGCAGTCCTGAGCAGCACACATGCAGGACAGTCAGTGAAAATGGACTCCACTAGAACCATTGGATGACATGCAGACTGAAGGTCATTCCAACTATCTCCGATATTTGTCTTAGTAATGAAAGAATTAATACAGCTAAAATGAAAAGTAAGAATTAAGAAGAGTTACACGTCATGTTGTTACCACTCTAATTAATGGTATGCTTACCTTTAATTTTAAAAATAATTTTTGACACAGACTATTTGATTACACACAGAGCACCTCTAATATATGAACTGTGTGTTTGCTTTATGTTTGATTTTTATGGTTGTTGTTTTACTTACTTTTTGCTGCCACTGCAAATGTTTTAATACTAAAATTGATGCAATATGCTTGTGCATTTTTACGTTTTGTGCAGTAACTTGGGAATTTGGGTTTTGGTTGATTAATAATGTTATAAGTTCTGGTACTCCTCCTATTATTTTAAATCTCTAATATTCAAGCCTAGTATATGGCATTGCTTCTTTTCTTTGGAGGCTATCATTTGAGTTCAAGAATTAAAGACAAGAACAGGTAATTTGATTTACACAGGCTCATCCAGTAAGCCTAAGACACATTTTGTGTTGATTCTCACATTACTGTTAAGTTCATCATAAATGTTAGGGTTGGGGAGGATACAATTATAGGCTACAACAAAAATAATAATCGAAAAATAACAATAATAATCATACTAATAATAATATGGGACATGCCCAGAGTTACTGACCAGATAATATGTGCCAGCTGTCCTGATATAGTGATAGGGATCTGTACTGGCAATCGGAAGGTTGCCGGTTCGAATCCCGTAAATGCCAAAAGGGACTCTGCTCTGTTGGGCCTTGGATCAAGGCCCTTAACCTGCAATTGCTGAGCATTTTGAGTAGTGAGAACAGCGCTATATAAATGCAAAGAATTATTATTATTATTATTATTATTATAAAAAACAAGAAAGAGTGGACATGCCTTCTGATCAATATAGCTGTTCCAGATGACATAAGCATCTTACTGAAAGAGACAGAGAAGTTTAGCAGACACAAGGATATGAAAATCAAGACCAGCAGGGTGTGAAATGCCAAGATATGAGTGGTGCCAGTAATAGTGAGATCATTAGGAGCACTCAAGAAGGGTTTCATCAACAACCTTTGAATACCTTCGGGCCATCCATCAGCTACTGAAGGGCAGAAGTTCATACTTATATGTACTCCATACATCCCCAGGAAGGTGCTTGATGTTGTCATACATATGTGTCTGAGGGACACAGTTAGGGCTCATCCAAGCTATGTACTACCTCAGTGGGGTAAGAGGGGGAGCTACCATTAACAGTGTTGTCTTTTTTTGCTTCCATGGCAGTGAGAAGATGTCCACTTGAGGGAAACTAACCCTACCCTTTCCACCCGGCAGCTATAAATGCCTGACGCTCTCAAATGACAGTGATATTTTTTGGACAAGTCAAACCTATATAACAGAACTCTAAGATCTCTACTTGCTCATGACAGCTGTTTACTTTGAGAGCCTGAGAGGTAATTTATGGGGGTTTTTTTTTGCACCCACAAGCACCTGTTTTGTTATCTGTTGCCAAGAGCAACCCCTGGCACCCCAACACTTTACATGGGTTGCTGTACTCTTTCCACCCATCCACAATGTATATTTCTTGATGTTTATTAATATGATGGTTGTTTTTTGTTTGTGATGGTGATTAATTGTTATGCAGACATTTTGTGATATGTTTGCATGGCCATGGCTGTCTTGTTTGTGGTTTTCATATTTTTTGATGATCACGCTCCACCTATATAAGATGGTGGCACATAGTAATCAGCATCCTAATGTTGGATATTAAAGACAAAAACATACTTTGTGGCAGATTAGCGAAGGGAATGAAACCCAGTTTAACTTAGGATCTCTTTTTAAAAAGATTACTTTTACTGTTGAATGTTTTGGTTTTGGTTTTGACTTCTTTGGCAATGGATCCCCAACCTGTCCTCTGACCTTGCCTTTATTTTCTCCCTAATAGTACTTTCCATTTCCTGGTACAATCCCTTAAATTCAAAGTTTCCTATCTACATCAGTCTTAGGCATGTATTGCCCAAGGCATTTCTAAACAGAAACAAACTATTATATTCAAAAAGAGCATATGGTAAGCTTCATCTCAAGCCCTTGAATATGAAAGGACTCCCTAACAACTCTTAGAATTCAAAAGCCATCACTACATCATTGTTGAAGGAAATCAGCTACTTGGATCTTTATCCAGCTACACTGTTAAACACAGCTAGGCACTTAGGGAACAGGACAGCTTTTCCCCTTTCTTTCTTCTCAAATCTAGTCCTAGTAATTAATTCAGTGAAGACTCAACTTAAAATGTAGGTTAACTTCTGTATAATACACACATAATGATTGTGAATGATTTTTTTGCTTGAGGCCTCAAAAGTAATGCAGAGTTTTTAGGGCCAGGTTATACTTTGCTGTTTTTCTCTTGCTGCATTCTACATGGCACTGCCTCTGGTGTTAGGCAGAAATAGATTTGATGGAGTTAAATATATTTCCCTTCTCTTTTAGGAGATTTCACCTGCACATGAAATGAACTGAAATTCACTCCTGCTCTTCTTAGTTTGTAGAAGTTGATGGCTCTTTGGTGACAACTAAGCTAGATGGTTAGGTGTTGGGCAGTGTAAGTTTGTGCTTGTGACTTATAGAAAGTGACAGTAAGGATGACTTTGTACACACGGCTGATGTGTTATTTTAAGTAGACAACAAGGCCAATGTTCATTACAATTATTTACAGATGTAATAATACAATTGCCACATTGAAAGGTTAAGTGATATGCTCAGAGTCACACAGTGAGACAGGAGTAGGGATTGAATGGGGAACCATGTGGTTTAAAGTTGAATGCCCTGGCCACTGCACCACACTGTTTGCATTCATGAAAGCACCTTGACCATCGACAACTATTAACAAAATGTCACTATTTATAGACTTTTTAGTGAATAGAGTCTATTAATTCACTTAGCCATTTTTTTGCTACTTATCCATGTTTGCATAGTGGGGGCAGCAATCTCAGCAATGATGCTCAGGCATTCCTTTTCCTCGCCAACCCCTCCAACTCCTCCAAGGGGATACCAAGTTGTTCCCAGGCCAGGTCCTTGGTCTGCACTAAAATCTCCTCCCAGTTGAATGTTCCCAAAACATCTCCCCAGGAAGGCATTCAGGGAGCATTGTAATCAGATGCCCAAACCACCTCAACTGTCTCCTTTCAATGTGAAGAAGCAGCAGCTCCATTTTGAGCTTCTCCCAAATGTCTGCACATCTTACCCTATCTCTAAGAAAGAGCCCAGAGACACTGCAAATGAAACTAATTTCTGCTGCTGATCTAGTTCTTTTAGTCACTACTCAAAGCTCATGACCATAGGTGAGAGTAGGAATGCAGATTAACCAATAAATTGACAGCTTTGCCTTTTGGTTCAGCCTCCCTCATCAAGGACCAAGTAACCTTACCTGGAAAAGGGAACTCGTCATCAAACTCTTGGTCGTTGGGCCTATACCAATGGCAACCGGCTCGGTACAGCCCTAAAGAGCAACATAGGTTTGTCCTCCAGTGGGCACACTATCTGCAGAAGAAGTCATAAGGGTCCAGTGCATTGCGGCTTGAGCAGCAGTTGAAAACAAGTGCCTTGACTCACCGATCCCTGGCTACCGAAACTCAATGGAGTGTAGTTTTGATAAAAATGTCTACATTTTGCAGCATTTCTATACACCTAGAGTGTTGAATAACTAAAGTGTATGCTGTTTTATTTAAACATTTTGGTATTTGCAATATGATTGTAATTTGTAGATATGATTGCACAGTATGACCAAATCTCACGTCAGCTCTTGTGATGCTGTGTGATGCTTTCCAACTGACTTTTACCCTTAGGAGTTGATAGCATCTGTGGAGGTGTTGATATATCTTTCTTACAGAATATTAATTTACACTAAATATGGATTGAACTATTTCACAGAAACTACAGAGCACATCCACAGTGGGCTGCAAAGGCAAAAACAAAAGGCACCAAGGAAATGAAAATGGGTGTATAAAACAAATAAATTGATGACCATGCATTTGGAAATACAATTCTTTAGATTTTAAAATTGACATATTACTTATTATTTGGGTGACACCTTTATCCAAGGTGACTTACAATATTTCAGATACAACTGGTTACATTTCTTTTATCTCCCAAGTTGTATATAACGTTAAACTGAATCCAGCCCTGCAAGCGGTCCTCCAACTTGCAGGGAAAACAGCAGCACTCGGGTCCTGATTTGAGGCGGACAATCCCGGTAGGTGCATGGAATGTCTTGTATCTTCAGTATGGTAATCATCTTCCTCTGCTGTTAGAGGAACTTCATAAACTGCACATTTCAGTGGGGGCACTCTCTGTGGTATGCAGACCTGGGACTGGCCAAATCTCTGTAGATGGGTTTAGCTTTTATTGGTCTGGTCATTCAGATGGCGGTCATACTCAGATAGTACCTGTTGCTGTGGTGGATTGGCTCCTTCCGATGGTGTCTGATATTACTCTTTTCAATGACCGCATTATGAGAATCAGATTAAAGCACTCTCTGGGTGCCTTGTCTGTTTTCTCAGTGTATGCTTCGACTGTGGTAAGTAATGTCTCAATGAAGAAGACTTTTTATTCGCAGCTTTGCTCGGTGGTTGAAAGGTGCCTGCAAGGTGACACTCCTCTGGTCATTGGTGACGTTAATGCAACCACTGGAATTGACAGGGCTGGCTATGAGGATTGTGTCGGTCCCCATGGGTCTGGCAACTGTGGTGAAAGTGGCTCTATGTTTCTTGACTGCAAAAGGTCAGGGGCTGCAGATTGCTGGGTCCTGGTTCCAGCACCCTGAGCCGCATTGTTGGACTTGGTACTCCAATGCTGGTGGTGCGGTGAAGGAGATTGATCACATCCTCATGGGCAGACAGTGCATGGCTCCTACAGAACTGCTGGGTCTACAGAAGTGCTCAGTTTGAGAATTCTGACCACAGACTTGTTGTTGCTACACTGAAGATCTATCTTAGGTCCAATAGGCTATCACCTACTAGGAGAATGAGACTGGACCTGGCCAGACTCGAAGATCAGGCTGTTTTTAGTGAGTTTGCATGCAGTTTGTGTGGAGAACATGCAGACTAGGGTGCGACTGCTAATTCATTGTGATGTGGGAGACCTTCTGTGACAAGACCCTGAAGGTTGCTAAGGGTTGTGTTGGTGTTCCCAGAAGGAGGTATTTTTCAACTCATAGGGCACCCTGGATATCATCAAGAGCAGTTGCAGCTCATGGCTTGATAGGCAACTCCGGTCTGCATTGAGAAGGACAACTGTGAGGGCTTTGAGGGCAGATAGGGAGGTGTTTGTTAGAGGATTCTGTAAGCAAGTGACACACCATCTATGGTTTAGTGACCCACTTTCTGCTTACAGAGGAATCAAAGCATTACGCACATCCAAATCTGTCCCTCAGAGAGTCGCAGTCAGGGTGGGTGATGGAATGGTCCTTACGGATGATGCTGCAGTTGTGACCTGCTGGGCTGGCTACTTTGATGAATTTTTTTAAAGATGATCCTCCAGCTAGGATACCTGAGTCCACAGTTCCTGAGGCTGATCCTCCAATTGGCTGTGAACCACCCAATCTCACTGAGATTGCGCAGTTAGTGAACCAGTTCAGGGTAGGGAGGTTGCAGGGATCTGTGGTATCTGGGGTGAATTTCTCCAGGCTGGGGCTAAGGCTGTCCTCATGGCTTTGCAAGCAGTCTTTGTTTCCATGTGGGAGAGGGACGTCATCCCAGTTGACCAAAAAATGGGAGTCGTCATCCCTATCTGGGAAGAGAAGGGTAATTGCCTGGATAGTGGCAATTACATGAGGATATCCCTGCTCTCTGTACCAGGTAAGGTCCTTGCTAGACTCAGCCTCAATAGGATCTGTGATCTCTTGCCCACCTACCAGCAACATGAGTAGTCTGCTTTTACGCCTAAGAGGTTTACAATTAACTGAATCCTGGCACTAAGGGTTCTCATCGAGAGCAAATACAAATATCAGCAGAGTTTGTTTGCAGCCTTTGTCGATTTTCATAAAGCATTCAAATCAGTTGATCGAGCTGCCCTGTGGGACATCCTAAGACTTTGCGGTATCCCCCCAAAGTTGCTGGATATCATGGCTAGCCTGTGCACTGGTATTGTGAGTTCCTTGCAGAGCCTCATGTTTCCCAGCTGAATCTGGTTGATTAGGGGTGTGCTCTTGCTCCTACCTTGTTCAATAATTGCAGGGACTGGGTGTTGGGCAGGGTCATGTGGTCCTGCGGCTGTCTACAACTAGTCTACAACTTCCCTGTATCCGTTGGGTATCCGTTGTTGAAGAAAGATTCACTGATCTTGACTTTTCTGACAATGCAGTAGACAGATTGATAGAACATGTGGAGTCATGAGGTTAATGAAAAGGGGTGTGTGGTGCTCCTTCTATCTCTGCAAAGGGACAAAGTTACAAGTCTTTATATTCCTGATGCTTCCTGTGTTGCTATATGGTTGCGAGACAGGGACGCTATTCAGTGACCTGGGGTACCTTAAGCTTGGCTAGTGTTCCTGTCATTTGGCATTCATCAGTCATTAGTCATCATTCATTCATCAGTGGGACCTACATGAGCCATGCTCCCTTCTCCCTTGAAATCTACAGGAACCCACTCAGAACAGTTGCTCACTCCTGTTGTCTGTACATTCAGCCTGTGCGACCCAATCCCTTGAGTACCATCTGCTCGCCCTTCTTGGGCCATCCCTGACTGCCTGTCTCACCTTTGCAACACCAGCTCAGCCATGATCCTGCCTCTCACTTTTCTTTCCTTCTTTCAATTTACCCTCTGGATTTCATCTTTCTTTTTTTTCTTTACTTTTTCCTTCTGTCTCCATAAGGCTTTGATTATACTTTGGTGAGGAAGATGCCTAATGTTGCACCCCAGAGCACTAATGAAGAAACTGACCAAACTGCATGCATCTGCATATGAAAGTGTGCTCTGTCAATCCCCCACATCAACACCCCAGGACTGCTTGCCCATGCTACCATACACACTTATTTCCATCCCAAGCCTGAGTGCACTGTTTTTGATTAAAACTAGCAGAACACCATAGACCATTAAAATGTGCTTTACCACAAGCTTATAATAAACTCTGTAATTGTGTTATGGTAATATTGTGATGTTTTCACTGGAAAAGAATTAAAAAACATCATGACCTGCAGACTGTGGAAGAAGCAGAAAACAGACCCTGGTTTTGCTGTTTGATTTTCCTTATGATTCTCTACTGTGTCTATCCAATTTCTAAAATCACTTACCCAGAGCAGGTTCACAGGGAAGTTGTAGACTATCCTTACAAGTATCGAGTCCAAGGCAGGAGCAACTTCTGGACAGGGCACCAGTCCGTCACAGGGTCAGCACATACATCTGTGCCCATATTTACCAAGCGTCTCATAATTACCATTCAGAATTGCACTACAAGTCTGACTAGGGTATGAATTTTTCTTACCCCATTGTAGAACATTGAAAGAAGCCATAAAATGTCCTACACCTACTCCCAGCAAGGAGTAGGAGTTCACATTTGAGAATGAATGACATCATGATTTTACAGCACCTCAAGTGGCCAAATGGCATTCATGAAAGCATTTAGTAGTTTTCTTGGAAATCAAGATGACATTTTGTAGTTTTCTGATAACTGTGCTAAGGCTTCACCACAAAGGTAAAAATAATAATAATAATATTCAAAGGGGCATGATTACATTTAAATAAAAAGTTTATGCTTCTCTCACTAAGTACCCTATAAAGTCAAGTGTTAAACCAGAAATCTTCATAACAACATCAACAATAATACTGTAATGAACAAAGAGATGGAACGACCAAGGTACAGACACTGAATGACATTAAAGCTGAAACTCTTGAGTGTTTATTTAGCAATAAATGGTCCACAGCTTTTCTTCCAGAAGAATCCCCTTCCAGTTGTTTTGGTAACATGAAACACCTCATAAATTAACAGCCACTGAAACTAGCCACAGCTATTCTTGTATTGTTTCTGAAGTTGCGTTTACTCTTCCACTGTTCCCGATCATCTTCCAGAGTCATACTGTATGCCATGCCTCTCTCTGTGACCCCACATCTTCTGTGAGGTTCTATTTATCCGATGTCCTGGGAGATTCCACTTGCCTACTTGAACCTTCCTGGGCTTGTAAAGTGTAATATGAATGATCCAGAGATCTACAGAATACAGAACTCAGCATATCTGAGTAATCTTCAGAGCAACATGTTGGTTGCTATTTTGCATCCACATGTGTGTCAGTACTGTGATGTTGCTTGTAATTCACTTATGCATGCTCAACCTCACTTGGGGAAATGATCTTGAAATGTGTGCCATCAATCGCTCTAACAGCTCTAGGAAAACAAGTGATTTGTATGAATGCAACTTGCTTTAACATTACCTCATGTGAGGTGGTGGAGAGCTGTATAAATCTGTGCATTACCTCACGAATTGTTCAAGAAATGGTTGGTTGTTTCATATCCAAATCATCACTGTGGTAAAGATGCATCTTCCATATGGCCAAGAAATATAACATTACCAACACTTTAATTTCAGCTCACTGTGCATGGCTTCTTTATGTAGATGGATCGATCACATGACATACAGAATTATTTATGAATTTTATTCTAAATCTGTCAAATTGATACTTTTTATGAGATAATTGTTGTCCAGTGATTAAAAAACATTCTGCCTTTACTAGAATATGCGCTAACACAATCTTCTGGAAGTTCCTAGTGAGTTAGAACATCTCACAACCTCGCCTAAATCCTGGTGAAGCTAGGATTAATTTCATAAATTAGGAAAATTGATAAAAAGTGCTATTACTACTAAGAGTAAGACCATTTTTGATTCACTCGGGGAATTTTGAGCCAGTTAGGAATCCTTTCTATTCTAAAACACTTGATAAATACGGGCACAATGTAGCATGTCCAGTCCAACTAACCTGCATGTTTTTAGACTTTGGGGGGGAACCAGATCTCCCAGAGGAAACCCACAGAGACACAGGGAAATGGGACCCCTGGGACATGAACCCCTGTTTCTTTGGTGCAAGGCAGCAACACTGTCACTGTTTTCCACTGCAAATATTTGAGTTTGCACAGTGCTGGGAAATCAAAATATACATTTTTTTTCTTATTATTGTTTTAAATTTTATGAGTATATGAGTGGCCCTGCAGTGGACTGGCACCCCACCCAGAGATGTTCACTGCCTTGTGCCCAATATGGCTGGAAGAGGCTCTCACACCCCCATCACTCTGAATTGAATTAAGCAGGTTTCAGAAAGGTATATCAAGCAGCTCATTTGTATTGCCGTCTAACAATATGCGAAAATAAGAAAAACATTTGCCCATTTTTATATCAGCCATCTGTTTACTTACTGCTGCTGCCTTTTTCATTACAAGGTCTTAAAGAGCCTGAGCTTCTCCCAGCACCATTACGTAAAAGTCAGAAGGAAAACTCTGATTGGTATGCTAGCTCATCTTTAGATGTTGGATCACCAAGCCAGTTCAGATTCGCCAGCATTTCAAACATGTCACAAACTCCAGGGCTGTGTGCTGCCACATAACAGTTGGGTGGCAAACAACTGGGGTCTGGCCATACCTCCTAGAACTTATGTAACACTGTCCCACTTTTAAGTGAGGACTTTGTGCTGCCTGTTATTGGCCAGTAGGCGTTCGCTTGCAGCCAACATTTCTTGACCTTACTCACTTTTATGACTTGGTGCCTCTGGATATTGTACTTCAGGGGTATCCAATCCAATTTTGAGGCCAAACTACAGGACTCGACATATAGAGTGCATACTAGTAATGGTTGTTGATACTTGTTGCCTCTGAAATTGGCATCACACCACTTAATCATTTCGAATGATTACAGTGGTCTGCACCAAAATGCCCCCATGCAAAAAAATCTGTGTTCTTTGTAGATTTAGGTGCTCTGAATTCATTTCTGGAATTGGATTTTCTCTACTTCAAACTGTTCCTGCGAGACGAAATACCATTTTGAAAAAAAATTGCACATTTTTTAAAAATAAGTTGTTTGTTTTATGGCATATGTTCTGAATATTATCAGAAGTATATTTTGAGCTAAAAAATACCAGCCATGTTTGTAACATTAGTTGAGATGGAAACAGTAGCTAGAGTTTG
>JANRMT010062837.1:57956518-57973008 GCA_026402145.1 Polypterus bichir lapradei
CTCACTCACTCACTCACTCACTCACTCACTCACTCACTCACTCACTCACTCACTCACTCACTCATCATTAATTCTCCAACTTCCCGTGTAGGTGGAAGGCTGAAATTTGGCAGGCTTATTCCTTACAGCTCACATACAAAAGTTAAGCAGGTTTCATTTCGAAATTCTACACGTAACGGTCATAACGGTCGATAACGGTCGACAACGTCCGCCATGTTGAACTTTCTTATTTATGGCACCATCTTCACGAAATTTGGTAGGCGGCTTCCCTGCGCTAACCAAAACCGATGTATGTACTTATTTCGATGGTATGACGCCATTGTCGGCCGCCATTTTGAACTTTCCAACGTCACTAATTTTTCAACTTCCCGTGTAGGTAGAAGGCTGACCCCATCTTCACGAAATTTGGTAGGTGGCTTCCCTGCGCTAACCAAAATCGATGTACGTACTTATTTCGGTGGTATGACGCCACTGTCGGCCGCCATATTGAATTTTCCAAACATCACTAATTCTCCAACTTCCCGTGTAGGTAGAAGGCTGAAATTTGGCAGGCTCATTCCTTACACCTTACTTACAAAAGTTAAGCAGGTTTCATTTCGAAATTCTACGCGTAACGGTCATAACGGTCAACAATGTCCGCCATGTTGAACTTTCTTATTCATGGCCCCAACTTCACGAAATTTGGTAGGCGGCTTCCCTGCGCTAACCGAAACCAATGTACATACTTATTTCGGTGGTATGACACCACTGTCAGCCGCCATATTGAACTTTCCAACGTCACTAATTCTCCAACTTCCCGTGTAGGTAGAAGGGTGAAATTTGGCAGGCTCATTCCTTACAGCTTACTTACAAAAGTTAAACAGGTTTCATTTCGAAATTCTACACGTAACGGTCGATAACGGTCAACAACGTCCGCCATGTTGAATTTTCTTATTTATGGCCCCATCTTCACGAAATTTGGTAGGCGGATTCCCTGCGCTAACCGAAACCGATGTATGTACTTATTTCGATGGTATGACGCCACTGTCGGCCGCCATATTGAACTTTCCAATGTCACTAATTTTCACAATGTCCGCCATGTTGAACTTTCTTATTTATGGCCCCATCTTCACGAAATTTGGTAGGTGGCTTCCCTGCGCTAACCAAAACCGATGTACGTACTTATTTCAGTGGTATGATGCCACTGTCGGCCGCCATATTGAAGTTTCCAACGTCTCTAATTCTCCAACTTCCCGTGTAGGTAGAAGGCTGAAATTTGGCAGGCTCATTCCTTACAGCTTACTTACAAAAGTTAAGCAGGTTTCATTTCAAAATTCTACGCGTAACGGTCAACAACGTCCGCCATGTTGAACTTTCTTATTCATAGGTAGAAGGCTGAAATTTGGTACTTATTTCGGTGATATGATGCCACTGTCGGCTACCATATTGAACTTTTCAACGGTCTTTGTTACTTATGGGCCCATCTTCAAGAAATTTGGTACGCGGGTTCCCAACGCTAACTGAATCCTACTTACGTACATATATACGTCCATAGCCTGCAGCTCGGTCACCGTGTGAGGCGGCGTTGGGTCCCCCATCCCAACGCCTCCCACGTTGTTGGCTGCCTGCCTATATAAGGCCATCTGTCGCTCCAGTCTCTACATTCCCTTCCTTGCTTCGCCACGGTATTCACATCTCCCTGCTGATAACTACAGCCTTTTTATTTAATCCACCGCTTCTCCTCTGTTTTATTGTTCATTTATTACGATTATAGTTATTGTATAGGTATTTTAGACTTACTTTACATTGTTCAAGTACCCATTTCCTTTATCATTCCAACCCCCATTAACATGTCTATCGAGGTAATCACCATCGATCAAAGAACTGTCACTTACCAAGTGGTTTCCATGCCCGGAGATGGCACCTGCCTTTCCATTCTCTTTGTTACATATTGCACAGCCATATCAGGCTCACTATTGATATCCGGAGGAACATTGTGTCTTATGTATTGAATGACTGGGACAGGTTCAAGGTGTGGACTGATGATGGTACAGGAGATAATTATACTACACAGGAGCACTAGAAGAGTGAAATGCTTAAGTGTACCGAAATGGCCAAATATTTTACACCTTTGGACAACCGCCAATGCCTCTTAAACATTTTAGCTTCACAGGTGACGATTTCAGTAGTGGACACTTTGATGTTTAGAAATGTTTAAACTCTCAAAAGCTGGATGTGAAGTTATCAATGAAACTGGTTGTATACTTACAACGCTTGACAGATGCCGAATGTCTCTTCAACACAAGTCCTACAAATACTGTCGTAACTGAAACAAACCATGAAACTCAAACCGATTATGACAGCAGCAATCCAAGCTGTGAGATTTGAAACAAGATTACTGTTCACATGGACAACTGTACATTGCATGCTCAAGAGTAAGCTCAGCGCACAGCTACAGCTTGGTCATATTGCAACTGGAGGGCCGAACTGACAACGTGGCATACAAAGAGATCTTTAACAAATAATTATTGGTATATTTTCCCTCAGTTTAAAAAGGTTTAATTTTATTCTTAATAAAAATTTTAAGGCAGTACTTCACCGCTGCGAAGCGCGGGTATTTTGCTAGTATATATATACATAGCAAAATATCCGCGTTTGGCAGCAGAGAAGTAAAAAGAGCCACAAAGTCCGCTTTCTGTAATGCATCTAATTTTGCTTGCTTTTCAGTGTGCACAAAACCATGCTTTTATCAAGGCTTCGCTCGGGTAGTTTTTTTAAATGAAATTTTCCTCCGATCAGTCGTAGGAACGCGCTTCATTCCGACTCTAATATTTTTGTAGCTGTGATGTGTGCATCAGTGTAATCGATGTACCAGGAAATCATGCATTGACAAAAGTTCCCCTTTGCTTGGAATTGAAAATGTGATTAAATGCGTTATTTTTTGTTATGGAGTACATGCATCGAAGCTTCTCAGCTGTGCTTGTGCTAAGAATAGGAAAGATTTTAAAAATAACGTAACATGATTCTGCGTTAACTGCATATTTTTTCATACGTCTCAAACCAAGGAGATGCGGCGTTAAAATGAACCGAGAAGTGCGCGTACATACTCAGTACATCCCCTCTCGGGAATCGAACCTCAGATGTAGGCGATAGAAGCAAAGCCTCTACAATTGCGCCACGGTTAGTGGCTTATCTATTTGAGAGTATGTAGATCGGGGTATATATATATATTCGCAGCGGAGATGTAGTGTGTTAAAGAAGCTATGAAAAAGAAAAGGGAACATTTTAAAAATAACGTAACATGATTGTCAATATACAGTAATTGTTTTGTGAGTGTTATTGAGTGTTGCTGTGATCAAGGATTCGATTATCATTATTTGTTTCAATCAGGGTCGTATTTGTACGATGTGTTGTGTTCAAGTTACATTCCGTGTTTGTCAATCGTTGTAAAGATAACAGGTTTCATTCATCGATTCGTTTCTTACTGCATCAATAAACAGCTCGTCTTCCTCTTTATCTGAGATGTGACACACTGCATACACGGTTTTTTTTTACACTGTCTTCCTTTAGCGGGACATTGACTTTTTCCACCGTGTGCTTTGTTTCCGCAGTAGCTGCACTTATGAATATGCGTGTATGTATCAGACGCTTCATATTTTTTTGCTGCCTTTTCAATTGTGTAATTCGGTTTTTGTTCAGCTCTCTTTGGAACTGTTGCTTTTTGTCTGTGCACTGCGTCAGTTCACGTGAGCCGCTCGGTGTACATGCATCGAAGTTTCCCAGCTGTGCTGGTGCCATGTCGTGCTATGTCCATGGCTGTATCTAATGTTACCTAAGTCCCGGCACTTAAAACTTTCTCTCGCAGTTTCGCTGAGTTTGTGCCAAACACCACCCTGACCATCTCATCTTCCTCTGCATAAGCACAGTCCTTCACCCGTGAATATTTAGTGGCAGTGTTTCTATTGGATTGCCGCTGATGGACGGCCTTATATGGGCAGGCACTAAATTACAAACGCCAGCGGCAGCGTGTCTATGAACTTAATTTAACGTTTAGGTTTACACTGTGCTTTGTTTCCGAAGTAGCAGAACTCATGAATATGGTTGTATATGTCACTCGCTCGCTTCTTATTGTTTCGCTGCTTTCTCAATTATATAATGCATGTTTTCTTCAGCGCTTTTTGGGGCTCTTCCTGGTTTTCTACGTACTGCGTGATTACGTAGGAGGCGTGATGATGTCACACGAAACTCCGCCCCCACGGCTTTCAAGCTCATCTCCATTACAGTAAATGGAGAAAAACAGCTTCCAGTTATGACCATTACGCGTAGAATTTCGAAATGAAACCTGCCCAACTTTTGTAAGGAAGCTGTAAGGAATGAACCTGCCAAATTTCAGCCTTCCACCCACACGGGAAGTTGGAGAATTAGTGATGAGTCAGTGAGTGAGTGAGTGAGTGAGTGAGTCAGTCAGTGAGGGCTTTGCCTTTTATTAGTATAGATTATATAAAGTATGTAGTGTTTTTATTTTCCCACTCACATAAATCATATAAAGTTTCCTTTCCGTTTTGATCTATTGTTGCAATTTCCCTCTTATGAGCAAATTGTGTTTGTTTAAAAATATCTTTAGACATCAGTTATTATTAATAAAATTGCCATTTGTCTTAAGGCATCAGGTTTATAAAACCTAACGTATCCAACCAGTTTTTATAGAAATATATGATCCTTTTTCAAAAAAAGAAAAGAACATTGTGTCGCTGACTGTCCCTGTCCTTAGTTCTGTTACTGTCCACTTATTAAAATTCTTTAATTCGTTCTGAGTTGTGCAATCAGGTCAGATGCCGAAGAAATGAAGAGCATAAAGCCACTGGTTCAAATACTCATTTATTCCAATGGCTATTAATCTTACAAAGAAGTTTAACTTTATATCCACAGACGTAAATTAAGGAAATGAGCTATTATCACTTGAACCAATCTATTTGATCAATTTTTTTTACAGTAAGTTGCTTGCTGTTATAGTTCATATTTGTAATACATTTGTTCTTAGTGATGTTTTTAATGTTATTTCAAGGCATCTTTGTAAAACATCCTGAGAAACCAACTTACCTATTAATATAATAAAACTGAACTGAATTTAACAGCTGTAACATAAAATATTCTCCACTAACTGAGCAAGAAATAGTTCAGTTTATGATGAACAGCATGTGGACAGAGGGCAGTGATATTCTTTCTTACAAGTTTAATCAACATAACACACCGCTGTTTGTGTGCAGACTCGTCTCATGTCAATGGTTTTATTCACCCATATACTAACGTCACATTTGTATATGAATAACTCTGTCCCAACCTTTACGATCCACGTGCGCGGTTTCCGTCACTTTGTTTTTCCGACCTGCTGTGGAGGTCACGTGTTTCCGCCTACTGTGGAGCTCCACAGTGGCTGCAGCCAGACCCCTCTCGAATTTTCTGTTACCGTTGTGCCACGCATGTGCGAGTAGGAGGCCGCGGACGGACCTTAAACCGCTTCGAAAGACGTTCGCCGGCAGGGAGTGGCGGGGTACTAACCTTTCTCCTTTGTCTTTCAGGAAAAGAGACGTTCCGCCATCATAGCCTTCCCGCAGTACATCCACTTCCGCCCTTCCTCCGCCATCTTTCCTGACGTCAGCAATCCCATCCTCCCTCACGCTTCCTTCCCAGCATTCCTCCACTTCCGGCTCCTCCCCTATAAAATGGCCGCCGACGCCTCTGAAGGGCGTCACGCATATGAACAATTTATGTTTATATATTTTGACCTGTTTGTGAAAATTGTTTACAGTATACGGGGCTGGAAACCCCAAACCTTTACGCTATGTCTTTCTCTTTTTTACAGCTGTAACAAAGAAAAATATGAAGGAAGCATAAAGATGGAGCTATTTAATACGCCTAATGAGACTACCTAACCAGTCTGACCAGATGTATTAGTTTAGGCAACAAGACATGAATGCCATTATATTTGAGAAAGGATTAGATAAAGTTTACTAATCTCAAGGGGAAATTTAGATGAATACAGCAGGAGAAACATAAAAAACAAAGGACACAAATTTATAGGACAAATAAAACAATGAATTAATCAATCAATAAATGAATACATAACATATCTTGTGCAGATATTGCAAGATGAACTTAGAGTATTTAATTAGAGCATTTAGTTTGAGAGTTCAGGAGGAAGTATAGAGTTGCCTGATAGCAGGTAGAAAATATCCCCAGCGGTGCTTCTTAGAACGCTGCGGTGGTATGAGATTGTGGCTCCAAGACAGGGCCTACTGGAGGGGATGGAGGAGATTTTTCATGATGGCATCCAATTTTGCCACCATCCTCTTTTCTACAACAGCTTCCAATGTGTTCAGGGTTAGCCATGTGATGGAGCCTCTTTCCTGATAAGTTTGTTGAAGTATTGTGGAGCCATTGAGCTCAAGTTGTTTCCCAGGAGACTGCAGCATAGAACAATACAATGGCTACTACTAGAACATGCATACATCAAGAGACCTGAGTCTCCTTAGAAAATACAGGCTTCTCTGGCCCTTCTCGTATTGTCAGACCAGTCCAATTTGTTGTGTATATGGACCCACAGGTATTTATAGGTCTCTTCCACTTCCAAGTCCTCCCCAGTGACTGGTCTCAGAGGCTCCTTAGTATGATGGGAGTCCACTGCCAGCTTTTTTGTCATGCTGATTTAGGGAGAACCACTGCAACTCAACACCATAAGACAAAGTCCTCTACAACCTTTCTGTACTCGGATTTGTCTCCATTGTTAATGCAGCCTATGCTGGAAGAGTCATATGGAAATTCCTGTAGGTGGCATTGTCCTGGAAATCTGAGACAGATGCTTTAAAGGGAGGTGCTTCATTATTATACACCACCATTTCTGACACACAATCCCTTAGCCTCACAAAGTGCTCTCTGTTGGTCAGATAGTCCATGATCCACTAGGTTGTGTGGTTATCAAGATGCAAATCCTTGAGTTTTCTCCCCAATTGATGAAGCAGAACAGTTTTAATGACACTGGAAAACCTAAAGAACATTATTCTGACTGTGGTGGAATTAGGCCATTTGGAGCATATAGATTAGAGCATCCTCCACACCTATCTCTATCTGATAGGCAAAATGCAATGGATCCAGATGTTCTAAAACCAGGGGTTGGACCTGTTTTAGGACTAGCCTCTTAAAGGTCTTTGTGATATATGAAGTTAAGAGCAACTAGTCTGAAGTCCTTGGGATCACAGGAATGTCCTTTCTTTGGCACTGGAACTACACCATATGTTTCCTACAGCTACAGTATGCAACCTTCTGCAAATACAGAAGGGGAGAACAGACACTGAAGAACTCCACAGATCTGGCCAGCACTTATTGTCAACACCGTGGATGTGATTCCATCCAGAGCAGCCATGTTCATTCAGAGTTTTCCCAGTTCTCTCCTTACTTAATCAACACAAACAGTCCAGAAAGTGGTGTGGAGACCACAGTAGCAATGCCATTGTAGGGTAAGGTGTGCAGGGTGCAGGTGGCAGTAGGGATTCCAGAACCTTCTCAGCTTGCACACAGAGACTAACAGTACCAGGGGTGGGATGGACTAACAAGAATGAGCTAAACGTGTTGTAGAACCAGTTTAATTTATCAGCTCTGTTCTTGTTCCTTTCCTCTGCATGTTTTATACCCTGTTTGTAACCAGTGATAGTTCTCATCCTGTTTCACACTTCCTTCACATTGTTCCGGTATACAATAACTTGTGCTCAGGTTTGTCTCTGTAGTAGGCTTTCCCCTCATGGAGCTGCTTCCTAAGTTCTATCTGCACCCACTGGATATCATTTTTATCTCCAGACCTGAAGGCTCTCTTCTTTTTATCCAGTAAGGATTTAACTTTTTTGTGTCTAATGGTTTGTTGTCTTTGTGGGGACTCTGTTAAGCCATAGAAAACTTGATGTAATCTGTGATATGGTGTCAGAGTCCCTCAATGCCTTTATCATATGACTCATATACTCAAGTATATCCCAGTCAGTGTTCTCAAAAGCACCCTTCAGAGCCTCCTTAGCCTCCATTGTCCATTCCTGCATGGTCCTGGTGGTGGCTGGCAGCCATTGGACAATGGTTTATATGGAGGTATTTGTACCAAATTATGGTCAGATCTGCCTAAAGGTGTCAAAGAAACATTAGCATATAACAAGTAGAGGGTCCTGTTTTCCCTTGTTGTACAATTCACAAACTGGTAAAAATAGGTGAGGGTGGAGGAAAGTGGAACATGGTTAAAGCCTCCAGAAACTGTGATTAAAGCACTGAGATAGTCAGTAGTGAGTATGCTTATTACCTTGTGTCTGTTGCGATTACCGCATCTGCCAAGGGATGAGCAGAGAAAACTGCCAGCACAATGGCATGTGAAAACTTTTGGGGCATATAATAAGACTGTAAGCCCACCATGAGCAGCTCAACATTCGGGTCACATACCTGTACTCTGCACAAAAATGGCAAGTCGGCGCTCCTCTCTTCTTACCACTTTCATTTCTGTGTTTGTCTCACCTGCACAATTTTAAATCCGTTAATGCCACCATGGAGTCCACTGTTTCATGTCTAAGCCACATCTATGTGAAGTACATAAGACAACTGAGTTTGTATTCCCTTTGGCTCCTAATCAGCACTGAGAGCTCTTCCATTTTATTTGCCAGCAATCCTACATTGCCCATGATGATGGAAGGCAGATATGGTCTGTACCTTCTCCTCTTGTTGCAGAACCACCTTTTCTCTTTTCCTAGCGTCTATGCAGTAGCTCTTCTGGCAGCTCCTTTGATATGGGAGACAAAAGGGTGCAGGTCCCACAGTCAGGTCAGTTGCAGTCAGGTGTAAGTGAGCGTGAGTCCTTTTCACAACTTCAGATATCCATTACTTAAGACATTTAAAAATCACAGGAGGCACAGATAGCGTAACGAATAGCAATAAAAGAGTGGAGAAAGACTTTGTGAAGCCGATGTCATTACATGAAGTATGCAAGCTTTGAGTTTTGATGCTAGACCATTTATCTTATTATTATTTATCTTCCTCATGGCTTCTCTCTATTTTATCCATCCATCCATCCATTGTCCAACCTGCTATATCCTAACACAGGGTCACAGGGGTCTACTGCAGCCAATCCCAGCCAGCACAGGGCACAAGGCAGGAACAAATCCCTGGGCAGGTTACCAGCCCACCGCAGGTCACACACACACACACACACACACCCACACACCAAGCACACACTAGGGACAATTTAGGATCGCCAGTGCACCTAACCTGCATGTCTTTGGACTGTGGGAGGAAACCAGAGCACATATTTTATCATCTAGAATTTTTATTTTACTAGCTGTCCCCCATGGCTCATTCCGCGTAGTAGTGAATGTCCAAGCAAATTATAGAAAAAAACCCGATCTAAATCCGTTAAGTAGTTCTTTCGTGAAAATCAGACAGACATACAGACAGACAGTTCAGTCCGCATAATAGTGAACCAGGACAAACTTTAAAAATCAATAAACAAACAGGTATCGCTAGCTAAGCGGTGGCAAGGTCCACTCCAACATGTAGATAGAGGTAGAGCGATTGGAATGGAGGCTGGCACGTGAGTGAGGATACAACACAATACAATACAATTTATTTTTGTATAGCTCAAAATCACACAAGAAGTGCCGCAATGTGCTTTAACCCTAGTAGTGGAAAAAAATGGAAGAAACCTTGGGAAAGACAGTTCAAAGAGAGACCCCTTTCCAGGTAGGTTGGGTGTGCAGTGGGTATCAAAGAGAAGGGGTTCAATACAATACAATACACAGAACAAAACACAAGTAATCCTCAATACAGTATAACAGTAACATAAGTACAGAGCAGAATTTAACAGTAGATAATATCACATAATATGATTTGGATTGGTTTAGAGACCTGGAGACCACAGCCATCAAGCTGCCTCCCCCCATTGGCCATTCCACAGCTGGGACTATCTGTTGAAGTCACAGCTGGTGACTATCTGTTGAAGCTCATCGAGAGAATGCCAAGAGTGTGCAAAGCAGTAATCAGAGCAAAGGGTGGCTATTTTGAAGAAACTAGAATATAAAACATGTTTTCAGTTATTTCCCCTTTTTTTGTTAAGTACATAACTCCACGTGTTCATTCATAGTTTTGATGCCTTCAGTCATGAAAATAAAGAAAACACATTGAATGAGGAGGTGTGTCCAAACTTTTGGCCTGTACTGTACCACAACAAATAGTTTGTTTTTCCTTGCCTCCACTTCGCATTCGGTGAAATTCTCTTTTTTCACGTGTTTTTGCCATTGTCTTTTAACCAAACACTGAATGGGGAAGGTGATATTTATATTGATTTGCATATTGAAATATGCAAAATTCTGGGAGGAGTCGAGGTGGGAAATCAGGTGCAAGCATATGCGTTACTTTTCACACTGACCGGAATTTATAGAGCGGAAGTATGTGGAAGTTGGCTTATGCACAGTTTTGTGTATCTGAATTTTGTTGTGCATAGGGATATTTCCATTATTGTCCGTACATTGTCATGTTTTAGTGTGTGATCTATGCACAGCGTTATGCGTGAGGCCCCTGGGGTCCTCAAACATCATAGTGTGAGAGTGAGTCTGCTGGGCTGATCCAAATGAAACAGAAACAAGATGGACTCCCCTGATAATGCACAATAAACTTCTTCAGCCTATTGAATCACGCAAGTGTGTCTATAGAATTTGAAAAACATTTAATTTTATCACTCAAATTATTTTAACTGCTAAGAAAGGTAATAATGGCATGTGTAGTCCATTGTAGAGACTAAGGCAGGAGTAAAAGGAGGTAAAAGAGGCAGAAATTAACCATTAGTTACATGCTGAACCTGAGAGAAAGAGAGTCTAGCACTTGAATCAAGTGTGTTACCAGTGGCATATGAGGATGGTTAATCTATTATATGGCAGCAACTTCAATCACTGCAGCAAGCATGGTGCCAGTTCCAAAGAGAGGGGTGTGATGTCAGCCAAGCTCTGAATTAATAACAGAAATATATGACTTCTCATGTGAGATGCCAGTAACAGAGATTGATATCACCCACCAGGCCGATGATTGGTATAGAGACCAGAAGTCTCCAAAACAAGGCTACAGTGAAGCTACGTCATTAAAGCATAAACCAAAGGAAATCACAAAAAATTGGTGTGATATGATATTTCAAATAGAAAAACAAATCTGAATTTTAAATTCTGTCTTGTTGTAGTGATCACAGCCCTAATATGCTTTATAAACACAAAGCTATAAAGCAAATGCTGTCTCTGATCTCTTCAATTACTAACTTCATTGTTTAGAGTGGGCCCACCTTTCAATTTCCTTGAGATTTTGGGTGGCACTTGGGCTGTACCATTTCCTTAAGGCACTGCAGAAAACAAGCATTACAGGAAAGAAGGCTGCGTCAAGTTCTGAAAATGGTATGTGGGACAGCTGGCAGATTTCTACACATGTGTGTAATTGCAGACCACAGTACCTATGAGATCAGTCATGTAATGCAACATTACAAAACGCCCATCCCATTAGAATATGGTTAACATTAGGGCCCCATTACACTAAGGTTAAGATGAGGGTTGTGGAAGGGTTATCTGACTCAAAGGGCATTTCATGACTGACATTGTGGGCATTACCTAACCATCGTCTTAGGTATTGCAGGCTGCAGTTAAATCCCTCTCAATTTCTAGAAACACAGGAGACACGAAATTAGGACAAGGCAGAAAAGAGTTCCAGCAGAAATATTCTGATGTGAGATTAATAATGATATTATAGAAGAATACAAAGAAAGAAGAAGGGGGCAGTAGACCATGTCTACAGGACTGGTACCTTAGGAGTAACATCCTAGAAGGTATAAAAAAGACGGAGAGTTTGTGGGAAGTGTATTAATCTGGCAGGAAGTCAGAAGGCTGACTATGATGGCAGCACATAATCTTTATATGGAGAAGCTGGAAGCTTTTTCTGTTTATAGGTTATGTCAAAGATGACTGATAATAGTCAGGACTGTCTTAATGTATGGGCACAATGGGCACTGGCCCGGGGCCCCAGGAGCATAGGAGCACACAATGTTTCTGATACCTGTGTATGCTTCCGTTTTGTTATCAAAATAGGAGCCCCAGGGCATTACTTTGCCCAGGGGCTTATTATACTGTTAAAATTGCACTGGTAATAGTAAATGAAACAGAGGGAAGAATTACAGGTGAGAATGTTGATGAATTTTAGATGGACTTGGAGAAGTAAAGCAATAATGGAGAGTATCCACCAAGGAGCATTAGCTCCATGGATCAACCAGATTCTGTCCTGAGAATTGCAATACAGGAAGATTTGTTCACATACAGTACCACCTTAAAGCCACAAGAGCAACAAAGTGGTGATAACAACACCACCAATCAATTATGACACAAATAATAATTATATACTTTGCTTGTATTAAAAAGTTCTCAGGATAAAAAATTAATAATCACCCCCTGCCAAGAGACCCCTGATAAAAATTGTCAGAGACTAATGCAACTGTTAGCTTGGTGCTCTAAGTGCTTGTGAGCAAATTATAGAAATTGACACCATTTTAATATCTTTTAGAATTTAAAGGAAAACAAAAAGGAAACAAAGGAACAGTATTAATTAATTTCAGGTATTTTTTTTTTCTTGTACTATTAGCCAATCATAAATTGTTCTAACGAATTTCTGTGGAAAAAAATGCACATCTTCATTAGAAATAATGCTAATGACACAGCCAGTTTTACCAAGCACAGAAACTTACTATTGCTTTTTGTAAACTAATCAACTTTCTTTACCCTATTTGTTTAGTGGTACAGTCATTTATTTATTTATATGTATGTATGTATACATATATTATTTCAGCACAGGCTCAGAAACAGATTAAAAAGTTTGATATACAAAATAAAATGTAGAAGTTGTCTGTGGCTAAATGACATTAGAAGTTACTTGACTTTCTTCAGTAAATGTCTTATTTAGTCTTCATGCTTGCTATTCTTTTTGCCCACTACATAAGCTGTTACACTTCCAAAGGCAGCAGCCACAGCATTTCCTGCCAAACCCAGTCCAGTACCTGTGTAAAGAATAAAAAACATGAAATAAGCTTGCTTACTGAAGATTCAAATGTCTAGAATATGGAACTAAAACAATAGATATGCCGCTTTACATAAGTGCAATTAGTCTCCTGAAACATGTCTGAGAAAATAAAAGTATCTGTAATAATATCGTCTGTATACAGTGAAATTCTAACTTGCATGTCTAACCAACATGCAGACTTTGATATTCTCCAATGCCAAGATAAACTTTATTTTACTCAGTAAAAACACAAATCATCTTAGCTGATGTTCAGCTATGCTCAGAATTCATGAAACCTTGTAGGAAAATCTGATTAGCAAAACTGCAACTTGTTTAAATTTTGCTTCCTAAAGTTTAAGTTGCATTATTCCTTTCATGTGGCTCACTATTTCCTCTGATGCTTATTCTTGTATATCAGAATACAAAAAATCTTGGAGAAAATAACATTACAAACCTTTGCCCAGATTTTATTCCTAAATGAATTAAGATGATCCATCCGTTAGTCCTCTTTTGCAGAGTAGGTACATTTCAGTTTATGTGTGACTGGACCTCATAGACTGACCCCTCTGGCTGTTGACAGTTTCTTTGATGAAGGGTTACACCATATTTACACACTCATACCACCCTTAGGATCATGCAAGACTCTGCACAGCTCACACCTTGTTAAAACCCCACAGAATAAATATTTTGGCTTCCAATTGTAACACACATTCTGTAAATAAACTTGACCATTTAAGGGGTAGCAACAAAATTACTGTCACAAACCTGCAATGTACTGTAACATGATTAAAACGGTCAACCACAATTCAATTGTTAATTAGTTTTTAAAGGGGTGAAATGTATTTTTTGTTTCAAACAAATGATGCAGGGGTGGCATGGTGGCGAAGTGGTAGCACTGCTGCCTCGCAGTTAAGAAACCTGGGTTCATTTCCCGGGTCCTCCCTGTGTGGAGTTTGCATGTTCTCCCTGTGTCTGTGTGGGTTTCCTCCCACAGTCCAAAGACATGCAGGTTAGGTGCATTGGCAATTCTAAATTGTCCCTAATATGTGCTTGGTGTGAGAGTGTGTGTGCCCCGCAGTGGCTGGTGCCCTGCCTGGGATTTCTTCCTGCCTTGTGCCCTGAGATTGGCTCCAGCAGACCCCCGTGAACCTGTGTAAGGATATAAAGGGCTGGATAATGACTGACAAATGAAGCAAAAATGTTTTTAGATTTATTATGTTTATTTATGTTTAATATTTAAAAAGCATTACAGTATTATTTTAGATAGACATATATACACACACATCAGAACTCATTTTACAATAATAACAATCCACTATATAATAAAATGCTACTCTGTGTGTGTGTCCGTTATATCTGAGCAATATGATGAGTCAGTAATTCCCTTTGGCCGTTTAGTCAAACAAGGTCAAGAGAGGAAACACAGGTCAACAGAGGTTGAGACAGAAAAGGATACTGAGGAAAGGCATAGGAGGAATGCTGAGAGTCACCTTCAAACATGGGAAGTATTCTTTGCAAGAATATGAATGATGTTTTTATAGCAGGTAATGGGAGCCCTTTCTACCATTACTGGTAGTCAAAAACTGAACAGGAGACAAACAAGGTGCCACATGACAAGATGTCAAGTGAGCTTTACAAGAACAAAATTGAGAGAGGAAGAAGTGGCCAGGCCAGGCAGAGGCACACCAGAATCCACCTTAATAAAAGGTTAAGTGTCTGTGTGTCTGTCCGGTTGTTATGTCTCTGTCATTCCTAAAGATAGCATATCATAAACATTTTTATTAATAAAATGCATTGCAATTGATATTTCAATAGATGTCGCATCTCAAATATAAAGACTACTTTTATGAATCCCATGCCAAATGTCATATAACAGAGACATATGCATTGCATGGTGTACTGCAAATGTTAACACTGAGGTCTGCATTAAATTTCAACCCATTTTAGGTGCATAGCACAGCTAATACCAAACAACTGCAAAGGAGGAGTACATATGAAACAAGAGATATCAGATTTCAGATATTTTAAAATGTATTCTATTACCTGTCATTACAAGTATCATAGCTAGTAATAACAATACATACATAGTAATAATAATAATAATAATATTAATAAAAATAGCAACAATTTATTTTTTTATTGCCCAAAATCACACAAAAATTTACTCAATGGGTTTTACAGACCCTTTTTACTTGACATCCCTCAGCACTGGCTTTCTAAGAAAACAAGAAAAGTTCCTAAAAATCCTTGCAGGAGTCATTTGGAAGAAATCTTGGGAAAAGCAATTCAAAGAGAACTCCTTTTGAGTATGTTGGGTATACAAAGGGTGTCAGGAAAGATTGTATATACAACACACACAACAGAATGCAAGTTGTCCTTGTCTGAGATGGATGGCCAATCTGTTACTGCCGCCTCAGAAATACAATATAATAATACGATATAATTTGTTCTTGCACATTGATCCTCACAAAGTGCAGGCTCAGAGCACTGCAACCACTACCAAGGCAAAATGCAATAATACATCATACCAGTGGTCTCAAATTCTAGTCCTGGAGGGCCCCAGTGGCTGCAGGTTTTCATTCTAACCCTTTTATTTATTAGTTCATTGCTTTTGCTGCTAATTAATTAATTTTCCTTTCATTCTAATTGTCTTGTTTATTAAGATTTGTTCCCCTGAATTTCTTTATCGTTTCTCTGAATTGCTTCATTTCTTTCCTTAAATGACACACAAACAAAAATGAAATGTGAAGTGAGTCAACTAACAGAAGACCAACTAAGTCAGGGCCTCAAACGCCAACCAATTTCACTTCAACCAGTCTCTTAATTAGGCTCTGTTTCTTGTCGTTAATTAAACCCCTTCTTTAATCCCATGGCTTGTTGCTGCTCTCATTGTGCAATGGCATACTTTTCCAAAGTTATTGATTTTCTGTTTTCTAAGGGCACTGTTAAAATGTTTTATGGACCTGAGCAGATTAACATTCAAGAGACCTTCATCTTTCTTTATTTTCAGATACTGTATAATGGACACAGTTTGCTGGTCATGTTTTGGCTCATTTTATATATCATTATTGTTTGACTTCTAATTAAGATAAAATAAACAATTAAGGGGTCTGAGTCTTCAAGAACAAGTCAATTACAATTAATTCAAAAGAAGTTAATTAGCAGCAAAAACAGGTCACTAATTAAAAAAAGGGTTCGAATGAAAACTTGCAGCCACTGTGGCCCTCCAGGACTGGAGTTTAAGACCACTGCATTATACCAATCACTAAATACAGAACTATCACACATAAGGATACAGATTTGTTAAAACTCACAGAAAACAAAGTAGAAACTGATTGACTAATAATAATAATAATAATAATAATTATTATTATTATTATTATTATTATTATTATTATTATTATTATTAT
>JANRMT010062837.1:57973018-57989818 GCA_026402145.1 Polypterus bichir lapradei
ATTATTATTATTATTATTATTATTATTATTATTATTATTATTATTATATTGACAGACAAAACTAACCAACATAACAGACAAGACATAACACTGCTTGGAAAACAAAATAAAATTACATATATTGTTGACATTGCTATATAAAACACACACAAATTAAATGCAAAAGTAAAAATAAATATCCCAAATATGCTATTTATGGAGAATGGAAAAGGTCATCATTGTGCCCATTGTTGCATCCACTATTGGTGTCATCCCACATACACCACACAAAAGCCTACAGTCATTACATATAAAGCAGTGGCACGATGGTTAAGACTTTGGACTTCAGCCCCAGAGGTTGTGTGTTTGAATCCCACCACTGACACTGTGTGACCTCAAGCAAGTCACTTCACTTGCCTGTGCTCCAATTGGAAAAATAACAAAAAGAAATGGAACCAATCGTATCTCAAACATTGTAAGTCGCTTTGGATAAAAGCGTTGGCTAAATAAATAAATGTAATGTAAAAATGTACATACAACTACAGAAAGCACCCATTTTTTCACATAGTGAGAAAATTCCTTAAAACAAACATAAACTCCTAAAACATTTTCACATATACTGTACGCACACAGTCTAAAACTGCCCTATGTCTTAAGCCTTGGCCCGATGTAGACAGTAGCAATGGGACTATATCAGTATACAGTATAACTGCCTGACTGGCAGTTATTAGGAACTCTGAGTGAGGAATCTCAGGAGAAAATGCTTCTCATTTTCACTACTGTATCCATTTTTCCTTCAATTTCTTCACTGTGATCAGCAATGTAGCCACATCTTCCATAGCTAGAAAGAAGTATGCTGCCATACACCACCTCCTAGGTGATTTTGTGGCCTTTTGACACCTCCTTTTAGTGTCATTCTTATTCTGCACAGAGGGTAGAGTACTCCTAATAAATGTGGAGTCATTTGCCCTCAAGCATCGAGATCTTTCCTGACTCATCACACCCCAGTCACCCTCTGTTCACACTCAATGTCTGGTAAATGGCTCTTTGATACATGAATTTAACAGCTTAAGGGTTTTCAGGTGTATTGTGTTGAACTGGTTGCTTTTGGACTGTTTAGTAAAGATGATTGTCCTTATTTTGTATGTTTTTTTTATGGTTTATATGCAGGAGGTCCACCAAATTCTATGGCATCATAAGGACACTGGCAAGCAGAGTCCCTGCCAGAGTAGGTCTGTTTCTTCTGTGAAGAGAGTTTTTTTAGGGTTTCACCTTGTTCTGTGTCATTCTGGCAGCATCTGTGCATCTGACAAAGGCTTAGGTTTGGGGCGGAGTGGTGGCTCTAAGGCTAAGGATCTGCGCTGGTATCCCGAAGGCTGCCAGTTTGAATCCCCGTCACTGCCAAAAGAGATCCTACTCTGCTGGGTCCTTGAGCAAGGCCCTTAACCTTCAATTGCTCTAGGGGTACTGTACAATGGCTGACCCTGCGCTCTGACCCCAAGGGGTATACGAAAACAAACAAATTCCTAATATGAGAAATTGTATAAGGAGAAATAAAGAACAAAAAAAAATTCATACATTACAAATGCATTCAAAGATTTTTCCATTAATTCAGTGTATGTAAAGTCTTCACAATTCAAATTCCAATAATTAAGAATAAACATGTTAAAAAAATGTGTTGCTGTAGACTAAAATGTGTATAACACTAAAAACATGAATCTCAGAGTTGTATTTTTTCAGTTCTATAAGAGGTCATTAATAACCAGATATTTAAAATATTTCAGTCACCCAGCATGCTCATCATTGGCACCACCACTTACCAGCAGACTGTAGAGTTGCAACCAAACTCCCTGCTGCAACTCCTCCTCCGTTGGCTATAGCACTTGCAGACATTAACTTGGCTCCAATAGATCCTGCTGCAATACCTGCTGATGTGAAACCAGCTGCACCCAACAATGTGGGAACAGCTAGCATGCCTGCCACTAACAAGGAAGAAGAAATGGATATCAATGAGGAATGACCATGCAAGGCCAGAACTGGCATATAATATGCTATACTGTATATACAGTGAATGCACACTTTTTAAAAAAAAATCTGTGTGTTAGCATAATACTGTGTTCCATTTTACACTATATTCTTTCAAGAACAGACATTGCCATTTATACACCATCTTGTGTCTCTTGTGATGTTGCTAACATTCCAAAGAAGTCTGGTTAACTGAATTTTACAGAACAGTGATACCAAACATACAAATCTGCTCTGCATACAGTATACCTTTACTGAGCTGAGCAGGTCCAAAAGCATAATATAACTTAAGAAAACTAAAACGTACAGTTTTTGAGAAACCCCAGCCTTTAAGGTGTTTTATAAATTTGTCACATATTGACATTTTAACTTGAAAAATCAAAATTAAATAAAACAACAAGTTTGTTGAAAGGATAAGCTTGGTATTTTTCAAGTCTGAGTTATTTCTTCATTAACATGGTATACTGTATATGCATTTGCTGTGTGAAATTGAGTTCTAAAGTAAGGAGTTTTCTATAAAATAAAAAAAAAATAATATAAAAATATATACCTTGCCCACACTGGGCTTTTACAATGGAAGGTGATGGGGTATGGGGCACCACCAGAATATAAGCAAAAATTGCCTTCCATGTTTCCAATGCTTGTTTGTGACAACAAAAGGGATCTGGAAATAATCATTTTATCACATATTGATAATAACAATTTTTCTCATAGCAAGGATTTGTTTTCTATTTGCTTGTGTGATTTATCACATAAATATGGAAGTTAATCAAAACAAAACCAACAATGTGGCACGAATAGTGATTTGGTCTTTCCAGAAGAAACAATGCTCCAGAGGTGAAAGATTATGACAGGAAAAGACAAATCCTGAGATTGCAGAGGTGGTCATCTTTTAAACCGTTGAATCTCATAATATTGGTGTTTTTTGTTCAAAAATATCATGCAGAAACTGGGCATTACAATGTGTGTGTAATCATAAGACAATCCTATCTTGGATGTATTCGGTAAGTTTTTAAACTTTTACTTTTCTGGTGAGGCCCCATTAGCCTTAATTTTAAAGTATAAGTGTGGTCAAAATTTTTTTTTAAATTTATAGAATATGCTTAACTTTAAAACATCATTTCATGTGGCAAATGCATATATGCACTTTAACAGTGAAATCTGATGGTTAACATACAATGCCAGTTAAAAGACCAGAATTTTCATGTACATTTTAAATACGTTTAAAAATAAATCAGGATTAATTGGGAGAACAATGCAAACCAGTTTTCAATCATATGATGGCATGTTAAAAAAAATGTAATTGATAAAAGTAAAGACTAGTTTTAGTTAGAGTGAGAAACCTGCTTTTTATATTTTTTTTTTTGTTAGTCAGAAAATTGTTCATTGTATTAATTTTATTGTTCAGCTAGTACTGGTAGATAATTCTTGTGAAATTTAATTTGGAAAAATGGTGTCACATGTCCATTTCAAAACTATTAAGTAAACAGAATTATATGATTTGAGCCATGCAACTTCAAACTTGCTTTTAACGCAAGAATAATAAAATTCAGATTTCACTGTTTTGCATTTTAGCAAGACTATCTTCAAAAAATAAATCAGAATTAGGTTGAATACTGTTTAGCTCTCCTGTGGTACTATGATAATTTTGAGCTCCTTCAGTATGTGACGTTATTTCATATAGAATTACCTGCTCCTCCAGCCAGTAGAGCATAATTAAAAAGGCTTCCATCTGTTCATAAAAAGAGACATACACATTAAAATCACAATGAAAACGGAAGAGTAAAGAGTTATGTAAAAGTATTTTCAGTTTTGAGTTCATTTAATACTGTGTTTAGATTAGAATGGTATGCACTCACCTTCTTCCTCAGAACTGCTTTTCCCTTCTCCTAGGAAACAGAAAACATATAAAAGTTAAACAACCTATAATCACACAGGACTGCAGGTAGCCAGAGCCTTTCTTTATCAAGCTGACTTTAGGCAAATATAGTAAATGGCAATCAGCGCTTTCACCTACTCGGTGCACAAAAGCAGAAATTATCTGTCCGACCTGAAGGTGATGATTGCTGACCTCAAGCAAGAGATAAAGAAAGACATAAAGAAAAGCGAGAAGGCAAATGAGAAGGCAAGTTAAAAGGCAAGCGAGAAGCTGCGGCGGGAGCTGCAGCAGGATAATAAAGACTTGGAGAAACGCGTATATATTCGCTAAGAGACTGCCTTTAAATACAGTATGCTGGATAAAATTGAGGAGCACATTCAGGAAACAGCGTCTAAACTGAGCACACTTCAGCTGGAGGATGTTAAGCAGACATTCACGACTCGGATTGAAACAGCTGAAAATCTAGCATCTGCCGCTGATGGAAAAGCAACAGCTGCCAATTCTGAATGCAAAAAACTAGGAGACAGACTTGCTGCTCTGGAAGATGGAAGCAGAAGGAATAATATTAGAATCGAAGGTCTACCTGAGAATCGTGAAAGTCCAAACCCAGTGAAATTCGCAGCTGAAATATTCTCTAAAATAATTGGAGAGAACTTTAAATCAGATACCAAGATAGTAGCAGCTTATCGCATACGCGGATCAAATACCTTTAGACCTAGGTCTTTTATTATCCGCTTCGAGAGATTATTATGTAAGCTAGATGTGATGACACTCCTCAGACACAAGCAAGAGATTATATTTGAAAATAACCACATTCGTATTTTCCCTGATTTCTCTCCCGCAACAGCTGCTAAACGTGCAGCCTTCTACAACATTAAATAGCAGTTACGGCAAGCTGATATCAAATACAGCCTCTTGTATCCTGCCAAACTGAAAGTGGATGTTCATAGCCAATACTACATCTTCTCCAGCAAGGAAGAAGCAGAAAAGGAATTAAGAAAGCTGATCCCGACAATATTCTGAAACACAATAGTGAGTCGCATCCTGTCATGGCAGGGCAAGGAGATATCACCTGCTGTCTGATCCACTTGTAATGATACGGATATTATAATTATACATCCTTTTCATTACTCGGACACTTTCTCTTTATGTTTTAATTACAGTTATAGATGTGTGTGTGTGGAAGATGTTAACTTTTTCTTTTTTTTTTTTTTTTTACTACCGTAAAGGAGACTGTTTAACATCATACCCTTGGTTTAATTTTATTGTTATTATTGCAATAAGACTTACTATGCTTATCCTGGACCACTTTCTAACACCATTCCCTGTGTTTATTATCTTAATACTTTAAGATTGCTGAAGATTATTTTTTTATGCTTATAATTTGTTAATGATTGTATTTTAGGCATATAGTATTTAGACTATATTGGCAATAGATATCTCTACTTTTTAATCCTAAAACGCTGCTGCATGGGCGCTTGTTTTGCTTTGGACGTGCTGTGTCTCTAGGTATGTCAGAGGACCGGGACTTTGTGAAGTGGGGTCCAGCCTCACATGGGGAGGCAAAATTGGGGGGGTGGGAGGATAAGGGGGGGAGAGAAAGAGAGCAGGCTATATCTAATCTATCCTTTTAATCCTTATAATTATAACTACCAATGTAACAATAGGCTATATGGCAATAACTCTTGGGGAAAAAGGAAATTAAGGTTAAAGCTGTGTCACTTCCAGTTAAGACTATAAAATGACATCAAAAATTCAGAATCAATGTCTCCATGATGGGACAGTTAACTTTGTGAGCTGGAATGTTAAAGGCCTGAATCACAAATTAAAGAGAAAGAAAGTACTCTCTCACCTAACAGGTTTAAACGCTAAAATAGTATTTTTATAGGAGACCCACTTACTAAGCAAGGATCAGTTCCGGCTGCAAAAGGACTGGACTGGCCAAGTGTTCCATTCTAGCTTTACAAAGAAAACTAGAGGTGTGAGAATTCTCATACATAGAACAGCCTCATTCGTAGCATCAGATGTAGTATCTGATCCTGAAGGGAGATATGTGATGGTCATGGGCAACTTATTTAACTTTAAAATGATTTTGATAAATGTTTATGCACCTAATGCCAATGATAAGGAATTCATACAAAATTTATTTGCATCTATTCCCAATATGAACACTCATAAAATTATAATGGCTGGGAACTTTAATTGTGTTTTAAATCCACTCTTAGATAGGACTCCTGTCACAGGGGGGATGACATCTAACACTGCAAAGACAATTACACAGTTTGTTACTGACCACAACTTATCAGACCCCTGGAGGTTTCTAAACCCAAACTCAAGAACATATTCTTTCTACTCACCAGTACATCATTGCTACTCAAGAATTGATTATTTCTTTATAGATAATAATTTCTTGCCTACGATTAAATCTTGCAAGTACAATGCTATTGTTATTTCCGACCATGCACCTCTGATCTTTGAGCTAAAGTCACTATGCCCCACACACTCACCCCGCAGATGGCGTCTTAACCTGCTTCTATTAGCAGACGAGAACTGTTAGAATTTATATCCAAACAAATCAGTTTCTTCCTAGAGACAAATACATCCTCAGAGGTTTCTGCAGGAATACTCTGGGAAACTCTAAAGGCCTTCTTAAGAGGACAGATTATTTAACATCTTTCCCACAGAAATAAATTAGAAACCAAGAAAGTATCAGAGCTAAAAAGCGAAATTACTAGAATAGATGAAGAACATGCCAGGCTTCCAAGCAAGGCTCTACATAGGAAAAGACAGGCTCTACATGCAGAACTTAACCTCTTGACAACTACAGAGACTGAACAACTAATTTATAAATACAGACATCATTACTATGAACACGGAGAGAAAACTAATAAGCTTTTAGCTCAACAAATCCACAAGCAAGAAGTTCGCAATGCAATCCCAGTAATCACTAACACTAACGGAGACAAAATCATTGACCATAAAAATATAATGCACACATTTAGAGACTACTATAAATCCTTATATTCTACTGAGTTTAAAGAAGACAACACACAATCTAATACATTTCTGTATACATTACAGATACCACAAATAGATACTTTTAGTGCGGAGGAATTGGATAAACCTCTGGCGCTATCAGAATTACTAGATGCTATAAAGTCACTTCAATGCAGGAAAGCAGCAGGCCCTGATGGCTACCCTGCAGAATTTTATAAGAAATTCTCCACTCAGCTAGCTCCCCTCCTATTAGCAACATTTACAGAAGCTAGAGACAATCAAATTCTACCTTAAACTTTTCGCCAAGCATTAATCACCGTCTTTCCTAAACAAAATAAGGACTTATTACAATGTGCATCATACAGACCAATTTCACTTCTGAATAATGATGCTAAGATACTCTCAAAAATCCTAGCTAGAAGGATGGAGAAAGTGCTGCCTTCAGTAATATCACAAGATCAAACTGGATTTATCAAGGGTCGACACTTATCTTCCAATCTTTGACGCCTGTTTAATGTAACATACTCACCAACAAAGTCAATATTATTATCATTGGATGCAGAAAAAGCATTTGACATGATTGAATGGAAATACCTTTTCACTACATTAGAGAAATTTGGGTTTGGCCCGAACATTTGTGCATGGATCAAACTACTGTATACCAATCCAGAAGCTTCAGTTTGTATTAACAACATTTGTTCAGACTACTTTAAACTAGAACGTGGTACCAGACAAGGATGCCCCTTGTCACCACTGCTATTTGCAATCGCCATTGAACCACTGGCAGTTCACAGTCGTAATGCTGATCAGATAAAGAGGATTATCAGAGAAGGAATGGAACAGAAAATGTCTCTATATGCAGATGATTTGGTATTGTATATATCAGACCCACAAAATTGTGTGCCTGCAGTCTTAACAGCACTTACAGAATTTCAAAAGATCTCTGGTCTCAGAATTAATCTGAATAAAAGTGTACTCTTTCCAGTGAATTCTCAAGCATATAATATTAGATTAGACACCCTACCTTTTATCATTGCAGATCAGTTTAAATACCTAGGGGTAAACATCACACGTAAACACAAAGCTCTTTATCAACAAAATTTCACCGTCTGCATGGAAAAAATTAAGCAAGACTTGCATAGATGGTCAACCCTTCATCTCACTCTAGCTGGAAGAATTAACATTGTTAAGTTGCATATTCTTCCTAAGCTTCTTTTTTATTTCAAAACATCCCAAGGAAACCGATGTGTTATACTATTTGAAATTGGAAAAAATCAAATACTCAGTTAGAGGATCTGTACAAACTTTTTTCAAAACATGGCAGGATCTAATCAATAATATTTTAGAATAAGCTGTTAAAGCACCGAGGAAGTAATTATCTCCCCATTTCTTTTTAGGTCAATTTAGGTATGTTTACAAGCCTTAAGTTTTACCCCGTTGGCCATGCTCTCTCTCTCAGGGGTGGGGGTAGACTTGTTCTCAATCCTATTTTTTGTAAAAATTGATCAATTTGTATGGAATGATTACAATAAAATTAATAAAAAAAAATAGTAAATGGGATGTAAACTCATCACTGGGTATCTCATATGATAATTTTTCTAACAAATTCTGTTGAGCGGTCTATTGTGATCAAAATAAAACTAAATTAAATAAAATAAAGCAAATAAAAGCTAAAAAAAAGAATTCCCTAAAGTAATTAAGCATAAGTTAACTTACAGTTATCAACAGCTAAAGTCTCTAACAGTTATAATGGCAAACTAAATTGAAAGCACAGAGTCCTATTTGGTAATTTCCTAACAACCTAAATCTGTCTGGTGCCATTAAGTTTACATCAGTGTAGCAAACTGTAATATGTTACTTATAATTATGTTTTGTTTTAGTTATGAATTTCCCCAAAATGAATACATTTTTGTAAATAGTTAGTATACTGATTGTATAATATGTTGTAGTATGGGCGTTAATTAGCGTTACACCACACAACCTGCATGCACTACGTTTCTTGGCTCTGCACGGTGGATCCTGTTGGGGGTAAGTGGTGTTTTCAGCTCTCCCCAAGCTTTTTCTCATTTTCTTTTATTTATTTTGTATTAATAGTTTTGTTTACAACAATTTGTAATTAATTTATTTTATTATTTAATAGTCATAGGGAAAAAGCCACTTATGTGACGCCTTGTTCTTTTTTTTTCATTTTGTGACTAGAAAGGAAAATAAAAACTTCTGTTTCGCCCCTACGTGACTCTGACTTGACTGTCATTTATGCAACGCAGAGAATAACAGATTCCAGTTGGCTACACCAGCAAATGTTCTGAGCATTAGGTGTCCAGAAGGTATTTTAGGAGGTACTGACATATCAGGTGAATCTGGCCAACACAATACATCTACCAATTATGTCATCTGTGCTGAGGAAGTGGCATATGCTGTATTGGTATCCCAGTTTGCGCTGATATACGCACGTCTATTACAAGCTAGCATTGGGGAAAAAGGTGCCTAACTGATGTGAGGAGTAGATTAATGCAGAAGTATACAGCCAAGAAGAGAAACCACTCCAAAATATCTGCTAAGGACTGCAACAATAAAGAACCTTACAAGGCAAGTGAGAATGCAGAATAATTTCTTCCAAGACAAAACATTTTATTCTGCTGGAATCCAGGTACTTCCAGGCAGGTGGCGCAAGTGCAATGAGAAGGGTGGAGACTAGATTGAGAAATTACATTATCAGTTTTGTTAAAGTTCCTTCCATTTCCTAATAAATCACATTTTCTAACTTTAGCTTGACTTCCCCTCATAAATAACACTAATTCAAGAAATGGTGGTTCCTTTCAAATTTGCTCTACACCTTCACAGCCTACCCTAAGTGATCACAACTCTGCCTCTACTCTTGCCCGAAATGTGCCCACATAAACCTGTCCTCAAAGTAGTTAGGGATGAGCTCCTCTAAATGACAAGGTATACTGTAATTTACACTGTGTATGCTTCAGAATGAACAAAATGGACTACGAACACCAAAGCCTCTTAGACCACAGTTAGCACAACAGAAAGCAAATGTATTTTGACTTACAGAAAGGATGCAAAAGGATATCACATACAGTATACAGTATTTATGACTAAGCTAATGTGGAAGCACAGAAGCCCTAATGCTCTTCATTTATCCAAGTGTTTTGTGTTTTTTTGTTACTACCTGCACTGTTAGAGTTTACTCTCCTGTGTAATTTTAGTGTGTTACTTGAACTGAGTTTTAATTGGGCTTCATGAGTATTGCCTGCCAACATTAAACAATGTACTCCCCTGCCATTTCTTCATATTTTGATTAAGGATACAACTTTGCTCAGTGGTTGATAGGTGCCCTAGAGGTGAGACTCCACTAGTCATGGGTGACTTCAATGAGACCAATGCTCACAGAGTCCCAAATGAGGGACATTAGCTGCACTGTGATGGAGAGCCAGTTATGGCAATATAGCCATGTGGTGTGATTCCCTGAGGGTGATCCTGCTCACAGGATCCTCATTGTTGAGGACTGGAGTGACTAGACTAGGCCAAGGGGATGCCTACAAAACACCTGGCTACGGAGATAGATGGTAGTTTTTTGGGGGGAACTGGATCGCATGGGATTGCCAACCAGGATCCTAAGCTGTTCTGTCATGTGGTGGGTGCGGCAACATGCTCTACCAGTGCACACTCACCAACCTGACCTGACCTGACTGAGTATTCTGTGGTAGTAGACCAGTGGTTCTCAATGTTCAGTCCTCAGAGCCCCTTATGGCTGCAGGTTTTTGCTCCAAACAGTTTGTCAGTCAGTCACTGTTACCTTTGATTATTTCCTTACTTAATAACCATAGAGTGGGTCGTTAAGAGTGGTCCACCTGGTGGAGGTGTGAATTGGGCCTGATTTTCCTGGGGATGGATGAAAGGGCAGCATGATAAATTGAAGACAGGTTATACCTAAGGCCTCCACCTCTGTTGAGTGAGGGGTTGTTGATTTGCACATGCAAAGCTTCCCTTGCCCCTCTCTCAAACCACTTGTCTTCTCTATCTAATATCTGGACGTTAATGATCTCAAATGAGTGTCCTTTGTCCTTCAAATGGAGGTACACAGCTGATTCCGGCCCTGAGGTGTTACTCCTTCTGTGCTGGGCCATCCTCCTGTGTAGCGACTGTTTGGTCTCTCCAATGTACAGTTCAGGACACTCTTTGCTGCATTGAATGGCATATATTACATTGCTCTTCTTCTGTTTCAGTATCCGGTCTTTGGGGTGGACGAGTCTCTGTCTCAGTGTGTTAGTGGGTTTGAAGTTGACAGGTATGTAGTGTTTTCCAAAAATCCTTTTTAACTTTTTGGACACACCAGCCATGTATGGAAAAACCAGGTTCTTCCGTTGGTCCTGGGACTCTGGCTTTTCCGTTGTCCTTTTTCTGGAACAAGATCCTGCCTTGTTAAAGGCCCACTTGGGATATCCACAGGTCTTAAGAGCTGTCTTCAGATGCCTGTTTTCCTTCTTCTTAGCTTCTGTGGCAGTGAGGATGTTCTCTGCTCTGTGGTGTAGAGTCCTGATAACTTCTAGTTTGTGTTGTATTGGGTGATGTGAGTCAAACAAAAGATATTGGTCGTTGTGGGTGGATTTTCTGTAGATTTCTATTTCTAGCTTTCCCTCAGTCCCAGTGGTGACTGCACAATCCAGGAAAGCCAGCTGGCTATCTTTGGAGTCTTCCCTGGTGAATTGTATGTTGGTGTCCACTGAGTTAATGTGGTCTGTACCTCCCGGATCTTGATCTTTACCTAGGTGTCATCAACATATCTGAACCAGTGGGTTGGTGTCGTCCCTGGGAAAGAGTTGATTGCTTTCTCCTCCATTTCTTCCATGTACAAGTTGGCTATGATGGGTGACACTGGGGAACCCATGGCACAGCCATGTTTCTGTCTGTAAAAGTCATCTCTGTACGAGAAGTAAGTGGTGTTCAAACACAGATCCAAGACCAAGCAGATTTGATCTGGGTTAAGGTTGTTCCTGGTGGTGAGATTGCCGTCTTCTTCCAGTCTCCTCCTTACAGTTGTTAATGCAACAGTGGTGGGGAGATGTGACGTCAAAGAATACCTGCCCTTTTATCCATCCCCAGGAAAATCAGGCCCAATTCACACCTCCGCCAGGTGGACCACTCTTAACGACCCACTCTATGGGGGTAGGAGGGGCTGCTAAAAGGTGTGACGGTTACATCTACCCACTCCTCCCCCTTCCTTTGTTTTACTCAACGAGCCTATTCAGGGCAGGTGTGAAGTGAAACTAACCTGGAGGATACAATTGGGGTCTCTAACAACATTCTTCAGACTGAAGAAGCTGCTTGGATGAGCAGTGAAACATATCTACCTAACAAGAATGAAGTCCAGTTGCCATGACTCAACTACCAGATAACTTCACCTGGATGACTGAGAATCTTCACAGACGTTTATACATTTTACTGTTAACACCCTTTTCCTTTTTATGCAAATATCTCTATACTATTTATTTGCTCCAACGGTTATTTTAAATAAAGCAAATTACAGTAGAGAAAAAGGAAGAAAATATTCAGGACCTGAAAGGTTTTTCCTGCAAGGCTTACCTTACAAAATGGACAGATATATTTCTTCATAGGTAATAATGTTGAAAAGGAATGTAGAATGCGCAAATGAATTTCATGAAAAATGAAACTTAACTCTGTTTCCCTGTCAAAAAACTTGTGACATTTCATTAAGGACAACATTCAGATAGGCTTACCTTACAAAAGAGACAGACATATTTCTTCATAGGTGTGTGGAAAAGGAATGTAGAATGCGCAAACAAATTTTTTGAAAAATGAAACTTAACTTTGTTTCCCTGTCAATAAACTTTTGAAAGTTAAATAAGCACAACATTCAGATAAAAAATATAAGTTTATATCACCATACTAAGTGTAGGATGGATTGAAAAATGTACTTTGATAGCTCTCTTGTCTTTTGTATTATTGCAATGTTTATTTGTTAAAACTGCAATTAAAATATTGAATATATTAACAGATTTCACAAGAAATGAAACTTAACTCCATTTCCTGAACTGCGCAGTAAAGAGAGTAAAAAAACATTGGGAGGTTTTCATTTAAAATCATTTTTGTATTTTTAATGTCTATTAGCATGATTGAAAGTTCTGTTTGTATACCTATCAGAATAAAGAGATATATCTACTCTATATATATAAAATCCTAAGCCTAGAAGCGCAATTATTTTGAGCAATGATTTTATGTCATGTTTTTTGTCACACTTTAAATCTGCCTTATTTTAAAACCTACTGTTTTTCAGAATTTATCGGACTTTAATGTGATGTTGGTAGATTTTCAGATTGTTATTCCATTTTTAAATTATAAACTAAAAAATATCCAGAACTCACATCTCACGAGACAGGACTTTGTGCCAAAAGACTTAACCATGCCCGGGGCTGGAAATAAAACACAAGCAGTAGGAGAGCTGCTGTACAGGCTTTTAAATGTTCGAAGCACCACACGAGATGCATATCACACAGCACGGCAGCAGTAGCAAGTCACCAGCTGATCGAGCAAAGAGGAGGTAAAAAAACTGTATTTGTTTCCCATTGTATCACCATTTAAGAGGGGGTATCGGAGGAGCGATCGTGTCTCCTTGGGGTGTGTTCAGCCCCCCTCTTCACAACACGTGTGGCGCAGGCCGGGGTTTTGTTGGCAAGCGAAGTTAGGGAACCCCCTAGTACATTAGAAAAAGTTGGTCCATCCAAAGTTTTGACTTTAGTTGCAACTTATAAATGGATTAGAAGCTATTTTGACCATAGGGAGTGATTCTCAGCTATCCCTGAACCCAAATAACATGCGGATAACAAAAGAAATACAAAAGGTGTCATGTTTATTATAAAAACAAAGGATAAAAGCAAAGATAATATAAGAAATTACAAAATTACAGTATAAACAATTAAATAAATAAATAGTAGTCATCTGGACCTACCTGAACAGGACACTCATTCATTTCCACCAGGTAGGTTGTCTATTACATTTTTTCATCTTTAATTATTACAACATAAATTTGTATTCTTCACCACCTGCACCACTCTCATCTCTCTTCCCACAGCCAGAGAAACGTTTGCCTCTCTCTTGCCTCCTAACAATAAAATACCCTGTAGACTAATCTGTAGGGTTATTTCCCAAAAGGACCATAATACTAAGAACATCATAAACCTCATTTTAAGAATGAACGTTGTGACAGATTGGGGGCACTGTCGTCCCCTTGAACCCTCAGACCAGACGCCCAACACCAGGTAAAAGTCCAATAATTGACTTTATTAAAGTAATAATGTGCACAAAGCACCCTCCACTCCACTGCACTCATAAATTATACAATAAATCCACAATAATCAATCCTCCACTCCCAGACGCATTGTCCCTCTGCCACCCGACTCAGCTCAACCCTGGGATCTCCCACAGTCCTTTTTAAAGTCCTTGACCCGGAAGTGTTTCTCTCGCTCCATCCATGTGACAGTTAACACTTCCGGGTCAGATAAAAACTCCTTTTCTTCAAACCGGAAGTGCGTCACAGTCACGGGGACAGAAGAAACGATGTACTTAGTCTGTCTAAACACAAGAAACAGTGAGAATGTGAGAGTTCATTCTCTATGCTTTCACATGCTGACCCATTTCCATCGCAACATGCTACATGAGAGGAAGGTTTTAAGATTAAATTTCCTTAAAGGTAGTGTCCCCTTGAACCCTCAGATCAGACGCCAGACACCAGGTAAAAGTCCAATAATTATTTTTATTTGGACAATACAGTGCACAAAGAACCCTCCACTCCACTATACTCATAAATCAATACAATAAACAATAGCAATAATTAATCCTCCTCTCCCAGACGCGTTGTTCCCTTCCTCCCACCTCAGCTCAATGCTGGGATTTTCCATCGTCCTTTGAAAGTCCTTGACCCGGAAATGTTTCTCTCGCTCCATCCATGTGACTGGTAACACTTCTGGATCAGATAAAAACTTCTTTTCTTCAACCCAGAAGTGCGTCGCAGTCACGGGGACAGAAGAAACAACGTACTTCCGGGTTGAAGAAAAGGAGTTTTTATCTGACCCGGAAGTGTTACCAGTGTTACGGGTTGTAATGAAAACAATCCTTGAGCCTCCCTGTAGCGTCCTCTTGAGGCCCCCAGGGTATCCAGCAGGGCTGTATAGGAAAACTCCACTGTCCATGATGCCCTGCTGGAATTCGGGGCACCTCCATGCTGCAGGGAGTGCTCCCTCTGGCGGCCTGGGGGTATTGGCTGGGATGACTGGCCGGCCATATACCACACCGTTAATTTACAAGTGTTTCTCAGAACCCATCATAACTAAAGAAGCATGTTAAATCCTTTGGAATCTTTGGACACCCCAACCCGCTCATTAATCACCAAGTGCTTCTTAATCTGGCTACTTCTTGCATCAACCATGGTGACAGACACAGAACACATTAAATTCACCTCCTGCTAAAGATGATATCATTTTCATGATGAAATGCATTAATGCATTTGTGTGATTGTATTTTAAAGATGAGTTCATTTAAAAATGTAAACTGCCTTTTTGTAAGTTACTATTTCTATGTTTTTCACGTTTCACTTTTAGGTAGATAGACATTAGTATGGCTCAAATAAATAAAACCCACCCATAGGAACATCAGTTTAATTATGTGCCTGTGTTTCTGAGCACCACCTTAAAAACCCAAGACTTCATTGGGTTTTAACGAATACTCATTCAGGCTTTCAGCCTAGTTGCACCTGCCGTAAAAGCTCTCTACATTAAACCTACAGGTGTTTTGCAATCACTTTTCATAGACATTCTGTCAAAGACACCAGGGAGTACTCTTGATGCCTTCATCTAAGCCAATCAGATAGTTTGTCTAAACACAAGAAACAGTGAGCCTTGAGGTGGAGGACTACCTGGGGAAGATGGGTATCCCCTTCGTGCATATCTACTGACAAGTTTAGCCAACTCTCACACGTGGCCAAAGAACAATCAGCAAACCTGCAGCCTTAAGGAATTCAAGGTATGGGCGTACAATTGACATTGCTAAAGGGAAAATATGCTTTGGCTGTCTTCATAAATCCTCAGCCATGTGGAGCTGCATTTTGTTTTTGTGGTCTTTCCTGTACAACTTTGCTATTAGAGCAGACATACTCATTCCCAATGAATAACAGTAATGGAAGATGGAGGTTGCAGATGTCAAAATTGTTGATCTTAGAGCAGAGGGTGTGTGCTAGGCTTGTATGCAGGCTAAGCACGTCATCATCACTACTGTTTTTACTTAGTTTTGCTTTTTGCTCACTATTTTCTAATTAAGAGACTCTTCATGATTTTCATTATATTTGGGTCATTCCATGTATTGTATGTTTGCGAAACAAAGATAACATTAACTGTCTGAGGAGAAAGTGTCATGGCTGGATCTAGAAAGGGGCAGCGTTGGGTAATGCCAACCAAAATTTATGCTCTGCCCACCCAATTGGTCAATTATATTCAGCGCCATTTGAAAATGCCAGTCACATTTATTTCCTCTACTCTTGTCACAATTTCCTAATTTTCTAATTTTCTGACTGAACAGTAAAAATAACAGTGCTGTCGTGACACTCCAATGTCATTTTGAGGAGGATTTGTGGGCTCCTGTAATTTGGAGAATATCTGTGCATTCTTAATAAAGCTTTTTTTTGTTAAAATTTATGTTATTGTTGCTGTAGTTCAGGGGTTCTCAAACTTGGTCCTGGGGACTCACTGTGGCTGCAGGTTGTTTTTCCAACCAGCTTCTGTTTCTGATTGGACTCCTGGGTTAATTAAGTGAATTGTTATTTCCCAGATTCACTGTTTTGGGAACAATATAGAAATTAGAAAACTAAGTTTGGTAAATATATATATATATATATATATATA
>JANRMT010062837.1:57994138-58087635 GCA_026402145.1 Polypterus bichir lapradei
CTATCTATCTATCTATCTATCTATCTATCTATCTATCTATCTATCTAATACTACACCAGACAAGGGGTGGCAGAATGTGCTGACTGTCTCTCTCAGTTTCTTGTAGACCATTCCCGGGAAATCTCACCTTTTTCCGGCACCTCTGATGACGTCACTTCTGGCACCGGCGCCTCTGATGACGTCACTTCCGGCACCTATGATGACGTCACTTCCAGTTCCGGAATAGATGACATCATTTCCTTCCCCAGCTCTTAAAACCGCCATCTTACCTCTAAATATTCAGTTCTGTTTTGGACTCTGTCTTGGGAACATCTCTGTTCAAATATTACAAAACATTTGCAGCTGGAAAATGATATACGGGTGGTTGCCCCAAACCTTTATGATGTCTGAAGTCTCATTCTTATCACAGTATGTAACTGCATTGGTGATGGGTGTATCCTCAGGTGCATGTGAGAGTTCATTCTCTTCGCTTCCGCTTGCTGACCCATTTCCATCACAACATGCTACACGAGAGGAAGGTCTTAAGATTAATTTTCCTTAAAGGTAGTTAAATTCATGCTCCCAACCATGCTCCCATGCTCCATGTAGTTAAATTTGATTAGAATTCCAAATACTGGGTAAACTCATGAACCTTGCAAAGATATTTGGGAGGTTATGGAAATATGCCAACCCTGACATAGGAAAAAAGCTTATAACCATTATAACCAATATAACACCTTCTGACTTCCATAGACAGAACACGGTATACATTGAAGAAGACTGAAGCATATTATCATACTTAAGAGCTGCTGGACATAGCACCTCTGTCTTTAAGATGTTCACAATAGCACCATATCTTGAGTGAATTGTACACCAAAGTGTTGCTAGTAAATTGACAGTAATTAGTATTGATTGGCACACAAGCTAAATAGGCTTTGTTTTAAGCAGCCAAACCCTGTTGGGTATTTTAGTACATTATATATGTGCGACAAATATAAAATATTTTTACTTCATTAAATACATTCAGAAGCTTCATGCTTTAAAAATGTGTTCCTATTCCATTTCAGCTGCCCTCTCCCACCATCGTGATCAATATTTTTTTAATTTTTAGGCTTATGAATATGGAATTTAGTAGTTAAACACATTCAAAACTAAATGTAATGATTAATATCTTACCTTGGAAAGTGCTAATCAAAATTATGAAGAAAATAGCAATAGTCTTCTGATGCATCTTTAATGCACAGGTTTTCATCTGTGTTATCTGGTGAATGTTCTGTTACCACTGTAACAAAGGAAAATATGAAGGAAGCATGAACATGGAGCTCATAAATACACCTAAAGAGGCAACCTAGCCAGTCTGATCATCTGAATTAATCTAACAAGCCATGAATGCCATTATATTTGGGAAAAGATTAGATTAGATAAAGTTTATTAATTCCAAGGGGAAATTTAGATGCGTACAGCAACAGAAACATAAAAATAAAAATACAGATTCATAGAACAAATACAACAATCAATGGATTAATCAATCAATAAATAAATAATGTACATTTCTAGAAATTGCAAAATTAATTTAAAGAGTATGAGCATTTAGATTTCGTTTAGGACTTTGGGAGGAACCATTGAATTGCCTGGTAGCAGCAGGGAGAAAAGCACCACAGAGGCGCCTCTTAGCACACTGTGGTGGAGTAGAATTTTGGCTCCTAGAGGGGATGGAGAGAATTTTTCATGATGGCATTCTAATTTTGCCATCATCCTCTTTTCCACAACAGTTTCACATTTGTTCAGGGTTAGCTCTGTGATGGAACAGCTTTCCTGATACGTTTGTTGAGGCATTGTGGATCCTTTGTTTCCCAGGAGACTGCAGCATAGAACAATACACTGGCTAATGCTGACTAAGAGAACATTTCCAGCAACTTGCTGCATAGATGAAAAGCCCTAGAGAGTACTGTCTTCTCTGGCCCTTCTCATAGATAGCCACTGTATTTATTGTTAGACCAGTCCAGTTTGTTGTGTATATGAACCCACAGGTACCACATCCTCCCCTTGTACAGTAACTGGTCTTAGTGGCTCTTTGGCATGCTGGAAGTCCACTACCAGCTCTTTTGTCTTGCTGATGTTGAGTTGCAGGTTCTTGTCAATGTACCACAAGACAAACTCCTCCACAATATTCCTGTACTCTGATTTGTCTCCATTATTAATGCAGCCTATGGTGGAGGAGTTCATATAGAAGTTCCTGTAGGTGGCAAGCAGTGATATTGTACTGAAAATCTGTTGTGTAGTGGGAAAACAGGAAAAGAGACAGGACAGTTCCCTGAGGTGCTCCATTATTACACATCACTATTTCTGACACACAATCCCTGAGCCTCACAAAATGCTGTCTGTTGGTTAGGTAGTCCATGATTCAGTAGATTGTGTGGTCATCAAGATGCAAAGCCTTGAGCATTTTCTCCAGTTGATGAGGCAAAATGGTGTTAAAAACACTGGAAACCTTAAAGAACATTATCCTGACTGTGGTGTCAGCTGTGTCCAAGTGGGAGTAGGCCCTTTGGAGGATGTAGATCACAGCATCTTCCACACATATCTTTATCTGATAGGCAAACTGCTGAGGATCTAGATGTCCTGAAATCAAGGGTCATAGTTGTTTTAGGGCCAGCCTCTCAAAGGTCTTCATGATGTATGAATTAAGATCAATGGGTCTGAAGTTCAAGGGATCACTGGAATGTCCTTTCTTTGGCACTGGGACTATGCATGATGTTTTCAAAGCTGGATAACCTTCTGCAAACTTAACAAAAGGGAGAAAAGGCACTGAAGGACTCCACAGAGCTGGCTGGCACATGTTTTCAGCACCCTGGAGCAGCCATGTTCATGCAAAGTTTTCTGAGCTCTCCCCTCACCTGATCCACACAGACACATAGTCTAGGAAGTGGAGTGGAGACCACAGCAGTGATGTCATTGTAGAGGAAGGTTGTGCAGGTGACAGTAGGGATTCCGGAACCTCCTCAGCTTGCACACAGAGACTAGCAGTACTGGGTCAGGGCTGTACTAACAAGAATGAGCTAGACGTGTTGTACAATTGGTTCTGTTTATTAGCTCTGTTCTTGTTCCCTTCCTCTGCATGTTTTACTGCCTGTTTGTAACCAGTGATAGTCCTCACTAAGTTCTATACTGATAATGTTCTGCTGTAACTTGTGCTCAAGTCTGTCTCTGTAGTAGGCTTTCCCCCATAGATCTGCTTCCTAATTTCTGACTGCATCCGCTTGATATCATTCTTATCTCCAGACCTGAAGGCTCTCTTCTTTTTATTCAGTAAGGATTTCAGTTCTTTTGTGATCTATGGCTTCTTGTTGGGAAAACAGTGCAATGCATTTGTGGGAACTGTGTTATCCACACAAAACTTGATGTTGTCTGTCAGGTGATTCACAAAGCATATCCTAGTTAATGTTCTGGAAAGCACCCTTCAGAGCCTCCTCAGCATTCATTGTCTATTCCTGCACTGTCCTAGTGGTGGCTGGTAGCCTCTGGACAATGGGTTTGTATACAGGTATGAGCTGTACCAAATTATGGTCAGATCTACCTAAAGGTGGCAAACCAAAAGATATTGCTTTAACATTAAGTCAAGTGTCCTGTTTTTCCTTGTCGTACAATCCATAAACTGGTAAAAACTGAGGGTGGAGGAAAGTGAAACATGGTTAAAGTTTTTAGAAAATGTGATGGTCAGTAGTGAGTTTGCTTATTAGAGAATATACTGTCTGTTGAGACTGCCACATCTGCTGAGGTCGGGGGAGGGTCGTAAACTGCTATGAAAACTCTTTTGGTATGAGTATATAATAAGGTCATAAGCCAACCGTGAGCATCTCAACATTCAGGTTTCAAACATGTGGTTTAATTGTAATATATAGAGATTTGCACCATTCTTCATTCAATGGCAAGTTTACTTTGTTTCTTCTCATTGCTTTCACTTCTGCTTCTGAGCCACCTGCACAATTTTAAACACATCCAATGCAACTGTGTAGTCCGTTGTTTCACCTTAAAGCCAGGTGGGTACCTGTTCTCTTTACGTGGTAGCTCATTTGGTAGCCCGTGAATTAGCTTTGTCACTATGAGAGACAAAGGGCGCAGGTCCAGCAGATGCTGTTGGGTGTGAGTCCTTTCTCACAACTTTGGTTATCCATTACCTAAGACATTTAAAAATTACAGGAGGCACACAGCATAACAATAGCAATAAAACAATGGAGAAAGACTTTGTGAAGCCAGTATCATTACATGAATTATGAAAGCTAGGAGTTACTGCAACACCATTTACCTCATTTGAGTCTTTATGTTCCTTGTGGCTTCTTTCTATTGTATCATCTAGAACTTCTATTCTATATACTGTATATACAGTAGAATACTTCCCCCGGGACGGCAGAGGCCTGTCCTCCTGGCTTGCTACACTGCCACAGAGCAGAGAAGTTCAACCCTGCTGTGGCTCATGGACACCACCAGGGGGTATGTGGAGAACAGCTGAGCTCTCCTGTGCAGCGCTGCCATCTCACCCGGAAGTGCAGCCGAAAGGTGATCACAGAATAGCTGGAGCACTTCCGGGTCCTCTATAAAAGGAGACAGCTGCCACAACCCAGCGAGCCGGAGTCGGGTGGAAGGAAGACTGAGCTTGCTGGGAGAAGTAGTGGAGCCAGCTAGGGAAAAGGAAGAAGGGACTGAGTACTGTGGTGATTGGTGCACTGTGTACTGCTGCAGAAAAGGAAATAAAGGTGTGCTTGTGTGACAAAGGCGTGGTGTCTGTCATTGGTCCGGGCTGGTCTGCTGCAATATATATATATATATACATATATATATCTTCTGCCCTCACCATGTGTTTGCGTATGTAGTTATGCAGCGAGCTAAACACTCCTTCAACAAACACCCAAGGCACTGGTAATGATTTAATGAAAGTGATGTGAAACTGTAAAGTAACAAGCAATACTTATCAGAATTTGTTAACTTAATATATATTCTTCTTTAAAAATGCCTTCAAATTTAACACAAACTACTTTATTATTATTTCCTTCTGAAATGGCATAAATATTACGAAACAGATTCTTTAGTCTCCCTGTGTCTGCGTGGGTTTCCTCCGGGTGCTCCGGTTTCCTCCCACAGTCCTAAGACATGCAGGTTAGGTGCATTGGCGATCCGAAATTGTCCCAAGTGTGCTTGGTGTGTGTGGGGGGGGGGGGGTGTGTGCGTGCCCTACCCAGGGTTTATTTCCTGCCTTGCGCCATGTGTTGGCTGGGATTGGCTCCAGCAGACCCCCGTGACCATGTAGTTAGGATGTAGCGGGTTGGATAATGGATGGATGAATGGATGGATTCTTTAGTGCAAATGCATAAAAATGGGCCTGAACAATCATATAAATATATATTTACATACACACTAAATCTGCAAATTAGTAAAAGGAACTAAAACTCACAACAATGTATATACTAATAAAGAAACAAATTACCTACAGATTATGCCTTTACAAGGGCAAATAAACAGCAGATGGGGTGGCATGTTGGCGCAGCAGTCGCGCTCCTGCCTCACAGTTGGGAGACCTGGGTTCGCTTCCTGGGTCCTCCCTGTATGGAGTTTGCTTGTTCTCCCCGTGTCTGCGTGGGTTTCCTCTGGGTGTCCAAAGATATGCAGGTTAGGTGCATTGGTGATCCTAGTGTGCGCTTGGTGTGTGGGTGTGTGCCCTGCAGTGGGCTGGCGCCCTGCCCGGGGTTTGTTTCCTGTCTTGCGCCCTGTGTTGGCTGGGATTGGCTCCAGCAGACCCCCGTGACCCTGTAGTTAGGATATAGCGGGTTGGATAATGGATGGATGGATAAACAGCAGAAGGAAATGGATGTCTGCCACCTGCTTCTCCATGTGCTGCTTGCTTTAAGATGGAGTCTTAACAACAGTATAAAACAATACCTAATTTAGCCACTAGAGGTCCCCTATGAACACATTTTAATGGAGGACAGAACACTCCCTGTGTGGCGTCTGTAAGATGTCAAACTAACACAAACTTAACAAATGGGATCAGCCCTTTAAAATAACGTTCATAGGTCTGTGTCCCCAGATACTAGAAGAATGACCTCAGAGACTGGTCGCAGGAAAAACTTGCCTACATCGTCTTTGACAATCTTCACTTCGACCTTCCTTACTTTTCCATCTTCACTGGGAAATGTTCTCATGATTAACCCAACAGGCCATTCATACCTGTTAACTTTATTATCTTTCATCATCACCACATCCCCTTCTTTTAGGTTTGGTTTCTCATATTTCCATTTGTGACAAGTCTGAAGGTTATGGATGTATTCCCGTCTCTATCGTTGCCAAAAGATATTAGCTAAGATCTGCTGAGTTGCTGAAGAAACCCCAACTTTTTGAGTCAGATGCATAGCTGGAGTAAGAATAAGTGGTTGATCTGGATCTGTAGACACTGGAACGAGTGGCCTAGAATTGATTATAGCAGTAATCTCAGCCATAAATGTAACCAAAACTTCATGTGTGATCTTCCTAGGTCCTCTGATTGCAAAGAATCACCTGAGAGCATTAATAAAACTGGAAGTGTTCATTGATTCAATGACCTCAATGTGTATTGCTCGTGTGTACAGGCAAGTATGTATTACTGCCCAACGTTTGCTATTTAGGTAGCCACCACGTGTTTTTCTTGTGGCTGTGGTACATGGACCAAATACAGGTAATCCCACATTAGTGAATGGAGGATCCGTGCTTAGGCAATCTATGAGCAAATTTGCCATCCTTTGTTCTTCACTTTTTCCTCTTAGCTTACGACAGGTCACACAATTGTGAATTGTGCTGCTGATGGCTCGCTTTCCCCCGACAAATCAGAAACCAACTGCTCTTACAGTCCCTTCAGTAAAATGTCTGCCTTGATGCTGCACCTGTTAATGGTTGTGTCTAATCAGCAGCCTGGCAACATGGTGTTTACCAGGTATAATTACTGGGTGTATTTCGTCTGATGAGAGATGTGCCTTCGTCAACCTGCCTCCAACCCAAAATAGACCTTGTGAGTCAACAAACGGACAAAGTCTAATTAGAGAGCTTTGTTTGCGAATTTCTTTTCCTGACCGTGCATAATTAATTTCTTCTGCATAGGCCTCAATTTGAACACTAATTAGGAAATAAGCTTTGGCTTGGTTAGACTGTTCCTTGGTAAAGGGTTTGTTGCAGACATGCCAGCCATGACAAGCGTTATTCTTTGTTGCTAGTTTGAAGATATGAGCGATGTGTGAGAGGTGAACAATAGCCCTACAAAGTGATTTCCAGCTCGAAAACCGTTCAAAACATCCACTGCCAAGCTGGTTGTATGACGTTTGTGAGACACATGCAGTTACATCTGGACGTATCCCTAAATCAAATGCAGGATCAATGAGGTCAAATACTTCTGTCTGTAACTGATTTTATCTTACGTCAGCCAAGAAAGCAGGTCCAGTTAACCATGAAGAACAAGCAAGCTGATTTGCTGGAAGTGCTCTTGTTGCGTGATCAGCTAGGTTTAGATGGGTGGGAATATAATTCCACTGACTTGGTTGAGATGAGTGTTTAATACACTGGATTCGGTTGTGGACATAAACATAGAACCTTCTGGTTTCATTAAATATATAGCCAAGCACCACTTTGCTGTCCGTGAAAAACCTTGTGTCATACAGTTTCGTGTCCAGTTCTTCAGAAAACATCTCTGCAATCTCAACTGCAAGGGCGGCTGCACAGAGCTCTAGCCTTGGAATAGTAAGTTTTGGTTTTGGAGCTAGTTTTCCTTACCAAAGATGAAACCAATTTCAGTCTTTCCTTTGGCGTCTGTGACTTTAAGGTAAGCTACTGCCCTAATTGCTTTAGTTCAAGCATCACAGAAGATACAGATCTCTTTCCTTTGAGCTGACGAAAATGAGAGTGATGTGTAAAGTCTGGGTACTGTCAGTTCTTTGAGATGCTGAAGGGAGTAACTCCAATTCTGCCACTCTTCGCGCTTCTCACTGGGAAGTGGTGTATCCCATTTACATACACTACAAGTAAGTTCTCTCAAAATAAGGCGACCTTGTGTGCTTACAGGAGCAGCAAATCCAAGGGGATTGAGCAGACTGTTTACCATAGATAAGACACCACGGCATGTGAAGGGCTTCTCACTGGTATCTATCTGAAAGGTTAATGTGTCTTGTGCGAGATCCCACCTAAGGCCTAAACTGCGCTGCATGGAAGGATGGTCTTGGCCAAAGTCAAGGTCACACAGATTGCTGGCTAGATCCTCTCCTGCGAAGGCTTGCATCACTTCAATCCTGTTTGATGCAGTCTAATGCAGTCTTAGATTAGACTGAGCGAACATGTCTTGAGTTCTTTTGAGTACATTAATGGCCTCAGAAACACTGGAAAATGATTTCAGGCCATCGTCAATATAGAAATGACTTTCTACGAATAGTCTTGCTTCAGCACCAAATTCCTTTTCACCCTCTAAAGCTGTTCTCTTTAGCCCATAAATGGCCACTACCGGGTATGGACAGTTGCCGAAAACATGGACCTTCATGCGATAGTCCTCAATTTCATCATCGAGTTGGTGGTTGCGAAACCATCAAAAGCGAAGATAGTCATGGTGGTCTTCTCTTACCACAAAGCTGTGAAACATTTGCTGAATGTCAGCCGTCACTGCTATTCACTCTGTCCTAAAGTGAATAAGAACTCCAAGTAGGCTGTTATTCATATCTGGACCTTGTATGAACACATCATTAAGTGAAATGCCTTTATAAAGTGCACTTGAATCAAACACAACTCTAATTTGCTGTGGTTTTTGATGGTGATAAATACCAAACCTTGGCAAGTACCAGCACTCCTTGGTGTTCTCCAGTTGTGGTGCTGGTTCAGCATGTCCAGTGGCAAAAATCTTCTTCATGAATTCAATAAAGTGGTTTTTCATTTCGGTTTTTCTTTTTAAAGCGTGTTTGATAGACAAGAGACAGTCAAAGGCTTGTCCTCTGTTGTTAGGAATTAGCTGTCGAGGAGAATGAAATGGTAGCAGAGCCACCCAGCTGTTTGAGTTATCCTTGAAAACTTCAGTATTCATTATGTGGAGGAAAGTCTTGTCTCGAAAGTCCTGAGGAAAGGGTGCTAGCTTGTTATCATCCTCTGAATGACTGAAGATTAGCTTGCCTAATCTGTGACCAAGAGCTAGTAAATGAGATAGAAGTTGATTTACCTCACTTGTTTGAGAGCTTCTCTTTCACGCAGATACTGCTTTCACAAGGTTGGAAGTAGCTTGGTTGTCCATTCTCGAGAACACTGGTTTTGAGGACTTTCAAAGAGGGCTTGTGGATGCCCCCCAATCAGACATCACCGATAATAACCCATCCTAGATCTAATCGTTGGGCATAGGGGGCATTATTTGGACCATTGTATTGGCTTCTTACTTTGTGTGCACAGATAATATCTCTGCCAAGCAACAGAAGAATCTCGGCACAGGGGTCAAGAGGTGGAATGCTTTTAGCAATAACTCTGAGATGAGGATGGTTGTACGCAGCTTCAGGTGTAGGGATTTCATCCCTGTTGTCGGCTATCAAATTGCACTCAATAAAGGTTGGCAGTGTAAGGCGAACCTCTCCATTGACTGATTCCACCACAAATCCACACGTTCGTCTTCTATACATTTCCATAGTTCCACCACGTGTCTTTAGGGTGTAGGATTACTCTGATCATCTAGCATTGCATAAATTTTTACTTTTTTTTCGGGGTGTCCTTTTGGATATACATTTACTAAGCATATTTTAGAACAGGATTTGCCTTGGAGACTTCCGCAGACCTCTGTACATATAGAAGTAGCCACAGTTTCAGCATGTTCAGTTTGCTCCCCACCATACTCTGTGGCAGAGAGGTTAGGTTCTCTTGTAATCCATGGTGCTGGGCCTGCGTGGAGTGCTGAAATGTGCCGGTCACTGTCACATTTTGAACAGTGGATGACAGCTTTACAGTCTTTAGCTTGGTGGCTTGACAAAACACAGCATCTGAAAAAAATGCTATGTTCCTTAAGAAAGTTCTTGCGTGCTTCATATGGTCTTTCTCTGAAAGCTGTGCAGTTTTTGAGAGCGTGAGGCTTATTATGAATTGGATATTTTTTGGATGGATCCTTTATAAAGATTTTTCAGAGGAGGTAAGTATAGTAGAGTATTTAATAGCAGTTTTATTTACTTAGATGGGATTGGTAGGTTTCCATGGTTTGGAAAATGACCCTTCACTTCTGAATGACCCTGCCCTAGAAGTTGAGAGAACAAAGCTGGGATCAGTTCCCATCTCTGCATAGCAACACACCAAATTTACAAAGAATGAAAATGGAGGATATTGTACACAATTTTCTCTTTTATACCATGAGCTCTACGAAATCCATTTCTCTTGAAGGTTGTGGGGCAGCTTCTCCACAATAGGATTTGTTCATCTGGCAGTATCGAGAAAACTAAGTCCAAGTAAGTAACCATCATTTTTTGCTGCTTCTATTTCAAGGAGCAAGTCTCCGAGCTCTTGAAGTCTTTGATAGTCTCTGCTGAGACTTTCTAAAAGCTATCAAGTCTAGTGAAAAGTGATGCTTCAATTGCTTCTGGAGAGCCATAAAGTTTATCTAGTCTTTCCCAAACCATTTTCAGGCCTGATAGTGGGTGACGAACATGAACTGCTCTGATCCTTTTAACATGCCGCAGTGACTTAATAAAAAAGTCTAGTTCTTCACTTGGTCTGAGGTTCAGTTCTTCTATGGCATTGTGAAAGCTAGATTTCCAGGACAGATAATTGCTGGCTGATTGTCAGACATCTTAAGTCTTCCTGTTAAAAGATCACGACGAGCCAAATATGCTGCAAGGTCAGATATATCTGAAGATCTGCTTGAACAGATGGGCGGGAGCTGGTTTTCTTTAAACACTGCTGTATTGAATTGTGAGTGTGCTTTGGAGGCCTTTGCATCAGAGTCAAAATTATTGAAATTTATACATTCTTTAAAATGAAGCCTTTGTTTTGATGGTTCTTTGGTAAGAGAATGCGAGAGCTCTGACTGCGGCAACTTTTGTTTGTCATGAAGGGGACCACCAAAGTCTAATTGTGTGGGAAGTGGAGGATAAGTGATTGTTGCTTCCTGAGTGTTGTAATGAAGTTCTGTGTCATTTTCATTAACAGCAAAATGTGTTTAAATATATTGTCAAGTCTGATGAATTGATTGTTGGGGTGACGGGAGGTATTTAGCTTCACTGACGTGTTTGTCATTTTCTTTAAACGTTGCTCCTTCGAGAACCTGTGCCTCTACTAATGCAGCCTCAGCCTCAGCCTCAGCCTCTTCCCTAAGAGCCTTTAAAGTTGCTTCTAAACGTGCTTGCTCTACTTTCATCTCTATCTCTTGCTTGGCATATGTAGCCTTTGTCCGTGCAGCTTCAGCCTTTGCACGGCCTGTGCTGCAGCAATGCTAATTGAGGACTTACATTGAGCGATGTGAAGTTGCTGATGCATGGCATTCGGACCTAATTTTTAGGTCCCGAGGATCAGTGTTGTTGGGGTTTGTGTAAGACTTTGCTGGCTTAATAGAAACAGACAAACGTGTTTCCGATCCACGTGGCTGCTTTTGAAATGAAGTAAATCTTTTCACTGATCTTCCCTCACCATGCTTTGTGTACGTAGTTATGCAGCGAGCTAAACACTCCTTCAGCAAACACCCAAGGCACTAGTCTTGTTCCGGCATTTAATGAAAGTGATGTGAAACTGTCAAGTAACAAGCAATACTTATCAGAATTTGTTAAAAATGCCTTCAAATTTAACACAAACTACTTTGTTATTATTTCCTTATGAAATGGCATAACTGTTATGAAACAAATTCTTTAGCACAGAGATATCCTGCCGCTTCATACTCAGATGCATAAAAATAGGCCTGAACAATCATATACATATATATTTACATACACACTAAACATTTGTAAAATAGTAAAAGAAACAACTAAAACTCACAATAATGTATATACTAATAAAGAAACAAAATAGCTACAGATTATGCCTTTACAAAGGCAAATAAACAGCAGATGGAAATGGATGTCTGCCACCTGCTTCTCCATGTGTTGTTTGCTTCAAGGAGTCTTAACAACAGTATAAAACAATAGCTAATTTAGCCACTAGAGGTCCCCTATGAACACATTTTAACGGAGGACAGTACAATATATATATACGTATACAATATACATATATATATAGATAGATAGATAGATATAAAGCATTCAAGCAGGATAAAAGGAAAGCCATTATTGGTGCAATGTTTGACGTTAAGTCAAAAAACAAAAAGAGAAGTTAAAATCTGAATGGTTTTGCAGTGCAGTAACTATAATTTTATTGGATCATTATTGTTAAATTTGTTAAAGTTTTTTGCACTTTCAGTTTTGGCATTGTTTTAATTTACTGCTTATTTTAACATTACTGCCCAACCATGTTGTTTTTTAATTTTGACCATGGTCCTTGACATTTTGTGTTTTGCCGCTTAGCTGCCATTATGCTGGTATTGTAGACAGTACACCATTTATGCCATAGTAGGACATTTTGGACGGTATTTTGACATTCATTTTTTTATTACATTTTGCCTCTAGTTATAGTTAAGACTTTTTTTCCTTTTAGGCATTCCATCCCCTTCTTGGCAGAACATGCAGCAAGTGTGGGGACAGATTTATAAAGTAAACATATACTGTAAGCAAGCAAGTGAGGAGAGTGTGTTGAGCAGGTGGAAAGAGTACTTTAAGAGGATGATGAATTAAGAGAAAAAGAAAGAGAAGAGGTTGGATGATGCAGAGATAGTGAATCAGGAAGTGCAACAGATTAGCAGAGAGGAAGTAAGGACATCTATGAAGAGGATGAAAAATGGAAAAGCCGTTGGTCCAGATGATATACCTGTGGAAGCATGGAGGTGTTTAGGAGAGATGGCAGTGGAGTTTTTAACCAGATTCTCTAATGGAATCTTGGAAAGTGAGAGGATGCCTGAGGAGTGGAGAAAAAGTGTACTGGTGCCAATATTTAAGAATAAGGGTGATATGCAGGACTGCAGTAACTACAGGGGAATAAAATTGATGAGCCAAAGCATGACGTTATGGGAAATAGTAGTGGAAGCTAGGTTAAGAAGTGAGGTGATGATTAATGAGCAGCAGTACGGTTTCATGCCAAGATAGAGCACCACAGATGCAAAGTTTGCTCTTAGGGTGTTGATGGAGAAGTATAGAGAAGGCCAAAAGGAGTTGCATTGCATGTTTGTGGACCTGGAGAAAGCATATGACAGGGTGCCTCAAGAGGAGCTGTGGTATTGTATGAGGAAGTCGGGAGTGTACAGGATATGTACGAGGGAAGTGTGACCGTTTTGAGGTCTGCGGTAGGAATGACGGATGCATTCAAGGTGGAGGTGGGATTACATCAGGGATTGGCTCTGAGCCTTTTCTAATTTGCAATGGTGACGGACAGGTTGACAGACGAGAATAGACAGGAGTCCCAATGGACTATGATGTTTGCTGATGACACTGTGTTCTGTAGCGATAGTAGGGAGAAGGTTGAGGAGACCCTGGAGAGGTAGAGATATGATCTAGAGAGGAGAAGAATAAAGGTCAGTAGGAACAAGACAGAATACATGTGTGTAAATGAGAGGGAGGTCAGTGGAATGGTGAGGATGCAAGGAGTAGATGTGGCGAAGGTGGATGAGTTTAAATACTTGGGATCAACAGTAACAGAGTAATGGGTATTGTGGAACAGAGGTGAAAAATAGAGTGCAGGCAGGGTTGAATGGGTGGAGAAGAGTGTCAGGAGTAATTTGTGACAGATGGATATCAGGAAGAGTGAAAGGGAAGGTCTACAAGACGGTAGTGAGACAAGCTATGTTTTATGGGTTGGAGATGGTGGCACTGACCAGAAAGCAGGAGACAGAGCTGGAGGTAGCAGGGTTAAAGATTTGCATTGGTTGTGACGAGGATGGATAGGATTAGAAATGAGTACATTAGAGGGTCAGCTCAAGTTAGAGAGGCAAGATTGTGTTGGTTTAAACATGTGCAGAGGAGAGATGCTAAGTATGTTGGGAGAAGGATGCTAAGGATAGAGCTGCCAGGGAAGAAAAAAAGAGGAAGTTCTAAAAGAAGGTTTATGGATGTGGTGAGAGAGGACATGCAGATGATGGGTGTAACAGAACAAGATGCAGAGGACAGAAAGATATGGAAGAAGATGATCCGCTGTGGCAACCCCTAACGGGAACAGCCAAAAGAAGAAAACTGTAAGCAAACTAGAACCTACTGAAAACAAAATAACACTTTTATGATTTAAAGGTTTGTGTGTTCAGAAACAACAATGAAATGTGATTATAAAAGTGCAAATGTATCAGGGACTGTGCAGTTTAAAACAACATGAAGTATGAGCATTTTGTCAAATTTTGCTACAGTTGAAGAAATGTGAGTAGAGGGAGTCATCATATGATGTGCCAGAACCTCTTTGAGACCCTTTAAATGTCTCAACAAAATCTACAAATGTAAAACAGCACTGCAGTTCTTTAATGACATCTATAATCCAGGTTCCCCTCCTTGAACCGTCACCTTATCGTGGTGGAGGGGTTTGCGTGTCCCAATGATCCTAGGAGCTATGTTGTCCGGGGCTTTATGCCCCTGGTAGGGCCACCCAAGGCAAACTGGTCCTAGGTGAGGGATGAGACAAAGAGCGGTTCAACAAACCTCCGATGAAGAACAAAAACCTTGGACGACGTTTTCCCTTGCCCGGACGCGGGTCACCGGGGCCCCCTCTGGAGCCAGGCTTGGAGGTGGGGCTCGATGGCGAGCGCCTGGTGACCGGGCCTGCCCCCATGGGGCTCGGCCAGGCACAGCCCGAAGAGGTAACGTGGGTCCTCTTTCCCACGGGCTCACCACCTATGGGAGAGGCCAAGGAGGTTGGGTGCAGTGTGAGTTGTGTGGTGGCCGAAGGTGGGGACCTTGGTGGTCTGATCCTCGGCTACAGAAACTGGCTCTTGGGACGTGGAATGTCACCTCTCTGAAGGGGAAGGAGCCTGAGCTAGTGCGCGAGGTCGAGAGGTTCCGGCTAGATATAGTCGGACTCACCTCGATGCACAGCTTGGACTCTGGAACCAATCTCCTTGAGAGGGGCTGACTCTCTACCACTTTGGAGTTGCCCCCGGTGAGAGGCGCCGAGCAGGTGTGGGCATACTTATTGCCCCCCGACTTGGAGCCTGTGCATTGGGGTTTACCCCGGTGGACGAGAGGGTGGCCTCCCTCCGCCTTCGGGTGGGGGTAAGGGTCCTGAATGTTGTTTGTGCGTATGCACTGAACAGCAGTTTGGAGTATCCACCCTTTTTGGAGTCTCTGGAGGGGGTGCTAGAGGGCATACCTTCTGGGGACTCCCTCGTTCTGCTGGGAGACTTCAATGCTTACGTGGGCAATGACAGTGAGACCTGGAAGGACGTGGTTGGGAGGAATTGCCCCCCCGATTTGAACCCGAGCGGTGTTTTGTTATTGGACTACTGTGCTCGTCACGGATTGTCCATAATGAACACCAAGTTCAAGCATAGGGGTGTTCATATGTGCACTTGGCACCAGGACACCCTAGGCCTCAGTTCGATGATCAACTTTGTGGTCGTGTCATCGGACTTGCGGCCATAAGTCTTGGACACTCGGGTGAAGAGAGGGGCGGAGCTGTCAACTGATCACCACCTGGTGGTGAGTTGGCTTCGATGGTGGGGGAGGATGCCGGTCAGGCCTGGTAGGCCCAAATGTGTTGTGAGGGTCTGCTGGGAACGGCTGGCAGAGTCCCCTGTCAGAAGTAGCTTCAACTCCCACCTCCGGCAGAACTTCAACCACGTCCCGAGGGAGGTGGGGGACATTGAGTCAGAATGGGCCATGTTCCGTGCCTCTATTGTTGAGGCGGCTGACCGGAGCTGTGGCCCTAAGGTGGTCGGTGCCTGTCGTGGCGGCAATCCCCGAACCCGTTGGTGGACACCGGCGGTGAGGGATGCTGTCAAGCTGAAGAAGGAGTCCTATAGGACCTTTTTGTCCTGTGGGTCTCTGGAGGCAGCTGATTGGTACCGGCAGGCCAAGCGGAATGCGGCTTCGGTGGTTGCTGAGGCAAAAACTAAGGCATGGGAGGAGTTTGGGGAGGCCATGGAGAACGACTTTCGGACAGCTTCGAGGAGATTCTGGTCCACCGTCCGGCGTCTCAGGAGGGGGAAGCAGTGCAATGTCAACACCGTATATGGTGGGGATGGTGCACTGCTGACCTCAACTCGGGACGTTGTGGGTCGGTTGGGGGAGTACTTCAAAGACCTCCTCAATCCCACTAACATGCCTTCCAATGAGGAAGCAGAGCCTGGGGACTCTGAGGTGGGCTCTCCCATCTCTGGGACTGAGGTCACCGAGGTGGTCAAAAAACTCCTTGGTGGCAGGGCCCCGGTGGTGGATGAGATACACCCGGAGTTCCTCAAGGCTCTGGATGTTGTAGGACTTTCTTGGTTGACACGTCTCTGCAACATTGCATGGACATCGGGGACAGTGCCTCTGGATTGGCAGACCGGGGTGGTGGTCCCCCTCTTTAAAAAGAGAGACCGGAGGGTGTGTTCCAACTACAGAGGGATCACACTCCTCAGCCTCCCTGGAAAAGTCTATTCGGGGGTTCTGGAGAGGAGGGTCCGTCGGATAGTCGAACCTCGGATTCAGGAGGAACAGTGTTCGACTGTGTCCCTCGGGTAATCCTGTGGGGGGTGCTCTGGGAGTATGGGATACCAGACCCCTTGATAAGAGCTGTTCGGTCCCTGTACAACCAGTGTCAGAGCTTGGTCCGCATTGCCGGCATTAAGTCAAGCCCGTTTCCAGTGAGAGTTGGACTCCGCCAGGGCTGCCCTTTGTCACCGATTCTGTTCATAACTTTTATGGACAGAATTTCTAGGCGCAGCCAGGGTGTTGAAGGGGTCCGGTTTGGTGGACTCAGGATTGGGTCACTGCTTTTTGCAGATGATGATGATGCAGATGATGTTGTCCTGTATGCTTCATCAGGCCGTGATCTTCAGCTCTCTCAGCAGTTGAGTGTGAAGCGGCTGGGATGAGAATCAGCACCTCCAAATCAGAGACCATGGTCCTCAGCCGGAAATGAGTGGAGTGCCCTCTCAGGGTCGGGGGAGAGATCCTGCCCCAAGTGGAGGAGTTCAAGTATCTCAAGGTCTTGTTCACGAGTGAGGGAAGAATGGACCGTAAGATTGACAGGTGGATCGGTGCGGCATCCGCAGTGATGCGGGCTCTGCATCGGTCTGACATGGTGAAAAAAGAGCTGAGCCGTAAGGCAAAGCTCTCAATTTACCAGTCGATCTACGTTCCTACCGTCACCTATGGTCATGAGCTATGGGTAGTGACTGAAAGAACGAGATTGCGAATACAAGCGGCTAAAATGAGTTTCCTCCGCAGGGTGTCTGGGCTTTCCCTTAAAGATAGGGTGAGAAGCTCAGTCATCTGGGAGGGGCTCAGAGTAGAGCCGCTACTCCTCCGCATCAAGAGGAGTCAGATGAGGTGGCTCGGGCATCTGATCAGGATGCCTCCTGGATGCCTCCTTGGTGAGGTGTTCCGGGCATGTCCACTGGGAGGAGGCCCCGGGGAAGACCCAGGACACGCTGGAGGGACTATGTCTCCCGGCTGGCCTGGGAACGCCTTGGGATTCTCCCGGAAGAGCTGGAAGAAGTGGCCGGGAAGAGGGAAGTCTGGGCCTCTCTGCTTAAGCTGCTGCCCCCGCGACCCGACCCTGGATAAGCGGAAGAGGATGGATGGATGGATGGATGGATAATCCAGGTTCCTATAACACAAGCATATTAAATAAACAGAAGGTAAAGCCCAAAGTGAAAATATAACACAATATCACAATTGTACCTCGACAAACTATGTGACGTGCATGCCACTTTCATCATTTATCTTTTCATTATACATAAAAACATTGTAAAGAAATATCTTACACCATATACTGTATCCCTTGTGGCGGGTGGCTGGGGGTGGTACCCAGCCAGGACACCAGGAAGGCCCAGGAGAGGGACTACGCCTCCTCTGGATCAAGAGGGGGCAGCCGACCTGGTTTGTATGGTGGCCACAGGAACAGAGCATGGAAGCTCAACCCTATAGGGACTCGTGGTCACTGCCAGGGGGTGCCCAGATGCCTGAGAAGCCCTGGACGTCACCTCTTCCGCCACACCCAGAGGTGCTGGCAGAAGGAAAACCAGGGACACTCGGAGTGCTTCTGGGTGCTTGTGCGGCACTTCCACCACACCAGGAAGTGCCATAGGAAGCTCATCAGGAGGCACCTGGAGTACGTCCGGGTGGACTTAAAAGAGGCCGCCTCCCTCCATTTGTCAGCTGGAGTGAGGTGGAAGAGGACAGAGCTTGGAGGAGAGGAGTGGAGGCAGTGAAGAGAGGCATAGAAAGAGGCCTGAACTGAGGGTGTGTGGTGCAGGGGCACCGGGTTGTGTGTGGTTTTTGTAAATAGTTGGGCAATGTATAATAAACATGTGTGTGGATTTGAACCATCGGTGTCTGCCTGTCTGTGCCCGGGGCGGGTCTCCACACTCTCAATCATATAAATATCAATACCTCCAATCCCAGTCAATCAAAAAGTAGAGACAATCATTGAGCAGTCAATTAGGAAAACTAATATATCATGTATGGCAAAACTCCATCCATCCATCCATCTTCCTAGCTCACTTATGCAGAGTATGGTCATTGGGCAGCTGGAACCTATCATGGCAATCACTGGTGCAAGAAAGGAACAGAACCTGGACAGGGATCCATGCCAATCCAACAAAGGATGAACACACACACTCCCAATTATACACAACAGGGCCAATTTAGCATCTGCAATCCAGTTCTACATTGTACTAATTACAAAATACAGTTAGTATATATGAAAACGTAAACTTACAGAAAACAAAGTAGAAACTGATTAACATAAACGGAAAGCAACGGTGTCTGTCCATTAATTAACAGATGATCCCAAAAGTTTTTTTTTTTTTGGGCTGAGCACAACCATCTTACGTGAGTCACTCAGATACCATGTTACACCAGACCTGGCTTTAGGAGAGGGCCCCAGTATCTCAGTTCTGGGAACGGCTCACTTTAATTAAGTTAGAACTATTACAAGAGTCATTTATGGATTGTTCTTAATCTAGAAGTGTTCTGCACTTCACTTCAACTGCACATGTCATCACCAGGTTTTAAACTGCCAACAGTTGTGACAGGTGAAATTAATCTTTCTGAATCATCAACACATCTGAAATGATTGTGCAGGAGATTAATTAGTGTCAAAAAATAAAACTACAAATTATACATACAGTATTAAAAATACTGTTACAACACCTCTCTCACCATAATACAGTATATTTTTCTCATAAATATTCCCCTCTAGTTTCTTACAATTTTTATCAGTTATTATTATAAATGTTTCATGTGTTGTGGTATCCGGCTGGGGGTGGAGCCCAGCCGGGACACCCAGGAGGACCGGAGGAGGGCTTGTACCTCCTCCAGACCGCGAGGGGGCGACCGTCCTGGTTGTGTTGGGGGCCACGGGTAGGGGGCTTGGAAGCCCAGCCCTGTAGGGGCCCGTGGCCACCGCCAGGTGGCGCCCCAGTGCCTGAAGAAACCTGGAGCCCAGCACTTCGGCCACACCAGGAAGTGCTGGGGGGAAGAAGACAGGGGACACCCGGAGGGCTTCCGGGTGCGCAGCCGGCACTTCCGCCATACGGAGGCGTGTCTGCGGAGGAATGCTGGGAAGCAGCTGGAGCCCATCCAGGTTCCTATTTAAGGGGCCGCCTCCCTTCAGTCAGTAGCGGAAGTCGGGTGGAAGTGGACAGAGCTGGAGAGAGGACTGGAGGAGGCCAGGAGAGAGGCACGAAGGACTGTGTGGCCTGGACTTTGGGGGATCGGTGCTGGAGGCACTGGGGTTGTGAGTGCACGTAAATTGTAAATATATGACTGTAAATAAACAGTGTGTGGTGGAGCCAACGATGTCCGTCTGTCTGTGTCCGGGCCAGCGTTCACACTGTATAAGAAAACCAAATATTTAACTAACAATTTCAATTGTTTTTATGACTAACATTACAAGCAATAGTTAGATTTCAGGTTCAGGGATTTGAGCTATTAAATATTAAATTAATCAGGTGGAATTTATGCTTACTTTAATTGTTAGGGGTGTGGTCCCAGGAGGACGTGAGGAGGGCTTGTGCCTCCTCCAGACCGCGAGGGGGCGTCCGTCCTGGTCCTGTTGGGGGCCGCGGGTAAAGGGCTTGAAAGCCCAGCCCTGTAGGGACCCGTGGCCACCGCCAGGCGGCGCCCCGATGCCGGTTTATCCCGTGTGGTCCCCGGCCGGGGCTGGAGCCCGGCTGGGACGCCTAGGAGGACCAGAGGAGGGCATGTGCCTCCTCCAGACCGAGTGGGGGCGTCCGTCCTGGTTATGCAGGAGGCCTCGGGTAGGGGGCTTAGAAGCCCAGCCCTGTAGGGGCCCGTGGCCACCGCCAGGTGGCGCCCCAGTGCCTGAAGAAACCTGGAGCCCAGCACTTCCGCCACACCAGGAAGTGCTGGGGGGAAGACGACAGGGGACACCCGGACGGCTTCCGGGTGCGCAGCCGGCACTTCTGCCACACAGGGGTGTGGCTAACACTAATTGCCGGGGAGCAGCTGGAGCCCATCCGGGTTCCCATAAGAGGGGCCACCTCCCTCCAGTCATTGGTGGATGTCGGGAGGTAGCAAGACAGAGCTGGAGAGAGGACTGGGGGCGGCCAGAGAGAGAAGGCACAGAGACTGTGGGCCTGGACTTTGGGGGAATCAGTGCAAGAGGCACTGGGGTTGGTAGTGCACGAAAACTGTAAATAATTGTAAATAAACGTGTGTTGGGTGAAATATGATGTCCATCTGTCTGTGTCCGGGCAAGCGTTCACAGGGGACACAGAGTCAAGGTAAATGTGTTAGTGACTGGGATTGTGTTCATGTAACTAGAAGATGGGTTGTGAAATTTTACAGACAGGAGAACTAGCATTTTTATTTAAGGAACTTGTTTATTATATCCTGCTGTGGCTAAGACTACTTTGTTACTGATCACCTATCCCAGTACTTTGCAACCATTTCTATGCCCCGCACATCTAGAAAATGTTTGATTTATGTTCACATTCCTTAAAAAAGTAATATTACATTGAAGATGAAGATGTCTAATTTCTAATTTTTGAACCACAAACAGAACAGTACTGTGGAGTGAACAAACTGAACTAAAAAAAATAACTTCACTGCATAAAATTTAAATATAAATTAAGCAATCTACCTATACAAAGTTCAATAATCTTGCAAATGTGTCCCCTGTGAAAATTAGGCACTCAATTGATGACCTGGGGGTTGGGGCTTCAAGTGTCACAAGGCAAAGACACATTATTAATGATTAAGGGGTTTGGAGGATTGGAGAACCCCATGAAGCAGTGGGGGGGTGGCATGCTGCTAAGCAATGAAACAGTTGACAAGCTTTTTCCCCCTATAACACCTGCACTGCAGTTCAAAAACAGATGCTCTGCACTGTTAAAATTGCTGTAGTACTGCCAGGACCATTAGGAGGAGAGATGGGCTGACCGTAAGCAGCAGATTTTGCATCCATTTCAGTTCCCCACCTGGCAAAAGTGATAATCAAACCTTCAAGTCAGTGACGATTAGGGCTTACATGGAAATCAATACTAGACCTTGCTCTTCTCTATGGATCATTCCAAGGTCCAAATTCCCTTGTATTAAAAAAACGTATTCATCCTTACAGGCAATCTTCCCACAGCAAGGAACCCGCAAGAATGCGCATTTCTGCAGCTCATTCACAGGTGACAGTTGCACACGATGCTTGATCATTTTCAAATCACAGAACAGGAGCAGTATCTAATAAATAACCTACAAATGATTGCACATTGCAAGACGCTGATTGTATCATGATAAAGCAGGACAATGCCCCTTGCTCAGTTTTAGTGAAATGCGATGCTGCCGTTTCTTTGTTGTACCACATGAAATGCCATCTCGAAACTCCTGGGGGTGCAGGCACCCTAGATTGTGAACCCCTGACCTATCTGGACCTCGAAGGAATGTGTTCACTATGGAGAAAATTTTTTTGACAAAGTCAGACACTTTTTCTGAAAGCAGGTCTATATGTGCATATCCTGCTGCTCTTTGTTGCCGCACTACCGAAGTGAACCTTTAATTCAGAGATCTCTTTCCACCACAGTGGCACCTGTAACAATATGTGGAACATATTTGAATGTTACACTGAAATAAGGGGTGATTTATTAGAGGGTTACGCAAGTTTTAGCATGTTGTGTCTATGTGCTTGTATGATGTGAGAGGAACTCAAGTACAGAAATCTTTGAAAGCTAACGAGTGTTTGACATGGCTTCAACACAAGAACATGTTTGTTGAAACATGGTGGCACCAGTATGGCAACGTACCGAGTTTTGGTAAAACTGAAGAGAAAAAAAAAGAATCGCAAGCTATCAGAGCCAATGTAAGCTGCACAAGGCGTAGAGAATCCCAATTGCCAGTTTCCAATGGGATCCCAAGGTAAAGATGAAGAGCGTTTGTGAGTAGAATTAAACATTTTATAAGACAGTGAATACAATTGTTCATTGGCGAAGATGAAAAGTGTACTGAAGCCTCCTGGAAAAAACAGTCTTTGATGATTCTAATTTAGCCCTTACCTGGAGAAGATGGAAGGAAGAATTCACTCTGTATAAAGACCTTACAGTGGGTGATGAAACAGAGGAGTACCAAGTGAAACTTTTACATTACTTAATTGGTGAATAAAGGCAGAGACGTGTACCAAACACTCTGGGTTGGAACAGAAGGGGGTGTTATTGATACTGTAGATGAGGTTGTAGCAGTACTAGATGGATTTTGTGATCCCAAGAAAAATGAAACAATAGAAAAATACAATTTCTTTATATGCAGTTTGAGCCAGGATGAGAGCCTGGACAAATATTGAATGGAATGGAAGACTCTTGCTGGCACATCGAACTGAGGGGTGATCACAGACTCTCTTATCTGAGACAGAATAGTGTGAGGGAAATGGAACTCCCATTTAAGACAGTGTCTACTCAGAGACCCTAACCCTACACTTAATACTGTAAGTGTATGCAGGTAGGAAAAGCTGCAGAGCTGTCGAGACAAAGAGTGAAAGTCATTGAAACTCAGACTTCCACAACAGAACACATTATGTCAGCAAATAAAAGCAGAGGGGAAAAGGAGAACCCCTTGGCGAAAGAGGCATGATACAATGCAGATATTGTGGGAGGAAGTACGAGCGCAACAAGTAGAAATGCCCTGCCTACCGGCAAAAGTTCAAACAGTATGGGGAAAAAAAAACACTTTGCAGTTCTTTGTAAAGATACAGGGATAAACAAAAAAGCAGCAGTCCTCACTATGGGACATGCTGATGCCGATTCAGAAAGTGAGGATGAAGTAATGACTATCACCTTGGGCACAGGGGCAGGGAGCGTTAACATGGTGCATTCCAGCACAACTGTTTATGCAGTAAAGCATGTCAACAAAAAGCCAGTCTGATTTCAGTTGCGTTCTGGAGCTACTTGCAAAATAATTCCATCAAATATACTGAAGGGCACAGAGATGCGTGCTTGCAACCAGGTATTAGTAAAGTACAATGAAACAACTCTAACACCACTTGGGAGGTGCATTTTAAAAATCACTAATCCGCACAATGGATAAAGAAACAAATTGGATTTCATTGTAGTTGAGAAAGGTGTATACAAGCCCATCCTAGGTGGCAAGGCATGCCAAGAAATGGAGTTGATTACAGTGATTCATCAGACTTTTATGGCGATTAACAAGGCAAAAGTATGGATGAGGGAACAGATAGAACTGAAATATGCTGATGTCTTTCATGAAGATGGTATTTTTGAAGGAAAACTGAAATGTGAAGTGGACAATAGTGTGGAACCTGTGAAATTATCTAAAAGAAGTGTTCCCACAGCCCTTTATGAACCATTCAAGGAAGAATTAAAAGACCTACAGACACAAAGTATTACAGCTCTAGTGGACAAAAGCACAGAGTAGATTAGTAACATTGTGGCAGTGCAGAAACCATCAGGAAAACTAGAAGTGTGCATTGATCCCAAATCTTTAAACAGGGTGCTCAGGAGAAGCCATTATGTATTTGCCTAGAATTGAGGATGTATTGCCTAATCTGATAAAGCACATGTATTCTCTGTTTGTGATGTGAAAAATTGATTCTGGCATGTGGAGTTGGAAGAAGAATCCAGCTATTGCACCACATTTGCCACGCCAATGGTTCGCTACAGTTGGCTATGTATAGCAAAGGGAATTAGCCCAGCACGTATAGAATTCCAGGAGTCAAAACTATTGCAGATTAAATACTTATTGTGGGTGAGAGAGATAACAATGAGGAAGAAATGTTTTTAGACAGATTCAGGCTGAACCCAGGCAAACTGCACCTCTGGTTGAAAGAAGTCCCCTACATAGGTCAACTCCTCATAGCCGAGGCAGTAAAGATTGACCCAGAGAAAGTGACAGCCATTAGACAGATGCCAAGACCTAACCTAAAGATGTTATGGGAATACAGCATATTTTGGGCATAGTTAACTGTCTTCTGTGGAAGAAAAATTGGACTTAGGCTTCATATAGGCATTTAGGATAAAGTGTTTTGATATTTCCATATTAAAATATAGCATCCATCTTAGAAGTATAAAAAGGTTAATAAATGTCAGGAAACCAGATAAAGGTCAAATGAACAACAAAGTATACCAGGAGCAGGTTGATGTAATACACCAAATGTATGATTAAAAGATCAGCAGATGTCCTGTAAACAATAAAACTGGACAGTTGTCACATACACAGAGATTTCAAGAGTAATATCTAAACTAAGAGATATTGAAGAACAACAGCATAATGGAGAATGACTTTTATTTAGGCTGATTGTGCTCTATGCTAAACACCTCATGTCTTTTAACCAGAGTATGATACAGTATGTAAACATTAATCAGTACTGTTATATAAATTCAGTTTTCAATAAGTATGAGCTTCTGCTTTCATTATGTATCCATTCTCATGTGATAACAGACTGCTGTGAGAAATGCTCCCTCCTCAGCATGGTGCTGCGGGTGTAATAAATCACACAGATGGAGAAGCATTTCTCCTGCCTGATTACTGAATAAAAGGTTTAATCAGATGTGTCCTGTTAGAGGATAAGTTTCTTTCTGTCCTGTTAAAGAATAAGTTTCTTTCTTTAATTAAGATGTTGATTTCTACCACACTTGCCAGATTCTGCAACCACACCTCTGTGTTATGCGAACCCTTACAGCTTACTCACAAAGATGCATTGTGGGAATGAATGGAAGTTCATGAACAGGCATTTGAAAGGTCAAAGAGGTTATCTCAGAGGCCCCGGTGTTGAAGTATTTCAACCCATCGTAACAACTTACCCTACAATGTGATGCATCAGAAAGCGGGCTTGGAGCAGCCTTGATGCAAGAAGGACAACCCATTGCATATGCAAGTAGAGCACTGACAACCTGGAAAGGATTATGCACAAATTGAAAAAGAGCTGCTGGCAGCAGTGCTAGAAATGGAAATGTTTCACCATTTCATGTAACAATGAAGCCATATAATGAGGAAACCCCTACTAAGTGTACCATAAAGGCTGCTGCAATGCATGATTATGAGACTCCAGTGGTATCACATCAAGCTTCCTTATAGGCCAGAAGAGCAGAGCCTATCTTAACATCCACGACAGGGGATCGGTGGACTATGAAGTGGAGAATGTGATCCTGCATGGTTGGCTGGAAGTGACGGAACATCTGCCTGTTAACATGACCAACTACTTCCACAGTAAGGATGAGCTGCATGTACAGAACAGAGTAATTTTTACAGCTGAACGATTTATCATACTAGCAGCCCTAAAACTGGAAATGATGCAAAAGGTCCATTCTAATCATATCGGAACTGAAGTATACCTGAGACAAGGCCATAAATGTATTTATTGGCCAGGCATGAATGCACAGTTGAAAACATTCATGGAACTATGCAGTACATATTCAGCCTTGGGGTTAAACAGCAGAAAGAAACCCTGAGAACTCATGGACAACCAACATTGCCCTGGGGAAAAACAGGGACTGATTTGTTCCACCTCAATGACAGAGACTACCTGAAAACAGTGGATTATCTATCCAACTTCTGGGAGGTGGAACATTTAGAATACACAAACTCAAAACAGTTTGTCATTATGGAATCCCGGAGATAGTGTTTTCTGACAATGTATTTGTCAGAAGAATTCAAAAAAAGTCATCAAAACCTGGGACTTCACACACAAAACACCTTCACCAGGATTCCCCTAAAGCAACTGGAAAGTTGAGGGGGCAGTGAAAACAGTAGAAAGACTGATGGCCAAGGCAAAAAGTGCTGGAAGTGATTCATACCTAAGAATGCTGGATCACAGAAATACACCCTGCCAAGTAACAGATAGCAGCCCAGCAATGGCACTGATGGGCAGATGCACTAAAACTGCTGCCAATGAGTGACAGCTTACTACAACCAGTAAAGACAGGGGGTAAGCAGTTGAGGCATGCAAGCAGCCAGCTGCAACAGAGTCAATATTATGGCACCTCAGCTAAAGATCTCCCAGAGAAAGAAGCAAGAAACCAACCACGCACAGGGAAAACACACTGGTGACCAAGGTTGACAGTAGTGAGACCTGTGGAACAGCAATCATATGAAGTTAAGATGGATAATGGGCAAATTGTGAAGAGGAACAGAAGTCATCTATGGTGCAGCAAGGAAACAGAAGATGGCTTTCTTACCGTGGAAGAGCCAATTCCAGAAGAACAAGACCCAGACAATCACAGACCCTGGAAAGAGGGGAGAGCTGCTATAATGAAGAAATAACACACTACACAGATGACTAAAAAGTTGAAAATCATATACCTTTAAAATATGGTACGTTCAATGGTAGGACCATTCTGATGCCAGCTTATCTCAAAGATTTTGAATGAGTTTTCAAATCCATAAGTCTGTTTGTATTCACTACAATAATTATTATTGTTATTATTGCTATTGTGATAATTAGTAGTATTATCTGGTGTTATTTTCTTTGTTGTTTAGACTTCCAAAGTATATTAATAAGTGAACATTTAAAAAAACATGTAACAATATATGGAACATATTTGAATGTTACACTGATTTATTAGAGAGTTATGTAAGTTTTAGGGCGTTGTGTCTACGTACTCATATCTTAAATAGGAGAACTTGCTTACTGAAACAGTGTCTACTGTGCCTGTTGTCAATGCCCATGGCGCTCTTACTATTGAAATGACAGTTGTAATTAATTATGCAGCGCGTACTTTTATTTACAGTACATTTTACATATAATATAACACGTAGATCTTTGAATACTAACAGTGGAGTATCTTCTGTGTGTGTGTGTGTGTGTGTATGTGTGACAGTGTGCTGATGAGTGCAACTGCACCATGTCTTGCCAGGTTTAAATTCTGGGTCCAGCAGACCCTCTTAACTCAAAGTATGAGTGAATCCAGCCTGCTCTGCTACAGTTGGTTTGATATCATCGTTTACAATGACAGGATTCATAGACCTCAACTTGCAAAGAATAGATAATGGATTATTACAAAGATGTGAGATGTCCTCCGCAATATATTCACTGCAGTTTTTATGGCGATTCTAAGTGGAAATTATTCCAGGCCAGATCTCATATGTGATCCTTCCATAGCATCTCTCAAAATTATTTGTCAATCTAAAATACTGTATATGACGCATAATCTCTCTCTTTTTTAATTCAAGATACTTTTTTAATTTGATCTGAACTCGGGTGTACATTATACGCAAAGTACGAAAAACACCTTAGTCAGTCCAGCCAATGGACCTCACTATCAGTGGTAGTGATATATTTGACTGTGACAGTCTTTTCTTTTAACAAACTCGTTAATTTTGTGCGGCAAAAATAATACAAATATAAAGTATTTATAATTGAAATATCTTATCACATAATGGAATAATAATGTCCTATGTTAATTTAAGGATGTCATCTTTCTCAAATGTGATCGCCTATTTTATTACAAAGTAGAAGGTTAAGCCTTTATTTTCGGTCTACTCGGTTTTAATTAACTCAGAACAAAGGGAAGATTTAAGGAGAAATGAGAAGGCTGTATTTTTAAAGTTTTTTTTTTTTAATCTATAACACTGGGACTCTGGAACCCCAAAGAACTATTAAATGTGATCGCAAGAAAAGATCAGAAAATATAACATATTAATTTATTATGAGCAAGGCGTCTTATTTTATTAAAACTATTATTTGTCGTATTCCGCCTTTCGAGTTAGTTGTGTTTTTTTAGACATCAGACATTGCAAGCAGCTTACGAAACCATCTCGCCATATTAGAGAAAAATAAATAGTTTAGTAGGCGTCATTGAACTGTCAGTCTGAACGTTAATACAAATGGCCAGGAGATGTCACTATTGAGGCGAGGGTCAAAATGCTTCAAAGCCTCGACACGGTTTCTGACACAATTGCTTTAAATGTGGGCACTTCATGATGTTTCACTCCGCCCATCATTGCCTACACAATGCTGCCGCTTCAAATCCATACATCTCGTTTCTCCTAGCTACTGAGCGGCGCAATACGTAACACCATGCGCAGCAATACGTAACCAATCAGTGATTGGTTGGGACTCGCACCGCAGTCATATGTTTAACGCTACAAATATCATGTGGACTATTGAGTCAATGTTTTAAGTTTAGGCCAAATGAGGAAGTGGCGTTGGTTTCTAACATAACTTTTTGATGAATGAGACATGAGTTGATCTGAGACATTACAGGTTACGCTGTGTAAACCAGGTCCGTTTTCTTTGTATAGTGTGTCTCACTGGCTAGGTGGGTTGGATTTAGTAACTTTATAAAGCTCTTACTCCATTCTTTAGTCTTCCCTTTTGAAACTTGTTAACTATTTAAGAAATAAATACTTGATTAGAGAGGTGTCAATTATTCTAAACAAAGACAAGAAGCCTCATGATAAAAATGCCGTTTTTTGCCCGAAACTGATTCTCACCGACGTCAAGTAGGGAAAGGAAAAAAGCAGGGATCGGAATCGATTAAAAAAATACTATCCGCCTTTGTTCATCACCGTCAATGAAAATTATACTCTACACAAGTGCTCTGACTTCGAACGCCGTTGTTTTGGCAAGCACCAGCTCGCCCATTCGGACAGTTTCATGTCTAAGAGATTTAATGCTTTTGTGTTTGATAGAATCATAGTGTACCTTGGGATTTTTTGGGTTAGTCAACAGAGTGTACGTTCTGGCACGCTAAAAAAGATTTCCGTAGCTGCTATCGTGCTTAAAAACTGACACCGTGTATTACTTGAATGGTTATGTTGCGTTCTTTGCATAAATTAGCGAAGATACTGCAGATTGGAATAATGGGTAGGGATATTCATTACACTTTTTCGCAGAAATTTGTTCTTATGACATTCGGCACTATCAGCTGCCTGGCAGTCTGGCGAGTTAAATGCAGAGGTACGGGGCGGCTCGGACATTGACATTCGCGGACACAGCACGTGTGTAGAGTATAATTTTAAGTCGTTGATGGTGATGAACAATTGAGGATAGTATTTGCGGACTTTTAACCCAAGTTTTAATGCACGTCCATTTAATACAGGCTTGCTTCCATTAAATCAGTGTATTCAAAGTCAACAGTCGTTGCGATCGTTTCATTTTTACTTTGAAATGACCGTGCCTCATATGCTATGCCAATTTGACCCTTAATACATTGGCCTTCTTTTCTTATTGCCTCCATTTCAGCTCGCATTTTAGAAGGGCATTCAAATTCAGGTTGTACTTGTTCAAGTAGTATTTTGTTAAAATTTCGAGTTTAAGGTCCTTGTTTAAGTTTATACTATGCCATTAATTTAAAATTCCTTAAGGTTGATTATGTGATTAACTTTCCGATTCAGTGTCTGTTTACTTCAGGATTATTGTCTTCATTTTATAAATACATGTTTTAATGTTAGATTCAATTAATCGCGGTTACTTACATACATGTGATTAATTTTTAATCGATGAAAAATGTGTTAATCTTTAATTAAGAAAATGTTGCCTTAATACTGTCAGAACGTCTGCTTTAATCACTGTTGTTTGTGTAGCAGTGATAGGATTTACAAACGTGGGATTTAAAAACCTTTGGATAATTGAATAATATTTATTAGGGTTAAAAAAAATACCACAGCATTAATTTAACATATTTACCTTAAGTGCTACTGAATATCTGCACATCTTTCAAAAGTGAATCACTGGGCCACTGTGATAAATCCTTTAATCCTGTTGAATTGTATCTTTAAATATTATGGCATACTTGAAGTTTTACAAATTAATTAGACACATATCATGTAAATTTTTTCCTAAATAATAATAGCAATGTTTAGTATACTGTTTTAATTTTTTTTAAAAAGTGTTTTTTTTCCTCTTAAATTATAGTTAATCGTATAGGCAGGTACACTCTCTCCCATTGTCTTATTTTTTTTTGTCCTGCATTTCAAAGGAGTGATGGCCTCTGATGGAAACACCTCAGTTTTGATAGGAACCATGGATGATATCATACAGAGGACCCGCATTACTACGCTGATTCAAGGCAGGGAAGTGGTAGTCTTCTACCACAAAGGAGAATTTTACGCAATGGATATGCGCTGTTATCGTGAGTATGAATGTGCTTTTGCTTAATGATAAATTCACTACAGTACCACAAATGTTTTGATATTGGTTTTTTTTTTTTCTTTCAACAAGTCAGTATTTTTCCCCTTAGAGTGCAAAACTTAAGTAATTTGCAATGCCGTGCTGTTGTAAGTTCATCTAGGCTTTATGCAAGACTTGCTAATATTGACCTTAGTTGTTAGTGTCATTACAACAATCTTACTCTTTACTTAGCATAAATCTACATTTTAATTCCACAGATGCAGGAGGTCCATTGCACTTGGGAGACATAGAGGCAAGTTAAACAACTTCTTTGCATTTTTAAAAGAGAGAGGTAATACAGACTTGTCATTATATGTTGGTGGAAGCAGGATATTTTCTTGTTTTACATCGGACACCTCACACAACTTTCTGATCACAACTCAAGGTCACAAGAAAAAAAATTGTATTGTCTCTTTATGAAGTGGAAAAATAGCTGTGAATAGCAAAAAGACATTCTCTTGAATATCTTTCACTTGCAATCATTAAACTAATTTAAAAAAAAAAGGTAATTATTTACAGTATAATATTGTATTTTGTTTACATGAAAAAATTCTGTCACATTAGGTTCAAACAAGTCACTAGTTGTATTTGACATGAAAATTGTGCTCCACAAGCATATCCTTTTTTTAGGGTGAAAAAATAGTAAATGGTGGACCACACACAATAAGGAAAGCTGAAAGCCTAAATCTAATTCACAGAAAAGTTAGCTTTAAGATTTGAAACTTAAATCACTAGCTGCATGTTGCAAAGAGAAAGAGAAGTACAATAAATATCCTTAGCAGTGCAGAAAAGAAGCAAAGTACAGGGATATTTGTGTGGAGTATTGAATAAAATGATTGAAATAGTTGAATGCTCATCGGTTTTGTATTATGTAGTATATAATAATATTGCAAGTAGAAAAATGATGGTTGCATAAAGATTATGTTCTTCACCTTTTTATAATTAGCCTCAATCCTTTAACCTTCTGAAAAATATGCACTAGATTTATCAATTATTTATCAGTAATACCTCTTCTGAAATTATTCCAGACTTCTGAAGATATCTCTGGTTATAAAATTAATTGGTGAAATAGTGTCTGGTTTTTGTAAATCAACAATGAAAGGCCTGTCACTATATGGATCAAATATAGAGGAATCAACATTCACACTTTCCAAATTTGATAGTATCTTTAAACAAGGAATGTGTATTTAATATTTAATAATATCGTTTTGATCATAGACCGACTTCGCACTTTTCCTCTCTGCTTAAATTGTGTCATACCTTTTCTAAATCACAATGCTGTTGTCTGCAGTAGAATCAGAACTGGAGTTCCCCTCCCTGGCTTGCTGCTCAATCCCTGAGTGTACATGGTGCAGTCTGTACAAATCTTGTTTTATTTGGCTTATTGCTATTCCTGGCTACTTATTGACAGATGTCTAGTATCACATTACAAATTTGAAGATCTTGCCTTTTCTAATGTTCCAATGAAAACCTTTATTTCATTTTGGTGCAGTAATCTCCAATGCAACGCACACGTGGCATTTTCTGGATACAGGATACATGCTTAATTGACATTTGTAATCCTTTTTTCATTATGATTTAATTATTGGTGGCCACCCCTGTAATCAATATGTGTAATCTCAACAGGTATATAAAAGCTTAGTATTTTTCTCACCTCTACCTTGTTTTTCTACCTGAAATTCACTTTGCTATAAAAACATAAAGTATCAGTCCACATGACCTGTTCACCTGAAATCTTTTATCATTCTCTTTTTCTCATTTTAAGGGGCTTGTTTCTCATCTGTAAAATGTACTACTCAGATTCTCCAATAAACATCATCTTAATAATAAATATTGGCTACACAATTGTCCACCAGGAAGTCTGCTCTTGTGTTTTATACTATCTTTCCTCGTAAACATGAGGTCTTGCTCCATCTTGTTTGACTGGACTGAATGGAAGTCTTCATTATATGTTTTTGCACCTAAGTATTTCATCTGGCTTGCAGTCAACTACACAAATATTTACATTTCTACACTCTTCCAGGCTCTTTCTTTAGTCAGTAACAGGTGCATATATGCCATTTTCTTAGACACTTTAGAATTCTAAAGATTACAGAAGAAATACTTGACAGTATAGCTATACTGATTCAATACGAACACTAATAAAAAGAAAAAAAAAGTTGTTAATATCCAGTATCTGCCCTACACTTTTTAAATTTTTACTCTTGAATATTGCTTTTTTTGCATCTCTTTTTTATGAAAATTGAATAACAACCTTCTAATTTATATAATACTTTAAAAGGTAATATTGCAGTTTAAACAGTTGTAACTAGAATAATGTTTTAGAATATTTTTAGTTTAACATTGTAATTTAAATACTTTCTCTTTTTCTTAAATTATCAGCTAATAAGACATGCCTGTCTTGCCCAGTATTATGTGTTAATTTCCTGTTTTCTGTTTTTGCAGGATATTGATGGCAAAGTGTGCATTATCTGTCCATGGCACAAGTATAAAATAACTCTGACTGATGGAGAAGGGCTGTATGAAGCATGTAATCCCAGTGATTTTTCAACCAAGTGGCGCTCTAAAGGGGTGAAGCAAAGAACTCATTTAGTTCATGTAGAAAATGGGAATGTATATGTTACACTTTCAGACGTATCTTCTCCTATTGACTCTGACTACTATCAGTCTGAAAAATTCAAAGAATCGATAAAAGTGCCACAGAGAAAGTAGATTACTGCTATTCCCTTACTTTCTTTCTTTGTTAGTATTAAATGGTGTTTTCCCAACTGTAAATTTATTTATGATGTATTGTTTTCCCAAGATTGGGTAGGGGAGATCTTCAGTGATACATTTTTTAACCAGGTTTGAATTGGTATTACAAGTTTGTTTGTTGTATTTAATTAACAGATTATTTCATGAAGTAATTCAATGACTTTGAATTGTGGAAAAGCTGCAGAAGCATACAAAGTAAGTTCTCTAAGACCTTTGTAATTTATGTAAAAATACTGTGGTCATGTAGTCAAGACTCCTGGCTTATGCGTTAAGTCTCTCTACTATAAAAAAAAAAAAAAAAAAAATCCTGGAAAGGAAAAGCAGGGTGACGAGACGTGAAGTTCTCAGAAGACATTTAAAAGACCCGCGATACAAAAAAGACTGGCCACGGAGCGTCTCGCAGGGACTGTAAACATGAGACTTGGTGCGAAGAAATTGTTCCAGGGCCGTCTCACGGGGACGTGGAACATGAGATTCCTGCAAGGCACGCCCTTCTTATCATATAAGAGCATGGCCAGCAAAACACTCAGTTCATGTAAAGGCACATAGCACACACAGATCCTGTGCTCTCAGCAAAGAAAAAAGAGCAGCACGAAGAAAAGAGACCCAAAAGCGTTGGAGAGAAAAAAAGGCAGATAAGAGATTATGAAAGCAGTGGAGTTCGAAAGGCTCAAACAAACGATGGCGCGATACACATGCAGAGAAAGGTACAGAATATTAAAGCAGTAAAATTCGAAAGCATTGTAGCGTCCCAGCCAAGTTGAAGCCTTTTTTGTGTTAAGTGACTGTTGGGTCCGATTAAGGGAGGGCAGAGTACAGCACGGAAGACTGATTATGGGGTACTGATTGATGTGGTAAGGGGGAGGGACAAGACCCGGGCGAGGAGGGGTCGGAGAGGGTGCTAGAAAGTTGTGTTTAGGGTTATGAAGTCGGAGATTGTTCAAGCAGAACTTTTGTGACACTTTATTACGTCAGTCGTTGCCATATCAGAAAAAAAGATAGTAAAGATCGCATTAGCGCAAACAAAAGGTAATTAATCATCAGAACCAGATCTAATTGAAAAAATAGCAGGACAAATCGAGGTCAGAAATAAAAGGCAAAGAGTGGAAAACAAAGTTTTTTCACCTTCACATCATTCAATGCACAAAACGTGGATTTACACAATAATGGACCATACGCTATGAGAATCTATGGTCCCGGAACAGTTAAAGCAACGACAAGTTGAATTTCAAAGAATACACAATTCGGTCAGGTGTATATTGATGATCACGATGAAGCGATGCAAATTTTAACAGGCAAAAAGAAAGGTAATGTATATATTCCGCGAATAACATTAGACACCAAAGGAGATCATGACATGCCATTCGTATTAAAATGTTTACTGGGAGAATAGCTTTTGCTATGACAACAAATCACAGAGACAAACAGAAAAAGTCTGATTATTTATTAGAGAAACAGAAGCAATATTAACTAAACGGGCAGTTATACGTTGTGTTGTCACAATGTGTCTTCAAAGACGGAATCAAAATTCAATGTGATCTTGAAGAAAAGGTAGTTCCAAATTTTGTTTTTAATGAAGCTTTAAAATAAAAGCAGTAAAATTCGAAAGTATTGTTTTGTCCCAGCCAAATTGAAGCCTTTTTTGTTTTAAGTGACTGTTAGGTCCGATTGAGGGAGGGTGGAGAACAGCACGGAAGACTGATAGCGGGGTATTGATTGATGCGGTAAGGGGGTGCGAGACCCGGGGGAGGAGGGGTTGGAGAGGGTGTTAGAAAGTTGCGTTTGGGGTTACGAAGCTGCCGATTGTTCAAGTAAAATTTATTACGTCAGTCGCTACAATATCAAAAAAAAAGATAGTAAAGATCGCATTAGCGCAAACAAAAGGTAATTAATCATCAGAACCAGATCTAATTGAAAAAATAGCAGGACAAATCGAGGTCAGAAATAAAAGGCAAAGAGTGGAAAACAAAGTCTTTTCGCCTTTGCATCATTCAATGCACAAAAATGGATTTACACAATAATGGACCATACGCTATGAGAATCTGTGGTCCCACACCAGTTAAAGCAATGATTCCAAAGAAAAAAAAAAAAACGCTTTTAAAATTGTATATCCGATTTAACCAACACAGGGGTTGGTGAGCGAAGTGAACAGGGGGTGGAGCCTCCAAGTCCTGTTAAATATACACCGTATTTATACAGGTTATTTTTGGCCAGAATTACTCAATAATATAGAAATATTTAGATGAGAACAGGCCATTCAGCCTAACAAAGCTTGCCAGTCCTGTCCACTTCAAATACTGAAAGTAACATCAAGTCTAGTTTTGAAGGTCTCTATAAAGTCCTACAGTCTACCACAGTACTTGGTAAATTATTCGAGACATATCAGAATGTTTTGCCAAGATCAGGTCACTTTGCAAAGTTGGCAAATTTCTAAACCTATGATTCTTGGTACTGTCTTATCCTTATTCATTATGAAGGTTGGATATTGGCACTCATTTTCGGTCATTTTTTTTATGTTGTAAATTATTTTTAATTCTCCAAATTCTTCTTCAACTGAACTTTAATTTAGAAATGTATTTTCTACTAGTGGAAGCACCAGTATTGCCCGAGTATATTTCTATAAAGTGTTACAGTAAGAAAGCAAATATTTGAATTTTTTAAACGTTGTCCTTTTGCTGGCTGAAATGGAAGCGGCCCATCCATCTATATGTTTCTGGTAGCTTTCACATTCTTGACTCCTATGAATAAAGAATTTGATCTTTTTCATGTAAGATTATATTCACTAATTGCTGTAACTCCTGAGGGCAACTTCTTTGTATTGTCTAGTTTAATGTGGTTTCACAAATGTATATTTAATTCAGTGTTCCATCCATCCATCCATTTTCCAACCCGCTGAATCTGAACACAGGGTCACGGGGGTCTGCTGGAGCCAATCCCAGCCAACACAGGGCACAAGGCAGGAACCAATCCCGGGCAGGGTCCCAACCCACCACAGGACACACACAAACACACCCAGCACACACTAGGACCAATTTAGAATTGCCAATCCACCTAACCTGCATGTCTTTGGACTGTGGGAGGAAACCGGAGCACCCGGAGGAAACCCACGCAGACACGGGAGAACATGCAAACTCCACGCAGGGAGGACGCATGAAGCGAACCCGGGTCTCCTACCTGTGAGGCAGCAGCGCTACCACTGCTCCACCGTGCCGCCCTAATCCAATGTTAGCAAACCTAATAGCTTTTTAATAATTGAATCCATTGTCCATAAAAAGTATCGACAGTAGGGGACTGGTAGGTTCACAAACATCATTGCAGCTCTCTGTATTATTACAGAGCACCGTACCAGTGTTAGTATTGGACAGTGTTAAAAATGATTGAAAATTGATTAATTCCATGTTGATTTAACATTGTTACAAATCACAACACTGTATTGGCCTAAAATTATAACTGCCTCATCATAAAATGGACTTGAATAAATTTGTCTGCCATCAAGAAAGAGTAAAATTTACTAACACTATCCTCATTTGTGCTGTCTACCATTAACTTGGCATGCACCAAAATCGTATTTCACTCTGTTTCATTGTGGTTAATGTCTATCACAATTTAGTAACTATATACAAGTGTACAACAGTGTTGGCTTTTTAGAAAATGCACAGAGTGCAATGAAATACCTGTCAGTACTTTTGACCAACATCTAGCTGGTCTCAACCCACCTTGTCCAGTGGCCCAAATCTTGCACTGTAGGTTATATATAACATCACAAAATAGATGGTAATGACCAAACAGTCAAGCTTTCGTTTTGCATACAATGCTGTGAAATTGATGCTAAACTTAGTTTTGCATGTGACTTTGCAACCATGAAACTCGCTGAAAAACCTGTTTTAAAATTTTTTGTGGTACTGAAAGAAAGGAACATTGTAACAGTTTAGCAACATCATACTCCCTTTTTTAAAGACATTTTCATTTTAATCTTGTAGTTGATTTTGTCGTTAAAGTAGAAAGTTGTAAATGTCATCTTAAAACCGACCTGGTTGTTAATCGCTATGTGCTTCTGGGGGTTCCTCCTGAACTGACAGCAGCGGCAGGCAGTGATCGCCACACAGAACACATTAAATGAATGATATTCCAACTCTGCACATTTAGAATCCTTAGATTTATATTTGATATCACTTTCATAATGAAATGTGGTAAAGCAAGTATGTTACATTTTACAGATACCGATAACTTAATTTAAATAATTAATACAGTTACTAATTACACATGTGAGGGCGTCACAGTGGTGGAGCAGTAGCACTGCTGCCTCGTAATAGAGAGTCACGTCCCTGGTGTTCTCTGCCTGGAGTTTGCATGTTTTTCTAGTGGGTGTCCACAGTGTGCTCTGGTTTCATTCCAAGGGTACAGGTTTGGAGATTTGGTGATGCTAAAATGATGCTAGTGTATGTGTGTGCTTGTATTCACCTTGCAATGAGCTGATGCCCTGTCAAAGGTTTGTTTCAGCCTCATGCCTTGCCAGAATGGGCGCGTCCCTGGATTGACGGATGTAATCATTACACATCCAGCCTTTTCAGAGATACTATGACAAGGTGTCCTGGAAATTAAATGGGTGTTTCAGAATTGCATGAATATTTTCTCACTGTGATGATATTTCCTGCTGCCACCTGGTGGAATCCTCCAGATTTACATAAAGCACGCACATAAGAATAAACAGCACACTGCTTGTGTAGCAGCATTGTCTGCAGGCAAACATGTCATGTCACGTGAAGTATAAACCTGGCCTTAGACAAAATCTTTATTCCAGGCGAGACAATAAAATAGAAAAGCAAATGCTGTACCTGTGGTCTCAGATGAGATCTTGTTTCAGCCAGTACAAAACTTTGTCCGTGCTGATAATGGCAATCATCAGCAAAAGGCAATCCTGCTTCCTGATGGGAACTGTAGTCCCTACATTGGCACTGGTTTTTGTGTTGCCACCCATTATAACCCATCTCTTCGATCCACCGTATAGCCTGTATTTTTAGATGGACCAATGGCAATGCACATGCAACATTTCATGAAAATCATTTTTTGTGCTCGCCAAATCTCTGCATCTCTGCCGCTCGCGTTATGAAGAGGAGGGCTGAACGCACCCCAAGGAGACGTGCTTGCTCCTCCGAAACCACCTCTTAAATGGTGATACAATGGGAAACAAATAATTTTTTTTTTTAACCTCCTCTTGCTCGATCAGCTGCTGCTGCTGCTTCCGTGCTGCGTGATCTGCATCTCGCGCTGCGCTTTGAACATTTAAAAGCCTGTACAGCAGCTGTCCTTTTGTCTCACTGCCTTGTCTCTCTTCTCCCCCAGACATCCTCTGCTCCAGTTGGGGGTCCCGCTCCCAAGGCATGCCCCTATGAAGAGGAAGATTTTGTATTCTTTTAATTGAGAGACGGAACTGTCCCCTTTCAACTACACACAGAACTCGATTCACTCCTGAAAGAGACGTGTTTGTTTGAAGTGTCTGAATAACGTTTCTGTCTCTAAAATCTCCTGCGTATCTGTGCAACTCTGTGACCCACTCATGATGCTGTCACTTCCAGTTCCTCAGCCCCCCGTGATGACGTCACTTCCTGTCCAGACCTTTAAAGCCGCCATTTTTACCACATGTCATCAGTTCTGTTTTGGACTTTGAACCAGACACAACTCTACAAAATCTAGCCTTTTTTGCAGCCAGGGCATAATATACAGGTGGCTGCCCCAAACCTTTTTATATCTCCTGTCCATTCTTGTGACACCATGTACCATTTTAGTTTTACATTTGTAGTCTTAAAGGGCAGCTTATTGTCATACAAAACTATTCATCCACCAAACAAGCAACAAATTAATAATATACAACAGATAGTAAATATAATGATGCAAAGTACAGTGCATCCGGAAAGTATTCACAGCGCATCACTTTTTCCACATTTTGTTATGTTACAGCTTTATTCCAAAATGGATTAAATTCATTGTTTTCCTCAGAATTCTACACACAACACCCCATAATGACAACGTGAAAAAAGTTTACTTGAGGTTTTTGTAAATTTATTAAAAATAAAAAAACAGAAATCACATGTACATAAGTATTCACAGCCTTTGCTCAATACTTTGTCGATGCACCTTTGGCAGCAATTACAGCCTCAAGTCTTTTTGAATATGATGCCACAAGCTTGGCACACCTATCCTTGGCCAGTTTCGCCCATTCCTCTTTACAGCACCTCTCAAGCTTCATCAGGTTGGATGGGAAGCGTCGGTGCACAGCCATTTTAAGATCTCTCCAGAGATGTTCAATCGGATTCAAGTCTGGGCTCAGGCTGGACCACTCAAGGACATTCACAGAGTTGTCCTGAAGCCACTCCTTTGATATCTTGGCTGTGTGCTTAGGGTCGTTGTCCTGCTGAAAGATGAACCGTCACCCCAGTCTGAGGTCAAGAGCGCTCTGGAGCAGGTTTTCATCCAGGATGTCTCTGTACATTGCTGCAGTCATCTTTCCCTTTATCCTGACTAGTCTCCCAGTTCCTGCCGCTGAAAAACATCCCCACAGCATGATGCTGCCACCACCATGCTTCACTGTAGGGATGGTATTGGCCTGGTGGTGAGCGGTGCCTGGTTTCCTCCAAACATGACACCTGGCATTCACACCAAAGAGTTCAATCTTTGTCTCATCAGACCAGAGAATTCTGTTTCTCATGGTCTGAGAGTCCTTCAGGTGCCTTTTGGCAAACTCCAGGCGGGCTGCCTTGTGCCTTTTAGTAAGGAGTGGCTTCCGTCTGGCCACTCTACCATACAGATTGGTGGATTGCTGCAGAGATGGTTGTCCTTCTGGAAGGTTCTCCTCTCTCCACAGAGGACCTCTGGAGTTCTGACAGAGTGACCATCAGGTTCTTGGTCACCTCCCTGACTAAGGCCCTTCTCCACTGATCGCTCAGTTTATATGGCCGGCCAGCTCTAGGAACAGTCCTGGTGGTTTCGAACTTCTTCCACTTATGGATGATGGAGGCCACTGTGCTCATTGGGACCTTCAAAGCAGCAGAAATTTTTCTGTAACATTCCCCAGATTTGTGCCTCGAGACAATCATGTCTCGGAGGTCTACAGACAATTCCTTTGACTTCATGCTTGGTTTGTGCTCTGACATGAACTGTCAACTGTGGGACCTTATATAGACAGGTGTGTGCCTTTCCAAATCATGTCAAATCAACTGAATTTACCACAGGTGGACTCCAATTAAGTTGCAGAAACATCTCAAGGATGATCAGGGGAAAGAGGATGCACCTGAGCTCAACTTTGAGCTTCATGGCAAAGGCTGTGAATACTTATGTACATGTGCTTTCTCAGTTTTTTTTTTTTTAAATAAATTTGCAAAAACCTCAAGTAAACTTTTTTCACATTGTTATTATGGGGGTGTTGTGTGTAGAATTCTGAGGAAAAAAAATAATTTAATCCATTTTGGAATAAGGCTGTAACATAACAAAATGTGGAAAAAGTGATGCGCTGTATTTCTTGGTTCCAAGCACACCCACCTGGTACTTTTAAAATCAAAGTGTTTTCATCTCCATTTTAGGGGTTTCCACTTTATAGAGCATCATTTTTTTAAACATATCAGTGTTCTGAATCTGACTTTCAAAAATTTGAGTGTGTGTGTGTGGTTTTTCTTTATTCCTCACACTAAAAATATTCATGAAAGATCTCATTCTAATATGTCTTAGTTTGGCAACTCAATCTATATATATATAAAAGTCAATGTATGTGTGTGTGTATGTATGCATGTTCCAGCATCACTTCCGAACGGAGTGATTTTAATGAAACTTGGTACACATGTTTCTCATTGGTAGACTAAAATACTGTAGGGTGAAATCAACCCTAACTCACTCCCTTCTGGTTAGGGTGGGGGGTTATCTTACGGTCTTGTATGCATGTTACCTTCCAGTTGACATTCTGAACGACCACCGGAGGGTGAACTGGAGGTGACTGCCAGCATTCTTTATGTTTGAGTGCCACCCGCGCCCCTGCTACTTTTGAAATTAAATAGAGTTGGCCGGTTCTGAGCGTCAACTGGATGATAACATACATACAAGACCGCAAGACAAGCACATCAGTGAGTCTTCATTATTTGTTAATTTATTTTTATTTTTAAAGTTGTGGGTTTTTTATTTTATTTTTCTCAAACAATTAAGAAATAAAACCCACTATTTTCCTCCCGGGCAAAGCTGGCTATTTCAGCTAGTTTGCTATAAAACTCAAATGGTACACCTCAAATGGACACACTATGTCTTCCTAATTCTGCTTAGTACCATTTACTTATAATCTGTCAGATGCCAGTTTACTCCAAAGAATGAATTATCCTATTTCATAAAGAAGTGCAAACTTCAGTGACTAAAACAGATTGAAATTCTGAATGCCAATTTTCTTGAGGGTATCCCTTGAGGGTTTTTCTGCATAATTTTTACATTTTGTTTTACATCCTAAGGTTAGGCTTACTATACACAAATTGTAACTTAAGCAGGTTTACTTCCTGACTTGAAACTGGTTCAGACCAAGGTAAGCTTTTACACCCTGCATACTGGTGCAAATCAAAGGCCATGTTATATACAGAAAGCATTCACATATAAAAACATTACAAGAAAACCAGAAGCTACTGGTAGCCTTAGGTAGTATTCTGGGGTCTTGTTCAAATCTAGCTGCCAAATGCCATACTGTATACAAAATATAGTTCAAACATTTTGTGTAATATACCATGATTTTTCCTTTTCAGGTAAAGTCAATGTTCTCATTTCCTCTCTTTCCGGCACATCCCTGTGTAGAAATCTGTGTCTGTATGTCCGTTACTAAATCTTCTCGCTATTCACCTGCAGGTCTTTATCTTGATCTGATGTGTCTAATGTTCTTTCTGCTTGTTTTGTGTAATAGCCTCCCCAGATGTTGCTGTTTTGAGATGTTCTTTCATTACATGGGTGGTATGATGGCGCAGTGGCAGCACTGCTGCCTCACAGTAAGGAAGCCTGGGTTCATTTCCTGGGTCCTCCCTGTGTGGAGTTTGCATGTTAGATAGATAGATAGAATTCTTTATTGTCATTATGCATACACATAACAAAATTTTTTGTTGGTCAGACTCGGCTTCAAGGCAAAATACTTATAATACACAATACACTATAAATAATAAAATAAACATAATAAGTATAAAAGACAGCAGCAATTAAACATCATCAAGTCCAGACTTTTCCTGAGGTGGTACGCCTGCGGAGACCAGTGATCTGTGTCCGTAGGTCTGCAGGGGAGGAATATGAGTGTGCGTGTTTGATTACGAGGGAAAGTGTGTCTACATGTCTACATGGTGGCATGTTCTCCCCGTGTCTGTATGGGTTTCCTCCCACAGTCCAAAGACATGCAGGTTAGGTGCATTGGCGATCCTAAATTGTCCCTATTGTGTGCTTGGTGTGTGTGTGTGTGTCCTGCAGTGGGCTGGCACCCTGTCTGGGGTTTGTTCTTGCCTTGCACCCTGTGCTGACTGGGATTGGCTCCAGCGGACTCCTGTGACCTTGTGTTTGGATATAGCGGGTTGGACAATGACTGACTGACTGACTGACCGACTTTCATTACATACTGTACACTGCCATTCTATTTATTCATGTATGCTGACTTCTTGCTGACAATGAACAAACAATAAACAGTCAGTTTTCTGCATCACTAATCCTCCACTCCTGTCTCAAAAACCCCTGAGTGCATTGTTTCTTTATAGCTAATTCAGCAGCCGTCTGTTAGTCAGGAAGTATGCAGTTCTGAATTTTGTGTTTATTTTTCTAACCCTTACTAAGAAAGTTTAGGTTTCTGAGCTTAAGCAAATCAGATCTTTCTGGTTAATCTGAGCCAATGCTACACTCTTCAAAATATGGTAATTGAATTGTTGCTGGGGGTAACTGGTATGTTCTCTGTACATGTTGTGCTATAATTTAGTTATAAAATTTGAATTCAACACTTTTGTTTGTTTATTTTTATTTTGCAGTATTCACACTAAACAAACAGTTTCCAGTTCCACTGTTCAACATACACAGCAGATATACTGCAAGATGGGAAAGGCACTACTGTATATAAATAAAATGTATTATTATTAAGATAATAAAATCTAGTAATGTTTAATGCAAAGAACTTGGCAAATGCAAAAAAAAAAAAAAAAGAATAAATAATATGCTCCTGCATTACATTTATATAATTGAGTTTGCAAGTACTGAAGCTAAGCTGGAATGCATGCATTCCTAAACCCACTTATTCAGTTCAGAGACGTGACATGGCTGGGGCTTCCCCAACAGCTCTGGGCACAAGACAGTAAGCTACCCTGGACGGAGTGTTGGTACATCATAGGACACTCAGCTGTGCGCACCCACCCACAGTTATTCATACTCGATTCAATTTAGAGGCACCAATTGACTTACCAGGAATTTCTTTTAGGATATAGGAAGACCAAACAGGAGAAGAAATATAAACTCCATGTAGACAAAATTTGGATGTGGGATACAAATCTAGAAACATCAGAATCCTATAAATGAATGGGCTTCCTCTACTATTCCTCTACCATTAATAACCAAAAATGGGATTCATTTTGGGTGGTGCAGTGGTAGCGCTGCTGCCTCGCAGTTAGGAGACCCGGGTTCACTTCCCAGGTTCTCCCAGCGTGGAGTTTGTATGTTCTCCCCGTGTCTGTGTGGGTTTCCTCCCACAGTCCAAAGACATGCAGGTTAGGTGGATTGGCGATTCTAAATTGTCCTGTGGTGGGTTGGCACCCTGCCCGGGATTGGCTCCAGCAGACCCCTGTGTTTGGATTCAACAGGATGGATGGGTTCATTTCTTTCTTGAGAGACATGTGTCCCAAAAGAAGCATCATACCCACCTGGTAAAGATTTTCTTGTGTATTACTAAAAAGAGCTTCTGATATCCAGATCTTTTGTCCACTGTCTGTGATATTTACCTGTTGGAGACTGGTAAACTTTCCTGTATCCTTAGGGGTTAGTAATCTTTATTACTGATATTGTTCCATTTGTGTCAAGGTGGTGCTTGTATTCTGTGTAACGTATGTCTTTTTAAAAAGTAATCAATTACTTTTACCAGACTATGTAAGACCTAGAGTAGAGGGATCTAGTGCCCTGAAGCATTTGACATAATAAGGTAACTGGTTCATCACTAACATTTGAGTCCATGCTTTAAAAAAGTTTAATTTGCTACTGCTAGTTTTACAAAATACATTTAAATCAGTATTCTGCACTAGCCTGGCACATTTCCTAGAGTTTGTTCCTGCATTACAGGTAATGCTGATAAAATAAATGTAACACTATTGAAATTAGCAGGTTTAAAAAAATTATGGAAACCATTTTATAGTCCATTTTTGCTCAGCCTGGAGTTACAGTATGTGGATTACGGACGGAGTTATTTAGAGTTCCTGTGGTCCTCGCAGAGTTTTGAAAAAATGAGGCAGCCTCGGCCAGGCACATTCACTTTTAATGTATCCTGTATGAGCTGAATTCCAGGGACAGTGAAAAATTGTCATAATTGTACGACAATTTTTTCAATCACTGGAATTTAATCACATATGGAAATGAGAGACATTCACAAATGCGAATGCAGAAGAAAGGTGCTATAGGTACCTGTGGGGCAAGAGATAGCAAATATTTTTCAATTATTACCTGTCTTTGACATGTACCATATCTAGTATTACTATATATGGATTTAAGGAGCAGGACAATGGCCTTCTCATAGTCTGTAGCCTCCTTAGCGTTACAATTTCTCTTGTAAAAAGCATTGCATTTTTGGCTTGAAAAATTGCATATTTATTAAATCTGATCTCCATCCATCCATTATCCAACCCGCTATATCCTAGCTACAGGGTCATGGGGGTCTGCTGGAGCCAATCCTAGTCAACACAGGGCGTAAGGCAGGAAACAAACCCTGGGCAGGGCGCCAGCCCACTGCAGGGCACACACACACACACACACACCCACACACACCAAGCACACACTAGGGACAATTTAGGATCGTCAATGCACCTAATCTGTCTACTATAAAATGTGCAAAACACTAAAAGTATAAAGCCAAAAGTGTAGACAGTATAATAATGATAAAAATAATAATAATGAATAGTAAAAATAATGCTAATACCATATATATTGTCAAAATGTGTTGTTTGTGTGTGGTATATCTTGAAGCACGGTGAAATACACAATCCAACATCACGTCAGGACAATAGTAGTGTGATGCCTTGCGGATTTTCTTTCCAGACTGATCTACTTTTGAACAGCACTCTGCACATGTGCGATTCACACGAGCATCACTTTTAGATTCATCAGAATCACTTTCGATTTCATTGTCTTTTTCAGTTTTACTGCCTGACGACCTTCTATTTTGTTATCACTGCTTATATCACCGTCAAGAGTGTGCAACACCCGGGCTTCTGAAAAATGTTTCTTACGAGACACAATTATGAGGCTAGGAGAAGACGTGTCTGCACCTTTGCCTGGGTAACACTCTGGCCTTTCACTTATGCAAGACATGCATATACTGTATCGCCACTAATGCTGTGGGCACTTTTACAATTCGAGTAATCCTTGGGTCTAACACTCATGCGAGACACGTCTGTGCAGTTGCCCGAGTGATGCTCGGGACTAACACTTTTAGCACCATTTTTACAGCCCTAGTGACACTCAGGTCTGACTCTAAGGAGGTTAAACCCCTATGCAATGTGGTATTTCCATGTTCCTTCTTTGTATATGTACATGTTCTCCAGGAACTCCAAAAAGTTACTCTTTGATTGTTTGGCCACATTAGATCAGTATGAAGGAGTCTGAATTGAGTCTTTGTCCTAAGCTGAACTGTTGTCTCATCCAGAGGTGGGTCCTCAATTCAAAAGGTCGATTGTGCACATTTACTGACATGCAGAGGAAGCTTTTCCACAAGTAATGATATTGTAGTAAAAATAAACATGATTAGGATGGTGTGAGTGTATTATGGTTACTGGAAAAATATGGATTATGCAATGCAAATAATTTGAGATGGTGGCATGGTGGTGCAGTGGGGCCATAGATAAAGCAGATAAAGGTTTGGGGCAGCCTCCTGTATAATGTATCCTGGCTGCTAAAATTGAAATGATTGAGCAGAGATGTTCACAAGACAGAGTCCAAAACAGACCTAATCAAAGACAAGAAAGATGGCAGCTTTAAAGGCCCGTTCAGAAAGTGACTTCATCTCTGTTCCCGGAACTGGAAGTGATGTTGCTGGGGGCCGGAAGTGATGTCATCTCTGGGCCCAGACCCGGAAGTGAAGTCATCGAGGGTGCCGGAACCTGGCGGGATTTCCCGGGAACGTGCTGCAAGTAACTGAGAAAGACAGTCAGCACACTGCGCCACCCCCCAGTCGGTGGTGGTATTACAATTACTCAGGCCCTTTAGCTGCCTCCTACTCACACGTGTGTGACATGCTGAAACATTTGTGCTTTTGTCTTTTCTAGCCTTGATTACAGTAGTGCTTGACTTTTTACTTAAACAGATCACATCAAGTTTAAAAACTCTGCAGCTAGAATTTTAATCCATACATCTTCAGGAGGAATAAATTACTTAGATGTTATTACACTGGTTGACAATTAAATAATGTATCCTTCTGCTTATGTATAAAGCTCTCCTTTCCCATAACAACTGTTTCATCTGTTTTTCTAATATGGCACCTAATAAACTTTTACTTTTTTGTCCTTAAAGCTAAATACCCATCTCTGCAGCTCCCAAATTATGAAACTCCCTACCTTTACATATCCAAGAGGTTTATGCAATTTCAGCTTTTAAAACTAAGCTATGTTCTTAGATTTTCAAACCAATCCTTTTGTGTTGATCATGTAATTTGTTAAGGTCTGTTTTAACTGATTTATTTACAGTTTCAAGTGTAATGAAAGGCTATTATAAAGAGTTTACTTATTGTCTTCATTCCACAAATTTAAAACCAATATAGTAAAAAAACGGACTAAATAAATTGTGAGAATTTTCAAAATAATAATTGAAAGCCATAAATATACTCATCTAAATTAATCAGCCTTCATTTTATTGCTAATATAATAACAATGATCATTTTTTTATTTCAAATAAAGACTTTTTTGCATTGTCTTTTCTCTGTTGGGCAGCACGGTGGCGCAGTGGTAGTGCTGCTGCCTCACAGTAAGGAGACCTGGGTTTGCTTCCCGGGTCCTCCCTGCGTGGAGTTTGCATGTTCTCCCCATGTCTGTGTGGGTTTCCTCCCATAGTCCAAAGACATGCAAGTTAGGTGCACTGGCGATCCTAAATTGACCCTAGTGTGTGTGTGTGTCCTGCAGTGGGCTGGTGCCCTGTCCGGGGTTTGTTTCCTGCCCTGTGCTGACTGGGATTGGCTCCAGCAGATGCCCCGTGACCCTGTAGCTAGGATATAGTCGGTTATATAATGGATGGAGGGATAATTTGAGATTTTCTTTTTCAGGACGTTATGATATCTTTTGCTATTAAACAAAATGGGTCCTCATTGAAGATCGTTGTATTAGGAGTCTTCTGTGAAAACACTGGGGATTGAGGGGGATAGGAAATACTCTGGTATCACCACAAACAATGCAAGTTGACTAACAAATACAAAATTCTCTTTATGATTGGAAAATTCCTATAATCTCCCCTTTCAGGATTGTTTTCAACCATATCTTAGAGTCTACTATGCAGTCTGAAGCCTGCTGTTTTTTAGTTGGTGGACCGGTAATGTTGAGTACCCTCCAGCCCAGGGCTACCCTAAGCCCTCAGTTGTCATACAGAGCTACACCTTCAAAACAGAACACCTGCTACCAATGATTTTGATTGGGCAGAAGACTTTGAGCTATAGACTGCTACTTGCTGTGCTGGTAGTCATCTAGCCTTTTGCCAGCTGTATTTGGTCTGATAATTGTTCCAAGAAGAGGATCTGACAGTCCTGGCATTTGTTAGGAGGCCTGACCTACTGTAGTAGCCAGGGTTTTTGCATCATAAACACTCTTCAATTAAGCAAAACAAATTAGTTGACTATTCTTAGTCTTCAAAACAAGCCTAATGAGTACCTCTAGATTAACACATTTTTTTCCATCCAACAACACATACATTTGCCATAATTTTGGTAAATAGGATTCAGACAAGAGGGTCATATGCCTGATATCCTTAATGCAGAATGACTGCTATGTCATAAGCTGATGTACATGTACATACGCATAATTTGTCACGCTTTAAATGGGGCTTATTTTAAAACCTACATATATATGTTTGGTATCATTCTTTTCAGAATTTATTGAACTTTAATGTGATTAAAGTTAGATTTTCAGATTCTTATTCCATTTTTAAATTATAAACTAAAATATCAAGAAAGTCGTGGTTTTTAATTTCAATAAATCATTATTTCAATAATTTATTTTAATAATTTAATTCAATAAATTACATTATTTTTGATCGAGCAAACTGTCTTTCGCAGGAACAAACTATTAAAAAAATGATCTATTCATAACATCAATGTTTGTATTTAGGTGATTTAGTTAGCTGAATGTTGAGTTACGATGACCCATGGCATACCACTTTAGTTTTCACGTGATTTTTCCTGTTATTTAAATGAGTAATTTTTTTAAAAAAGTTTTTTTTATCTATAAGGATGTCAGTTAAAATGAATGGATCATTTATTTAGTCTCTTATGAATACTCATCGAGCATAGTAGACCTCAGTTTAACAGGAATACTCCAATCAGTAAGAGAGTAAATATTTTCATGATTTTTATTCCATTAAATAATAATTCATTTTTCTTTTACATATTTATAGAATTTTGTGATTTTGACTCCAATATATAATAATTTTTTTTTACATTTGCGGATTTTACTAATATTCTGGCTGCAACTGGGGGTTGGGCAGCGAAGGCGCCAGGGGGCTTGGCCCCCCTAGTCTCTATATATATGTAAAATCCAACGTCTGTCTGTCTGTCTGTCTGTCCGCTTTTCACGAGAGAACTACTTAACGGACTTAGATCGTTTTTTTTCCTATAATTTGCGTGAACATTCCGGTTGATTTTGCAACTTCTCTCATCGCGCTAAGTATCATAGTTCGCTTGCAGAAGCAATTTATTTGCACTAATCTGAGTCAGAGACTGCAGGTCGAGGGAAGGGGGAAGCATGACATTAGGAGTGGGGAGCTGGGCAGGGCCCTCCTCACTCATGTGCCAGCCTCCATTCAAGTCACTCTACTTGCCACCACATTTTGAAGCGTACCTTGCTTCTGCTTAGCTAGCGATACCTGTTTGTTTATTGAGTTTTAAAGTTTGTCCTGTTTCACTACTACGCGGGGGGACAGCTAGTTTAGAATAAGCTTGAGGAATTATTTACTGGACTTTGTATGTCTTGACTAATATCACAAGAGAAACTGGGTTAGCTTCTAAATAATGAACAATGAGAGTCTCACTCGTGCACTTCTCACTAGTCTTTTCATGGATTACATGGATTCTCATGCACATTCACAAGTGTCACTTATTTCAAGGAAGCTAATTAGTCTTTCAGCTGTGAAAGGCATTCGAGAAACCATCCCATTATGTCTAGGCAGAGAGTTATATGTTGATATAAAGGAGTGACCATAAGTAAACACTGATTTTAAAATGAGGAAGCATATTACAGTGAGCAGCCTACTAGTTTATCTTTGCTCTCTGTATTTCTCTCCTTGTAAAACATATAGTATGCATGTGTATTAAGAATCAACAATAAATAACACTTCTGGGCTTTTATTACTTTTGTTTTTACTGTCTGTTCTGTACTTCAGTGTTGACATACAGTATAAATCTCTTACCTGCCTCTTTTAGACACTTGTCAGGTCTCTCAATTTCCTATCACATATCCTTTTCTCTCTGATTAGGTAGCAGAGTTAAAGATGCTAAGATTTGCACTGGATGTGACGAGGATGGACAGGATTAGAAATTAGTACATTAGAGGGTCAGCTCAGGTTGGAAGGTTGGGAGACAAAGTCAGAGAGACGAGATTGAGTTGGTTTGGACATGTGCAGAGGAGAGATGCTGGGTATATTGGGAGATGGATGCTAAGGATAGAGCTGTCAGGGAAGAGGAAAAGAGGAAGGCCTAAACTAAGGTTTATGGATGTGGTGAGAGAGGACATGCAGGTGATGGGTGTGACAGAACAAGATGCAGAGGACAGAAAGATATGGAAGAAGATGATCCGCTGTGGCAACTCCTAACGGGAGCAGCCGAAAGAAGAAGAAGAAGATTCATCAAAAGCAATCCTCCAGAAAACAGTTCACATTTAAAAAATTGAAAAGTGTAAAATTCAACAAGCAACACACAGATTGCCTAATTATTATAAGGCAAAGATGTTTATTGATCACTGAAAAGCATGTGTTAAACAGGATTTGCTTAACCTCATAATACTGTTAATTTAGTTTTTATTGTAACTGTCATTTTATTTGTAGGTTAGCTTTGCTGTTTGCAACATCCATTAATTAATTAGTGAACCAGGGCATGCAACAAGCTGTTTGGAATGGTATTTGTTTTTGGGCCCTCATTTTGCATGCATTTCCTAACGCACTGACTCGTCATAGGATTTGGTGGGTAAGGTGCAAAAAAAATGTATAGGCTACAAAATGGATAGTAATCCAACAATAATAATAATTAGCAAACTGGCATAGCAGATGAGACATGGCAAGATAAACTTGAAAAACTGTTAACGCAGTGTGATTTCAACTGCAGGTTTTGAATGCATTGCTAAAGGCTGATTTAATTCAAAGTGTATGCACTTCTCAAATGGGCAAATTGTAGCACAATAAAACACACAATCTATGTCTTGACTAATTATACTCTTCATTCCTGGCATGCTAAAATAAGTTCTTGTAAGACTGTGGTGTGCGCAATTTTTAATGAAATACAGACCGCTCAGGATCCAGGTGGGCAGTGGTGCACGTGGTAATGTGGCGGAGCAGCTCTGGAGTCTGTGATTGCACCTCCTGTGCCCAATGGAAGCATAAAAGAGGAGCCTGAGCCGAGGATAGGAAGATAAAAGAAGGAATGAAAGATTAAAATGGAAAAGAAAGAAGTATGGCAGGATCAGAAGGAAGCCAGTGTAATTGTGGAAAGAAGATAAGTGGTCACACTGAAGTGTGCCCCGCAGGGGAGCTTGCAGCTGATGCTTGAAAGGGCAGAAAGGTCACTTCTGCTGAGAGCACCAGGGAACAAGAGTGACCTACTGCTTACAGTGGCTTTCGCAGAAGCCCACGGGACTGGGACTTATGGGAGAAAGCAACAAGGTTTGGCACAACACCTCGCTAACACCAAAGGACTGGCAGTGTGACATATTAAACTCCACAAGTACTCCAGTTTTATTTATTTTTTTTATGGAAGATGTCCTGCACTAGCTGCACTTTGTATGATTTTTGTTGAACAATTAAAGCAGTTGCACCTGACTCTTGAGTGTCATGTGTTACTATCAATGGATGGGGTCCAAAGGAGTTATGGCAGCTGCGGCTAACCCAGACCATCACAGTTCTCCAAAGTCTCTCATTAGAAAAAATATCTCTCCTGAAGTGGTGCACTGATTGGATGATGATACTGTGTTATTTGCATATGTTGATGAGCATTAGTATGCAGGATTCAGGGGTAAATGTTTAAAGGTAATCATTAAACCTTCACCAACAATTATTCCATTCCAACGTGCATTGCAGCCATAAAAGAACTCGGACTTCTGCGCCGACCGCGCTATGTAAATAGAAGTTCTAGGCGAAAGTTTGTTTACCATCAACCTAGCTGTTCTGCTTCATCCATTCCATCTGTATGGACCGCTGTTGCTCATCAAACACGTCATCAGAGCGATGTTACTCCAGGTGTTTGTAGCATGGGAAACACCACGAGATTTCTGTCGGACAGTTTCGGAAATTTTCCGAGGACACTATCCACCAAGCAGGACAGAAAACGCGGAGTGGATCTCACTGTGTTACGGCCATTACAGAAATTTACTACACCAAAAATGCTCAAAATAGAACTTTTTAATTCACAATCTCTCACAAATAAATCAGTCCTTATACAAGATCATATTATGGACAAAGGCTTGGATTTTATGTGCATAACGGAAACATGGCATCAGCCAGAGGTTTTTTTAGCACTAAATGAAGCTTGTCCCTCTGGTTATAGCTACCTGGAGAAAGCCTGGAGTACTGGACGTGGTGGTGGCTTAGCTGTATTATACCGACAGCAACTGGATCTGTCTCCCCTCACTGTGCCTACACTGTCTTCATTTGAATGCCTTGCATTTAAGTGTAAAGCCCCTTTCCCCATGACGATGCTGCTTATTTATCAACCCCCTAAACCAAACTCAATGTTTATCTCTGAGATGCATGATTTTCTTACATCCATCTGTACCACTTCTGCTAACATTATTATACTCGGTGACTTTAATGTTCATGTAGACACTCCCTCCTGCCATTTGGCAGTTGAGTTTTTACAACTACTGGACTGCCTCAATCTTCAACAGCATGTTGATGTTCCCACACATTCCAGAGGGCATATCTTGGATCTGGTTATTACAAACTCTGTACCCATTAGCAACCTTTTTGTGTATGATCTGGGGGTGTCTGACCACAAGGTCATTTCGATGGAGCTGTCACTCCCTTGTTCCCCCACAAAAGCAAAGCGACAAATATGTTACAGAAATTTGAAAATGATTAACCCAGATACTCTGAGCGAAGATCTTCAGAATCTCTCCTCTGTTGAATGTTCCTCAGTCACTGAGTCAGTTGACTTCTACAATCAATCCCTCAGTAGTCTACTTGACTTCCATGCCCCTGTCAGATATAGAACTGTCTGCTTCTCACATTCAGCCCCCTGGTATACATGTGAGCTGCGGAAGATGAAGACAACTGGGCATGTTCTTGAGTGACGTCTACAGGCCTCAGGACTCACTGTTCATAAGCAAGTTTACAGAGAACATCAGAAGGTATATGCAAGAGCATTGAGAGCTGCAAGATCACAGTTTTATTCGAATATCATTAATAATAGTTCTGGAAATTCAAAGCAACTATTCTCTACTATTAATCGCCTATTGAAACCACAATTTCAATCTCATCTGGAAGCTACAGAGGAGAAATGCAATAACATCATTACTTTCTTCAGGAAAAAAGTGGATACCATCCGCTCGTCTCTATCGAGTTCCTCTGCACTACCTGTCTTGATGGATGACCCACAGCCAGGGAATTTGCAACCTTTCAGCTGTTTCTCTAAAGTTACACAGCAAGAGGTTGAGGTCATTGTCAGAAAGATGAAACCATCAAATTGTGCTCTGGACCCTTTCCCTACAGTTTTGGTTAAATCCAACCTTTGTGCTATAAGTCCCCTGATTACCAGGATAATAAATCACTCTCTTCAGACTGGATATGTTCCCGCTACATTGAAATCTGCTATCATCAGACCACTTTTAAAAAAATCCACCTTGGATCCAGAAGTACTTGCAAACTACAGGCCCATTTCTAACCTCCCGTTCCTTTCAAAAGTACTGGAAAAAGTAATTGCTGCACAGCTTCAGTCTCATCTAAAACAAAATAATTTGTTTGAGAAATTCCAGTCTGGTTTCCGCCCCTGCCACAGCGTGGAAACAGCTCTGGTTAGAGTCACGAATGACCTGCTGATGTCGGCTGATGCTGGTTTTCCATCACTTCTCATCCTGTTGGACTTGTCTTCGGCCTTTGATACTGTTGATCACAACATTCTGCTTCACAGATTACGACATACTGTTGGACTCTCTGACTCTGTTTACAACTGGTTCTCATCTTATCTTACTGAAAGAACGGAGCATGTTGCCCTGGGAGAGGCTAAATCTGCTATACACAATGTCACCTGTGGTGTTCCTCAGGGCTCTGTGCTCGGTCCCATTTTGTTTATATTGTATATGCTTCCCCTGGGCTGTATCATCAGCCAGCATGGTATTTTATTTCATTGCTATGCAGATGATATTCAGCTCTACCTCAGGATAAATTCAACCTCCTCGTCTACTCTGCCATCATCCACTTTGACCATCTGTTTGGAGGAGATAAAGTCATGGATGAAGCAAAATTTCCTGCAGCTGAACAGCTCTAAGACTGAAGTTATTTTAGTAGGCACCCCACACCAGGTTAGGTCATCTAACATCACCAGTATTACCTTTTCTGGTCAGGATATCCCATTGTCAACATCCGTTATAAACCTTGGGGTTAAAATGGACTCTTATTTGACGTATGAGGCTCATGTCAAATATCTGTGTAAAACGCCTTAATTCCACCTCAGGAATATAGCAAAACTGCGTCCAGCACTCACGTTTGCTGATGCAGAAAAGTTAGTCCATGCGTTTGTCTCCTCCAGGCTGGACTTCTGCAATGCACTTCTCATTGGGACTACTGGAAAAACCCTTCAAAAGCTGCAGTATATTCAGAACAGTGCCGCTAGGATCCTGATAAGAGGGCATAAATACGACCATATTACGCCCATTCTTAAATCTCTTCACTGGCTCCCTGTTTCATTTAGAATTGATTACAAGGTTGCCCTTCTTACCCACCAGTGTATTTATGGGGATGCCCCTCCCTACCTCAAAGATCTTATTTCCTTACATATGTCCACACGAAACCTTCACTCTGCATCAGTGCATCTTTTGAAAACTCCTAAGACTAAACTTCATACCATGGGAGATCGAGCTTTTTGCTCAGCTGCACCCAGACTGTGGAATGCTCTCCCTGAGTATCTGAGGACGCCACAGACTGTTGATGCTTTTAAATCTGGTCTTAAAACTTATCTTTTTATCAGAGCTTTTGGGTCGAATTTAATTTTGTAGCACTTTGAGATTTGTTTCAAATATAAAGTGCATTATAAATAAAATGTATTATTATTGAATTTTGTGATTATGTTAGTACCGTCTATTTATTTAAGAGACTTTAATCAAATGTATTTAATTTATAGGGCTGCATAATAAGATTATGATTATGCGGTCATGATCAGCATTAGCAATCTTTTAGCCTGGTGGCTTAAACAAAGAGAGACACCCAAGCTAATACTTGTGTATATAGTTGTTGTAAATCTAATTTTCTTTTCATTTATGTGACACAGATTAAATATTTTTAGAGAAATGTGAAATGTAAAAAGACAGCTTGCAAATATAATCCAATTGCTACATGTTTTTTGCAATGTCTCACGCACGTATTTATCCAAATAAGTCTTGCAACCAGACGTTGCTGTAATTGAATATCGCCTTCAACATTCCGATATTGCCAACCCAATATTTTGAATTAACCCACACCCACCTCTGTACCTTCTGTACAGTTCTGACTTCTCTCTCGTGCCCTCACGTTTCAATGTACAAATCTGAAAATGGCATCTTTGAAACACACACTTCTGGCACTGTAAACAACTTGAAGTTAGCATGTCAGCAATCGGCATGTAGCTGGCATTTCTGGTTGTCTGTTACAGTAGGCCTCTTCTGTCTGATTAATTCATTTTTATTAATTTTGTAGATTGATGATGGACATTGATATACAGTCCTATCAGATTTTAATTGCTGGCAAAATGTATTTCAGCAGTCAAACAAAAAATTGTATATGAGCCAAATTTTTGAATTGAGTCACTTTTAACTGTGGTTTTTATGTAGCTTTAATAGTCTGTAGCAACACATAGACTGAAACATGGGTGACATGTACTTTTCAGCTCATTTTTACCTTTACTCATTTTGTCTAACAACACTCTAAGATTGGAGGGCACAGTAATGCAATAGACAGTGCCTATGCATACAAAATTCCTGGAGCCCCTTAATGGTTGGAGGCTCCCATTCACTACATAACTCTGTAACTCTAATTTTGTCTGTTTATTTTTCAGTGGCTCACAGCTCAGGTCAGGGCAGGGTCTGGCTGGAATAGGGTATATACACATGGTAGTACTCAGTTACTCCATTGTCCATACTGCAGGTGTGATTTTTGTTTAGTGGTGAAATTGTCAGAGAAAAAGAAGCTTACGATTCTACATACAGATAGCTCTGTAGCTGAATATTGTTATGTACCTTTATGTCGAGCTTCCAATAAGTACAACAAGGTGCTTAGTTTTAATACATTTCCCTCTGATGTAGAAACCCAATCTACATGGATCGTCACTATCCAGAGAGTTAGTCCCCATACCCGAGTTTGTTGCCGGCATTTTAAAAAAAGAGGATTTTTGGAAGCCAGGGCCTGAGACAGGGCGGCGACTGTTGAAGAAGGGAACGGTCCCTGTATTCTTTGAGTGTAACAATTTCTCTATTTCACTTTCAAGATGGAGGATGACACACTGGCTGAGGAGAAGAAGGATGATAAAATCCTTGAGGACCACGACTATACTTGAGCTCCGGATCCAGCATTTGTTAACCTAGCGCCTGATGAAAACATGTCTCTCAGAGAGGTGATCATCCATCTGAGGAAACAAATTGAGACCCTTACAATGAAGGAAAGGTTCATTCACTGTTTTGCTGGCTCAGACAGAGACATTTGCTTTTTTACAAGGCAAGATCCCCAGCAGACTCATGTTTTTATGTATTGTGGCATCGGCACTGCAAAGGATGAATTCTCTTCTCTCTAAATTGGCCCGCTATCCTGAAAATTACTGATTGCCTTTTGCCACACTAACTGGAAAAGGCACATGCGACTGTGCAGAGTTAACATTTTTATAGCCGCGCCTGCTATTGCTGATGTCATGTCAGCTCATTCCTTTGGTGACTCATCCCTGGTTAATATAACTTGTCCAGCACCATTGCAGTATTAAGCTTACACACGTATTAGGTGAGACACAAAAATAACCGGACTGGGCTTGGGCTTTCCTGGAAAATCGTCTGGAGGTCGGCCAGATGTGAATCATAGAACTATATCACGCCCTCTCAGCTAGGTATATCCTGTGACTAGCCCAGTCAGTATTTGCACAACAATCGCTACACAAGTTGCTGCGATAATGTCAGGTGAAAAAAATCGAACAGAGAATCAACATCAAATTTCTTGTGGATTTTCTTTTTTTCCGTAAAGCAGTTTTTGAGTGACAAAAGCATTCCTGTCCTTCATCATCCTCCCTATTTGCCCGGTTTAGCTCGCTGTGATATTTACTTGTTCCCGAAAATCAAAAGTGACCTGAAGGAAACATTTTTCTTCAATGGATGAAGTGAAGACAAAAACTGCAAGCCTTTTGAAGAGCCTTAAGCAAGAATACTTCCAGCACTGTTTCAATCAATGGAAGATACGTATGGAGCAGTGTAGAGATCAGGAGCCTCATCTATAAACGATGCGTACGCACAGAAATGTTGCGTAAGAATTTTTCCACGTTCAAATCGCGATGTATAAAACCTACACTTGGCGTAAAGCCACGCACTTTTCCACGGTACCTCATACCTTGTCGTACGCAAGTTCTCCGCTCGGTTTTGCAGACTGGCAGCACCCAGCGTCAAAGCAGTGCTACTGTTCCTGTGTGGTTACTCCTTATTTTCCTGGCGCGGCTTTATAAATACACTGAAACTAACCGCATATTGTTTATTAGTGTAATGCATCTGATTGTAATTAACTTGTAACAATATAATGGTCCAGGAAATAGCCATAGTATTCCAAATACCATAACTGCTTTAGTGTTGTTACTCTCACTGCACCTTCTTCTTTCAGTTGCTCCCGTTAGGAGTTGCCACAGCGGATCATCTTTTTCCATATTACTCTCTCTGCACCACTCGGAGTATTTATATCACTGTATCTGAGTGTGAATCACAGCAGCAGCTGATCGGAAAGAGAATTATCGGTATTACAGCTTCAAGCACACGCTACCTCAGCCACGGCAAAATGTTTCAAAGCCTTTCCTGTACGGATCTCGCGGTTCAGAAACAGTTTCATCCCAAGAACTATAAATGCACTCAATCAATTGCTCCTTGTAGAACTGTTTGTACCTATAAGTACAATTACCTCACTGTAAACTTGCACTACAGTTATAATATTGCACAACCTGAGCCACTTTATAAAGCGCATATTTACATATGATGACGATATCATTTTTAAGATGAAATGCAGCAAAATATGTTTATTATATATTATAAAGGTAAAACTTTAACTTCATTTAAATAATCCATATTCTTCACTGGGACTGACGTGAAGGATAGAATAATTAAACATGTACTACGAAGATAGTTCAATGTTCCTTAAATGTTTTGAAGAAACGGCGCTCTAAGCTTACAGATGGCTTAACATCTGTTACTTAGCTGATTGTGTGGCGATCGGTTACTTGGAGAAAGAAAAGCAAGGACTGCAGGGGCGACCACGCCAATATATATTGAATATAAAACAGAAAGAGAAAATAACGACACAGCTAAAAACGCAGCAGCAAATTTCGACAAAAGTTAAACGCTTGTGTCATGAGCACGAGGCGGCTATGCAGTGTCCGCAACGGACGTGGCCATCCACCGTGCATAAGATACCATATTGACATTGGTGGGCGAATTGGCCACCGATTTTTTCTCTGCCCAGGGCCGCCCCTGAGTACTGCTGCAATAAATAATTTCATCGAAGGTCGCACACAATCACTGCACCGTGAAACCCATGTTTAATAATGTGCTTTATCTCCTGTCATCATGAAAATGATATCACGTATACATCTCAGTATTTTAGTTATTCAGAGAGCTGTAATATCACAAATGTAATGGATTCTGTGTCCAGTTGGAGTAAGAGAGCCGGTTTAAGAAGCAAATAGTGATTCACACACATAGAGCACATAGAAGATCACATACAAAACAAAGCATTTAACGTGCTACTTTACGATGTGATTTGAGAAACTGGTTAATTAAACAATGTTCTACTTTAATGACAAAATAAACTACATGATTAAAGTGGAAATTTCGAGATTGAAGTTGACATTTCGTGCTTTTTTCCCACTGTGTCCCTATTTCTTTTTGTCTGTACCCTAATAAGCTTTCATGTGACACTCAGACGGTGGGCTACGACTCGCCTTTTCACGGCGACTTTGATATATGAGCTTTCAAGTTTCTCCAACACGCTGTGTCACTCGATCAACTTCCTTTTGTTGATTATACCACGGTTTAATTAAACAAATAGTATGTTTTTCCTTTGCCTCCACTTGGTATTCGCTGAAATTCTTATATTTTCCCCCGTGCTTTTCCCATTGTCTTTTCACAGAAGGCTGAGCTTAAGGGCGATTTATATTGATTTGCATATTCAAAGAGGTGTAATTCTGGGAGGAGTTGGGGCGGGACATAAGGTGCGTGCACGAGCGTTAGTTTTCACGCTGACCGGGATTTATGTAGCAGAAGAACATGGAAGTTGGAGTACGCACAGATTCCTGCATTTGGATTTTTCTGTGCATAAGCACATTTCGGCTTTTGTACTTACACCATGTTATAGTGCGAATTCTACGCACAGCGTTATACATGAGGCCCCAGGAGAGGGAATATATTGCAGGTGATAATGTTTAGAACACTATAATTCATCATTAAATTTTTTTTTTTACCAGTCCGGTTATTTTTCTGTCTCCCCTCGTATATTTATTGTTGTATTGATTAGTACACAAAGAAATATCCAAAATACCTTCTTTATAACAGAAAGACCTCTGTCATACAATCTCCTTCTGGGAACTCTCCTCCCATCCCTCTCCCAGTTCTATTTATATATATTTGTACAGTGCCACCTACTGTCCAAATTAAATAACATTAATACCACAACATAACATTTATCTGTCCCTGAATAAAGTTTAATGACTAATTATTGAAATTCTGTTTTTTTTTTTAAAGAAGCCTAATGTAATCACATATTTGTCCCATGTAAGTTCACAGTAGACACAGATTTTTAATACGTCCAGATCTTACCTTTGTAATTGTGGATGTAGCATGACGCCTACAGTTTGAAGCCCTCCTTCTTTTTAGCTCCTGGCCTGGCACAATATTTGAATAATTTGACGATCAGGCGAAAAACATCATACCTAGTCCATTTTGATATCAGTGCTGCAGAATCCAGGAGAGATTGTGCATATAGCTTATTGTTAGATTAAAACTAACTTTCAAAAGAATAGCCATGGAAGCTGTTGTCCTTTGAGTGTTTCACTTTGAAACAGATTACAAAATACAGTGAGTCTTTTTAAAGTAATGTGACAGGAGGACTAACAGTGTTAATTTTTTTTTCACAGTCACTGTTATGGATGATTTTGTCTCTATATTGATATTGCTACATATCAGCTTACATAAATTGCTATTTGTTCGTGGTTTCTGCTAAATAATCCTTATTTTTGTTTCTTTATTCTAATTCAGAATTTTATATGTCAAGTTTTAATCTGATATTTGGTGTTTAATGTTTCACATAAATGTATTTTGTCTGTACTTTTATTCTTTTTGCATCTTTTTGAATATTTGTGGAACACATTTGAAAGGCACTATTTAAATAAATATACATTACTATTATTGTTATTACCCTCTAATTATGCCCTGATTGAACCCATAGAAACCAATTTGGGGTGCTTGGACTGTGTCTCTCCCAGCAGCCATTGGGGCAAGGTAGGAACCAGCCTTTGAAAGGGTGCCTATCTGTTTCATACTCGCTCTTACCAGGCCAGTTAAAATTTACCATTTGCATATATGAAATGTGGAAGGAGTACCAGTGAATACATGGGAGAATGTGTACTGACCATGCCAGGACTCCAACCCAAGGCTCTGGAGCTGTAATGCAGAAATGCTGTTCTCTGTGCCACCATGCTGACCACTGCTAGTTTCATTTAGTTTTAATTACAATAGTAGTACTTGTCAATCGCAGAGTGACATGCTGAATAAGGTGTTATTTATTGTTAGGCAAACTTCCCACTTTGCCCAAGAGTAAAACAAACTATTTTTCAATTAGCAGAACCTATTTATTTTATGAATCAATAGAAATACATTCATAATTCTAGTCACTGATCTTATAGGTTATTGCATTTGTTGTCCTATTTCGGGTAACATATTAATTCATCCATTTTACTACACTGGAACAGATTGCCAGCTACCCTGAAAATAGACCTCATTTATTTCCACATTTCTTGACAACATCTATTCTTTTAACCTATGAAAGACCAGTGTTTTAGTACAAAATCCTGCTTTAGAAAAAGTATGGATTCAAATACCCAACAGCTCATCTATATCTATTATTAACGGTTACCAAGACAAACAGCTCCCAGTTCCATGTTATTCATCCTTTGAAAGCAGAAGACTATCGCTTCAAATGTAAATGGCGGTCATTGCCCAGTTAGAGGGAATGCTTAGGAATTAATCAGATCTTAAAGCTGTTGACGTGTTGAGTTTTTCAATTAACAACTGCCTGTAAACTTTCTAGACAAAAATATTTTTCACAATTGACTAATGCATGTTGTAGGATGTCTGCAAGTTAAGACAACTTTTTGATTATAAGAGTAAAATAATTCTTTGTTAATAACTGAATTATTGCTTAGGACATTTAGGGCATTGTGTGAGTATTAAACTAAGTAGTTTATTGCCTTATGCAAATCTGTGTGAATATTCTTTAAGCGCTACCAGTTTCACATTGCTAATACTTGTCATTTACAGAATTATTTGCACATTGTATTACTTTAGTCTTGAACAAATTTGGCAAATGCATCCAGTCAGAAACTGGCTGTATGGGATAAGAACCTTATTGGATTTTCTTTAGTTTAAAATCCTACCGTATCTGACATGGAGACAATGGTATGTTGGGAGTATTTTATTAGTACAGAGGCATTAACATTATAATAATGGAGGCAGTATGACAGGCCAAAGTTTGAACCCACCATCAGTGTATGATCTGTTTACCTCCCATAATTAGGACCTACCATCAGTTCATGTTCACATTAGTGAAGAAACGGGTTTTAATGCAGTGGTTTCACAGGTTCAAAAGGGAATCTTATATGCTAAACATCAGCAACATTACAAACACCAAAGAGATGTTAATTGTTAAAGGATACTGCTTGTTGACTTCACAATACGCTTCATAATAGAAGGTGTTATATGTTTTCTTGGGACTCTCCTTGTGGCCTCTGTTTCCAAGATAGGTTCTGTCCTGCCCTAAAACGGATTAAGTGGTTAATAAACTGAAGGATGTCTATTTAAATAATGTAACTATATATGGATTAGTTTGTTAATCTTTGTAATACTCATTTATTTTAAACATTACAACAAAGAAAAGCTCCACATAACCCTGAACTGGAAAATTGTAGACAATTACTTTTCCATTTTTTCCCTACAAGTTTTTTGTTATTGAGATATTTGCTCATCTTCTTAGAGAGTCAAGGCTTTGGATTGTCAAAACACAAGGCCTGGTAAAGCCCATAGAGACATTCCTTGTATAATTTTGGGCTATTCCAAAAATAAATTGTTTAACAAATGTAGTGACCTCTTACCATTACACACACTTCTATCCCTCCTTTAATTCTATGATGAATCATAGTCTCTGCTGTTTCATCTAATATGTTATTAGTAATTATTATTTTTGGTTTATAATTAATATACATGTTCAGGAATCAAGGGCGTCTTACTGCAGTAAGATAACATGTTACGTATGTGATTGTCATTCGGCTCTGTGGTTGTAGTGCTCTTATGTCACAGCTTTATTTCTGTTCTTGAACTACCATATGTAGTAATAGCCAGGATCCCACCCCCCTTTCCCTGTCTGCAGAATCAAAAAGTGGAGCCCCCCTTACTGACTTAAGCAACATCTGTGGCTCCTGTCTCTGAACACAGAGACATCTTTGCACCTCATAAAAGGGGTCTCTGAGCTCTTTTATACTTTCTCCAAGCTGAAACTGCCATCCCAATTCTGCTTTGTTTACTTTATTTAATCAGTAATATGGGATATGGAATATGACGTCAATATAAATATTATATAGAGTAACATGACTGTGAACCTTGACAAAAGACAAGATACAGCACCGTATGTCCCCAGCAGTAAATGACAAGTAACAGTTTTAAACAACTTAACAAACAATCTGAAATTATTTAAAATACCAATATCTGATCATAGCAAGAAACAAAATCAAAATGAAATGGAGCAGAACACAATGTACAAGATTGTACCTGCCGCAGGTTGTTGTATGTTGCAAGAATCATTTTAATTTAGTCTCGAAGGGCCAAATGTGATTCTCAAATGAGAATACACGTCTGGAGAGCATCCATTAAAAACTGTGTACTGAAGAGCGGTGAAATCCTGTGTTGCAAAGGCTAAATCCACAGGGCTTGTTCTTAAAACCCCCACCCCCAATTTCTCCAGTCCGTACATTTTAAACCATTGCTGGGGTTTCAAGGAAAGAACGAAAGATAGTGAAGAAAAGTCTTGACACTGACAGAAAATAAATAAATAATAATGAATTTGCTGTTATCCATTCAAGAACTCAGCACAAAGGCACTGAAGCTTAATAATGAATTGGCATATTGTAATGAGCACTGCGACAGTGGAGACAGACAGACACACACATGCAGGCCACCACACCTACTATGCTTCACAAGTTTGAGAAGTGTGTCTGTCTGCTATCATATCTTTCTGTCATTTTAACTATTTCATCACAATATGACATAACAACAGCAAATAGACCATAATGCTTATCTAAATTCTATGGCTATACAATGTGTTAAAACGCTGCAGTTACTTTGTCATGGCATGTTTGCATTTCCAATCAGGTAGTAATGTTAATCTTTTAGACATGCAGTTTGAAGGTGGATGTTGGGCAGCCTTAGCTGTGCATCTAATGGTGTTGTTGGGATTTGTTGATTCGGGTGTTTTGAGTACTGAAATCTGCATATCTTGTGGCTCATTGTTATTAGCTCTCTTAACAGCAGTCCTTTAAACGGAGAGTGACGGTTATTTCAAATGCATATTTTGCACTTCATATTTTCATGAATACAGCTTCCAATTCTTTCAAGCTTACATCAACTCCTACACTATCATCGTGATGCTGAACAGCAGAGAGCACAAACAGCACCTGCAATAATGTATCATACATATTTACCAATCATCCATTCATGCCAGAGAATGCCAATGTATAATCTGATGCTACAGAAAGGTTTTTCCCTTGCATCTGATTATGCTTATTTTTAACATGTGCAATGTGTTCTGCACACACAACACACATTTACTGTGTACTGTATGTCTAATGGGTTTTTAGGAGACTTTTCAAATGTAGATTGTTAGATCATAATCAGACGCTTGCTGTCTGTCAGACCTAGTTAGCGAGAGCATGTCTGATCTTTGCAGTTCAAAATCACCAGCCCTACTTTGAGCGCTGCCTTCATGATCCATTGGATTTGTTTAAAAATGTGACACTCAGTCAGCCTTCTAATTGTTCCCATCCAGTTTTAAGCACAATTCACTCATGGTTGTGTCCGGATGTATATAAATCTGTAGTAACAGGCTAGTCTCAAGTCCATATCCTTAAAATTTGTAAGAGTTTTCTACTGTATACCTCCATCACATGAGCCTCTTAGATAAGGTAACATTCCACTGGCCTTCTGGCTTCCTGGCTTCTACATTTCTTGATGTTATCACACTTCATATTCTAGGTTCATTTGTATTTTATAAAAGATGCATTCAGCCCATCTGTCTTTAATATTTTTTTAAAGTGACTAAAATTTATTTTTCTATACTTTCAAGATTCTTATTCTCAGCTGTTTACTTGGAACTGTCTTTGTAATACCTGTGTTGCATGTACCATGCTTTTCTAAACTGCCTTAAGTAAAGATGTCTGCTAGATAATAATACTAATTATCATCATCACTTTGAGCAGCTTAGTGACATAGTAGGTTAGGTAGACTTTATTATCTCGGAGGGAAATTTGTTTACAGCAGGAAAGTACAAAACATAAGGCATTGTTACACAGATACAAGATAATAAGCCAAGAGTCAACAACTGACAATGAGTGTTATCATAAGTACACACACTCTAATTAGTACAAAGATGAAGAATTACCTTAAAGCAGTACACAAGATAATAAACTCAGAATTTAGCAGTATCCCTTCAAATAAAAAAATTAAAAAGCTTATAGCTCCAGGAATAAGAGTTCTTAAATTAATTGCTTTTTTTTACCCCTGGAAACTTAAATCTGCAGCCTGATGGCATCAGCTGAAATTTAAGAAAAAGAGGACGGCTACTGCTAATTTTCAAACTGTTGTTAATAAGAGTTTATATTCTTAATGCCAACGTTGCCAAAGCACCATATAAAAGCAAATATAATAACAGAAAGACTTATTTTAAAAAAGAGTCATTATGGTTTTGTCCACTTTAAAACATTTGAGTTTCCTAAGAAAGAATAGCCATCTCTGTCCCTTCTTATAAATTTCTTCTGTTTTTTAAGATCAAAGTTTAGCCTTTTAGCCTGTTACTAATGATGGCAGTTGATGCTATTCATCACAGCTTCATAGTCCTTTTCAGAAATGTTAGTCTGATCCTTAAGTATATGGAGTTTGTGTGGGTTTTCTCCAGGGATTTCAACTTCTGACAATTTCCCAGAGACATACTGGTTAGGTATTGTGACTCTAAACTGACCTTGTACGAGTGAGTGTGGGTGTGACGATGCGGGTTCAGCTCGCTTTTGGGAGCACTTGAACCAATACCGTCAGTAATGTAACCGGATGAGAAGGACAGTGAGGTCACCAACGAAGCAAGGGGATGGTGCAAAAAGGTGCAAGAGTGCTTTTATTAAAACAAAAACAAACTGTTCAAATAAATACTGCAGTGTTTCAATATGTCAAATTAATAAATAAATAATCCATTAAAACAGTGAAGAATGTGGAGGTTAAAATCCAATAAATAAATCCTTTAAAAACGAGGTTAAAACAATGGCTGCAAGCAGTCATTTAAAAACAAAACCCGGTGCCTTCTTCTACTAGCAGCTCCCCTGCTTCTCCCATCCGGGCCATGCACCAGGGGAGTCGCCCTACCTGAAGCTGACCTTCTCATTCTAGTCTGTAGCCTTGCGGTCCGTGGCTCTGTAGGGCTCTCCAGACTGACTTGGGTTCCCCAGCGACCAGGACACTCACGCTGGGGCTTCCACCTCCCAAACCTTCTGACTCCAGCTACCTTATGCGACAAGCCAACCACCTTCCAGTCACTCCTGCTCCTCCAAAGTACTCAGCAGGAGCGACCATTTCATGCTGTCTCCTGGGTGAGCACCTCGCTAGGGCTCACTTCCTAGCTGCCTTCTCTGATCAGCAAGCCTACCCTCTCACTTGCTCTTTCTCGCACACACTCACACACTTACTCACTCACTCCTTCACTTCCAGCGTCTTCTTCTTTCACCTCCTCTAATGTGCGTTCTTTTGATCATCATTCTCCCCCTCCACATTTGCACTTCATCTATTTATTATGAGGATGTGGCACAGGTGTGGCGATTACCGTCTATTGGCATCAATTATGGATACAGATAATTCCCCACCTGTGCACTTAAGCGAGGAAATGCCCGCATCACGTATTGTCCGAGAACTGCTCCGGCCACACTACCATGCCCCCTGCCTGGGCCTGTGCAGATGATGTGCTGACCAGGGAGAATCAAATGCAACTACAAGCTACTGCACCACCAGAAGTTACACATTTAGCATTATTAGGTCGTATGGTCTTTGTTTGCAAAGCCACACTCTATTTGCTGGTATAGCACTAGTTACAATAAATTTATTACCAATAATACTTACATAAAGTTGTACCTCTTTCTCCCGCCTGCTGTTTAATTCTGTCCAGTTGACCTGGATTATAGAAAAAGAAGGGATGTTGGGACTTAAGACATTTAATTAAGGTATACACAGTAAAAGTATAAAAGGGAAAATTGGGTCATTATAGGACCCTACAAGACAAAAAAAATGAGAGATTTCGAAATTTGATTTTGAAAGAATTTGTAAACCTTTCTGAAAACATGATTTCATTTTGCCATTTTGGCTTATTCAGTGTAGATCTACAACACAATAAAGTGTGCAGAAGATGAAGGGGTCTGGATACTTTCTGAACCCATTGAATATATGGTCATTTAAATATTACATAAAATTATGAATATATTAAGGCCAAATGCCAAGAAATATATAAATGCTCTGTATATATTTGTATCAAATATATTTATGCATTACTTTCAGGTCTTTACTGATTAATTACACCTATTAAATGAATTATCAGTTTAGAAAGAAAATTCTTGTAAGGGAAGCACTATATTTTACTTTTGTCTGTTACTTTTACATTTTATACTTTACATTTGTCTCTGGAATGTGGTATTGTACCAATTAACTATAAAGTGGCAATTAACTGCCAATATTAAAGGAAGCAACATCCTGAGAAAGAGAATTGTGCTAATTGTAGAATAACCAGTAATGGCGCACTGCACGATAACGTGCAATGAATACACTTGACTTGAGCATTCCTAGTTTTCATCCTCTTTCTCTATATCTTTAACATTTGTTTGCTCAGAGGTTGATGCGCTTGCTGCTTCCTGAGCAACTCTTCTTTTCTCCACCCTAGCAGCCCGCTTATTCTCCTCTTTCATCGGCATCTTTTCACGTTAAAACTGAATAACTCCATGTTTGCGTTGCAATTATTTAGTACATTTTCCTTAATTTTTCACTTAAGCTGGCACTTAAGTCTTCAATCTGTGTCAAGAATGATTTAAGATATGAAGAGGTAGGTTTGATGGCGAAGGTGGTAGGGAATGAGAACAGCACCCGTATGCATGCGCCACCCTGCTGGCTGCTGCTGAGAGTTGATTCTACAATAAAATAAAATAAAAATAAAAAGAGGAATAACCTTGGAGGTCAATCATCACCTTGAAAGCGGATAGTAGACGTCACGTAGTATATGTGTTCAAATGGTTTGTGAGCTACAGGTGATTTAAAATACTGGACAGACAAATGAACAGCCACAGTATCGTATTATATATAAAGATTTCCAAAGTTTCATTTTTCATCCATCCATTACCCAACCCGCTATATCCTAACTACAGGGTCACAGGGGTCTGCTGGAGCCTTTCCCAGCCAACACAGGGCATAAGGCAGGAAACAAACCCTGGGCAGGGCACCAGCCCACCGCAGGGCACACACGCACAAACCAAGCAGACACTAGGGACAATTTAGTATCGCCAATGCACCTAACTTGCTTGTCTTTGGGAGGAAACCGGAGCACCCGGAGGAAACCCACGCAGACACGGGGAGAAAATGCAAACTCCACGCGGGGGGACCTGGGAAGCGAACCCGGGTCTCCTAACTGTGAGGCAGCAGTGCTACCCACTGCACCAACGTGCCGCCCCATTTTTTATTGTCTCCCAATTAAATTATTATTTGGAAAAGCACTAACTCTTTGTCCTTACATGTGGCTTCAGGCCTAAGCACAGTATTGACACTGCCTTGATGAAGGTTATAGATTATTTTCTTATAACTGGCAAACCAGTTCTGTTCTGTACTTCTGGCTCTATCAGTGACATGCAATGTGCTATTCTATGCTCATTCAATACCTGAAATTATGTTTAGGTATTATGGACATTCCTTTGGCATGGTTTCAATCCTATTTGTCTAGCAGGAGCAATTTATGCCTGTTGACAAGCACACATCCTCACCTGTACCTGTCACACAAGGCAGTCCACAGGGCTCTGTACTTGGCCTTCTCTTACTTACTCTTTATTTTCTCCCACTGGAGTATGGAGTTTCCATTGTTATGCTCTTGCCACTCTGATATATGCCTACAGTAAGCTTACCTTACTGTGATCTTCCACCAAATCCACTGGTTCAGTGTATGGCTCAAGTTATTTTCCAGTTCCATCACAAATATTTAAAACTTAATGGAGACACTGCTCATGGGTTCTAGGGCTCTTCTGCAATCATTTTTCAATATTACCATCTTTCCTTCTTCAGAAGTTAGGAATTCTAGCTTGTCCTTCAGCTGAGGAACATTTTGCAAGCCAGACCTTCTCATACAGATCATACTCCTTGTGATAAATAATGCCAAAAGGCATGATAAAGGTTTGGGGCAGCCTCCTGTATAATGTATCCTGGCTGCTAAAATTGAAATGATTGAGCAGAGATGTTCTCAAGACAGAGTCCAAAACAGACCTAATCAAAGACAAGAAAGATGGCAGCTTTAAAGGCCCGTTCAGAAAGTGACAGCATCTTTAGGGCCAGAACCGGAAGTGATGTCCGCGGGACTGGAACAGATGGTCTGGGCCCAGACCCAGAAGTGATGTCATTGAGGGTGCCGGAACCTGGCGTGATTTACCAGGAACGGTCTGCAAGTAACTGAGAAAGACAGTCAACACACTGAGTCACCTCCCCCCCACCAGTCAGTGGTGGTATTACATTTAGTCAGGCCCTTTAGCTGCCTCCTACTCGCACGTGTGTGACATGCTGAAACATTTATGCTTTTGTCTTTTCTAGCCTTGATTACAGTAGTGCTTGACTTTTTATTTAAACAGATCACATCAAGTTTAAAAACTCTGCAGCTAGAATTTTAATCCATACGTCTTCAGGAGGAAAAAATTACTTAGATGTTATTACACTGGTTGACAATTAAATAATGTATCCTTCTGCTTATGTATAAAGCTCTCCTTTCCCATAACAACTGTTTCATCTCTTTTTCTAATAGCTTACATCTAATATGGCACCTAATAAACTTTTACTTTTTGCCCTTAAAGCTAAATATCCATCTCTGCAGCTCCCAGATTTTGAAACTCCCTACCTTTACATATCCAAGGGGTTTATGCAATTTCAGCTTTTAAAATTAAGCTATGTTCTTAGATTTTCAAACCAATCCTTATGTGTTGATCATGTAATTTGTTAAGGTTTGTTTTAACTGATTTATTTACAGTGTCAAGTGTAATGAAAGGCTAGTATAAAGAGTTTACATATTGTCTTCATTCCACAAATTTAAAACCAATATAGCAAAATAACAGACTAAATGAATTCTTAGAATTATCAAAATATTAATCGAAAGCCATAAATATACTAATCTAAATTAATCAGCCTTCATTTTATTGCTAATATAATAACAATGGTCATTTTTTATTTCAAATAAAGACTTTTTTGCATTGTTTTTTCTCTGTTGGGCAGCACGGTGGCACAGTGGTAGTGCTGATGCCTCGCAGTAAGGAGACCAGGGTTCGCTTCCCGGGTCCTCCCTGCGTGTAGTTTGCATGTTCTCCCCATGTCTGTGTGGGTTTCCTCCTACAGTCCAAAGACATGCAGGTTAGGTGCACTGGCGATCCTAAATTGACCCTAGTGTGCATGTGTGGGCTGGCACCCTGGCAAGGGTTTGTTTCTGCCTTGTGCCCTGGGATTGGCTCCAGCAGACCCTTGTGATGCTGTGTTGGGATATAGCATGTTGGACAAAATTACTTTTCTCTGTTCTATAAAAAAAAAATAGTATTTAGTTGTAGTATTAACTATCTGAGTAGAATGTGGAAAAAGCTAATGATCTTGATGTTATTCAGAAGGATGTAAATGGATCAGACCATTAAATGTCACTCACATCAACATTAAATATCTCTATTTCTTCCACTGATGCTTGAAGGCTGCAAAACACTAGAAAGAAATTAAGGTGGGTCCATTAAGTTAAGAGCCAGGGGGTCACAGTCTATAGTTTTAGACAAGGAAAAATTATTTCTAAAACATGGAACATTCCTGTGGAGACATTAAGGCACTGAGAGGTTTTGGATGTCTAGCTACTTGCATGGAGTTAAAACTCAAGTTTAGCCATAATTGTTGACAAGAGGATTAACCACCTTAAAGACATATAAGGGGGAGGAAAACCTTTTTAGAGGGGAAATGAGAAAGAAAAAATAGCATGTTTGCTCTCAAGCCTAGCAGATATTTTATTTATTTTTAATTCCTTGTCTGTCCATCATTACATGTTTTGTATATACTAAATTCCACACAACAAATAAGGAGTGGTTAATGTCTGTCCAGTTTCCACTTCATGATTAGACCTAAGGTTGTTATTTTGGTTTTTACAAAAATAGACTCCTTGGAGGCGGCGGACCGAAAAAGAATGAGTCTTTTTTTTTTTTTTTTTTAATTTCCCTTGAACTGAAGGCTGAAGAGATGGAGACATGCCATTTAAGTCTCGCCCTTCTGCTTTATCAGTAGATCCATTAAGTATTTGTTGTATAAAACACTTTATTTTCTTATTGTTTATGTTATCTCTGAATTGTCTATTTAATTGCTTTAAACTGTGCTCTGCATGCATTGTTTTGTCTCTGATTACTCCACTCTGCCTCCCATTTCCCAAAGACGTGTAGGTTAGGTGTAGATATGAGTGTAATTGAGTGAGGAACTGGCATTTTATTCAGGTTTGGTTACGTCTAATGTGACTGGACTGGCTATATCTCCCAGTGACCCTGAATTAGATGAGCAGGTTAGAAAATAAATGGATGTATTACTTTTTTTTGATTTTGAAAGATAGACTTACTCAAAATCAACTGCTAAAAATTAGAAAGACTGATTTTTATCTTCCTGAAAGTAGGTACATATTAAAATAACAGAAGAGAAAATTACAGAAATCCCTCTGTGTGTTACTGTTGTATGAATAAATGGCCGTATCACATTCTGAATCTCTCCCACATATAAGTTTCTCATGGGATACTTTATATTTGTAAACATTGAGGCAAAATAAACCATATGGTCTACTACAATCTACAGGGAGATTAACTCGAAAGAGACCCCAAATATTCTGTAATAGCTGTTGGACGAAGCAATCTGAATGAAACAACGTGCAATGTAGTCCTCAGTATATGGAGCTTCGAACAAGCTGGGATGCCCCTGCGTCAGAGCAATGAGATAGGTGTTGGACAGCCATCACGACATTTAACCTCCATTTGCAACTTCTGGGTGCATACCGCCCGTACCCTTTCACTCAGTCACTCAATTTCTCATCAGGATGTTGTGTACAGTATCAAGCAGCGCGCCTTCATGGTGCAAACCTATAGGGTCACCAATTCATTTAAGCAATGTAAGAATCAACTGGATGATCATGAGTTAACGGAAGGTTACTTCAAGCAAGATAGAGCAATGTGTCACACATCGGCAAGGAGCATGGCAGAAATTGAGTCTCCCTTCGGCAACAGGGTAATTTCAAAGGGGCCTTGGCCACCAAGGTCAACTGAAATGACACCACCAGACTTCTTCCTTTGGGGTATGCTGAAAGGAAAAGTATATCTGAACAAGCCTTACACTGTGGACGATTTCAAGGAAAACATCCATCCATCTATCCATTACCCAAACCACTATATCCTAACTACAGGGTCACGGGGGTCCGCTGGAGCTAATCCCAGCCAACACAAGGCGCAAGGCTGGAAACAAAGCCCGGGCAGGGCGCCAGCCCACCGCAGTTAAGGAAAACATCCAACGTGAAATTGCTGCTATTCCCCCCCGAGACATTCAGGAAGCATCGAAATGTGTCTGGCAGAAAACGGAAACCACTTCCAGCATTGCATGTAATGCAATCGATTACACATACGTCAAGGTACATAACAGAGTTACAACAGAATATTTGGGACCCCTTTCGAGTGAATCTCCCTGTATATTTTCTTTTTTTATCTCCCATTTGCAGTGGCGCATGAACAGCATCAGCATGTTTCATCGGAAGGCAATATTGCATCCAAACTTTGAAATGACCTTCCTAAATTAATTAGTTCAGATGACTTGAAATCATTCTTTAAAAAAAAACAACTTACAACTCCTTTGTTCAGGAAGGCACTTAACTCACCTTGACATTCTGATCCTTTCTCTCAGTCCAGCTATTCAGAATGGTTTGTGTTTGCATCACAAATTATGTTATTTCTTCAGGGTTTTCTTGTATTATTTATATTTTATTTTGGTTTATTGTTTTTTATTCTAAACCAAAACATTATGCTTTCTGTATACTGTATCTTTATTTACTGTTTTACTATAGCTGTGTTACCCACATATGGTTCAAATCTAAGTAATCTGTTATATACCATTTGTTATGGTATTCATAAAATCAGTGTTAATGTTTGTGATATACCATCTGCTGGAATGATTAATGCAATGCATTTATTATTAAAAATGTCATCCCGGAGCCTCCGACCTGGAGGTCCAAGTAGGTGAAGTTGACTCCAGTGTTTGGTCTAAGTAGGTGGATTTGACTCCAATGAGTGCCAGTAGAGTCTAGCTGCTGACTTCCAGAGCTCCACCTGGTTACACTACAGTTAAGACTGGGGTTGTGGGAGTTGCTATCGGACTCAAATAATGCAAAGTACTGTTGAGTAAGTTAAATCCACATATTTGGAGCTCTAGGATGGAGGCTGCAGAGGTACCAGACTTGTGATGTCCTATCTTCATGAATGACAATTGCAAGACAAGGTTTGAGATGCGCCATCTTTTGGAATGACAGAGATAACAACAGTAGAGATACACAGACAGATGCACAGACATGATTCCTTTTATCAATGTGGATTAGTTTGTATCCAATGTTGTGTATTTTATCTTTTTCTGCTTTTTCCTTTTGCTCATTATAAAATTCTGTGAAGCACTATGAGCATGGGAAAGGCACTATTATAAATACATTGTATTATTGTTGTTATAGTACATAATTGTTATATATTAAATGCAGAATTATACTCAAAAAGAAGCCTAGATGTAAAGTGGCTCTTGAGTATTGTAATCTGCTACACAAAAGTGCATACAGGTAATAAACATCAGATGTTAAATCTTAATTAGATATAAAAATAACACCTAGGCATTACAATGACTAACAGAGAATGGCACCTTAGCACTAACGTTTTTATCATGTAAACTCTAGCAGGACCATACCAGAATTTTTCTATTACGTATGCAAACTTTTCCAATGTGAATATTAAGTTACCAAACTAATGCTATCTGTCTCTTTTTGCTAATGATGAGTGAAACATGTAAGTTCACACAAAACAGTTGCATGCTAGATGCAACTTTATTTATCTCCAGGGGGAAATTTTGTCTTTTTACAGAAGCTCTTTAAATAAATAACTGCATACATTGGTAAATAACTAAGCAAATAAACAAATACACACACTTTGGTATGAACACACACCAGAATCAGTATAAAATGAGAAAATTAAAATTATGCTGGCATATTGTCATTGGTATAAAGGAGCCCCATTTGCGTTTCTTGACACATTATTGCTGAATTGCCTCAGTGTTAGTGTGTCAAAGAGGGGATGTGCAGCATTGTTCCTAATGACACTCACTTTTGTTTTCATTCTGTACTCCTCTACTACCTCCAGGTGCTCCAGGTTGCATCCCATAACTGAGCCTGTCCTTTTAATTAGCTTGTTGATTCGGTGGATTCACTTGAAGTGATGTTACCAGCCCAGCAAATACAGTGTAGAAAATCGCTTTGTGCTGGTGCCTGATCTTTCTCAGTTGGCATCAGATCTTCGTGACATTCTCTGACATCATCACCACCATGTGACAAATAACAGCCAAACAGATTTAAACACTATTAAAAAAGTCAAAAACTCAGAATCAGTGTCTACATGATGGGACAGTTAACTTCCTAAGCTGGAATGTTAAAGGCCTGAATCACGAATTAAAGAGAAAGAAAGTACTCTCTCACCTAACAGGTCTAAATGCTAAAATAGTATTTTTACAGGATACCCACTTACTAAGCAAGGATCAGTTCCGGCTGCAAAAAGACTGGACTGGCCAAATGTTTCATTCAAGTTTTACGAAAAAAACTAGAGGTGAGGGAATTCTCATATATAGAACAGTACCATTTATAGCATCAGATGTAGTATTGGATCCTGAAGGGAGATATGTAATGGTCATGGGAGACTTATTTAACTGTAAAATGATCTTGATAAATGTTTATGCACCTAATGTTGATGATAAGGAATTTATACAAAATTTATTTGCATCCATTCCCAATCTGAACACTCATAAAGTTATAATGGCTGGGGACTTTAATTGTGTTCTAAATCCACTTTTAGATAGGACTTCTTCCACAGGGAACGGCATCTAACACCGCAAAGATAATTACAAAGTTTATAACTGATAACAACTTATCAGACCCCTGGAGGTTTTTAAACCCAAATTCAAGAACATATTCTTTCCACTCAACAGTACATCATTGTTACTCAAGGATTGATTACTTCTTTATAGTCAATAACTTCTTGCCTATGATTAAATCTTGCAAATACGATGCTATTGTTATTTCTGACCATGCACCTATGATCTTGGAGCTAAAATTACTAAGCCCCATACACTCACCCCGCAGATGGCGCCTCAACCCGCTTCTATTAGCTGACGAGAACTGTACGGAATTTATATCCAAACAAATCAAATTCTTTCTAGAGACAAATACATCCCCCGAGATCTCTGCAGGAATACTCTGGGAAACTCTCAAGGCCTTCTTAAGAGGACAGATTATCTCATATCTTTCCCACAGAAATAAATCCGAAGCCAAGAAAGTAGCAGAGATAAAAAGCGAAATTACTAAAATAGATGAAGAACATGTCAGACTACCAAGGGAGACTCTACATAGGAGAAGGCAGGTTCTACATTCAGAATTAAACCTCTTGACAACTAAAGAAACTGAACAACTAATCTATAACTCCAGACATCATTACTATGAACATGGAGAGAAAGCTAATAAGCTTTTAGCTTAACAAATTCACAAGCAAGAAGTGCGCAACGCAATCTCGGTAATCACCAACGCGAACGGAGATAAAATCGTCGAACACAAAAATATAATGCACACTTTCAGAGACTACTATAAATCCCTATATACTACTGAGTTTAAAGAAGACAATACACAATCTAATGCATTTCTGGATACATTACAGATACCACAAATAGACACTTTTAGTGCGGAGGAACTTGATAAACCTCTGGCGTTATCAGAATTACTAGATGCTATAAAGTCACTCCAAGACGGGAAAGCAGCAGGCCCTGATGGCTACCCTGCAGAATTTTACAAGAAATTCTCCGCTCAGCTAGCTCCCCTCCTATTAGCAACATTTACAGAAGCCAGAGATACCCAATCTCTTCCTCTAACCTTTCGCCAAGCACTAATCACCGTTTTTCCAAAACAAAATAAGGACTTATTACAATGTGCATCATACAGACCAATTTCACTTCTGAATAATGACATTAAAATACTCTCTAAAATCATAGCTAGAAGGATGGAGAAAGTGCTCCCCTCGGTAATATCACAAGACCAAACTGGATTTATTAGGGGCCGACACTTATCTTCAAATCTTCGACGCCTGTTTAATGTAATATACTCACCAACTAAATCAAACACCCCAGAAATAATATTATCATTGGATGCAGAAAAAGCATTCGACATGATTGAATGGAAATACCTTTTTACTACATTGGATACTAACCCAGAAGCTTCAGTTTGCGTCAACAACATTTGCTCAGACTACTTTAAACTAGAACGTGGTACTAGACAAAGATGCCCCTTGTCACCGCTGCTGTTTGCGATTGCCATTGAACCACTGGCAATACATTGTCGAAATACTGATCAGATAAAGGGGATTAGCAGAGGACTGGAACAGAAAATTTCATTATTTGCAGATGATATGGTACTGTATATATTGGACCCAGAAAATTCTGTGCCTGCAGTCTTAGCAGCACTCACAGAATTTCAAAAGATCTCTGGTCTAAGAATTAATCTGAATAAAAGTGTACTCTTTCCAGTGAATTCTCAAGCATATAATATTAGATTAGACACCCTACCTTTTATCATTGCAGAACAGTTTAAATACCTAGGGGTAAACATCACAAGTAAACATAAAGCTCTATATCAACAAAATTTCGTCGTCTGCATGGAAAAAATTAAACAAGACTTGCATAGATGGTCAACCCTTCATCTCACACTAGACGGAAGAATTAATCCTGTTAAGATGAATATTCTTCCTAAGCTCCTTTTTTATTTCAAAACATTTCAATATACATTAATAAATCATTCTTTAGGCAATTAGATTCAACAATAACCTCATTTTTTTGGAATTCAAAACATCCACGCATCAAAAGAGCGACCCTACAAAGACAAAAGGCAGAAGGCGGCATGGCTCTACCTAACTTCCAGTTTTATTACTGGGCAGCAAATATACAGGCAATAAGAACCTGGACACAAATAGAAGAACATACACAGGCTTGGTCCACAATAGAAGTAAAATCCTAGAGTACTTCTTTGTATTCCTTGCTCTGTGCTCCAATAAACACACGTTATCGGTAATATACAAATAACTCAATTGTGCTCCACTCACTTAGAATCTGGAACCAATGTAGAAAGCATTTTAAGATGGAGAAGCTTCTGTCTGTGGCACCTCTGCAAGAGAACCGCCTCTTTCAACCTTCACAAACATATGCAGTTTTTAATATCTGGAAAAAATTTGGAGCTAACTTGCTTAGAGATCTTTATATAGACAACATCTTTGCATCCTATGAACAATTACATTCCAAATTTAACATTCCAGCTACACATTTCTTTCACTATCTTCAAATCAGAAACTTTGTTAAACAGAACCTTCCAGAATTTCTCATCTTGCACCCTCATCCATGCTGGAAAAAATATTGCTTAATCTCAAGGACTTAGACTCCATCTCTACAATATATAAAATCATTTTACAATCCCTCCCTTTCAAAGATCCAAGAGGACACTGGGAAAAAGATCTCTCAATTAATATATCAGAAAAGGAGTGGAAAGTAGCAATGCAGAGAATTCACTCGAGCTCCATATGCGCAAAGCATACAATCATACAACTCAAAATTATATATCGAGCACATCTGTCTCGACTAAAACTCTCCAAAATGTTTCCAGGGCATGATCCAACCTGTGAACGTTGCAACCAAGTCCCAGCCTCACTGGGTCACATGTTCTGGGCCTGCACCAAATTGACATTATTCTGGACAAAAATTTTTATTTACCTTTCAGACAGCCTTGGACTCACAATCCCTTCTAACCCATTAACAGCTGTGTTTGGGGTTCTTCCAGAGGGGCTTAAAGTGGAGAAAGACAAACAAATTGTGATTGCATTCACTACACTTTTGGCACGCAGACTTATTCTGATAAACTGGAAGAACCCAAACTCTCCTCTTTTAAGTCAGTGGGAAACCAATGTGTTATACTATTTGAAATTGGAAAAAATCAAATACAGTACTCAGTTAGAAGATCCGTAAAGACTTTTTTTCAAAACATGGCAGGATCTAATCAGTAATATTTTAAAATAAGCTCATAAAGCACAGAGAATTTATTAATTTAGGTACTGTATGTTTACAAGCCTTAAATTTCACGCCGTTTGGCTTGCTCTCTCCCTCAGGGGTGGGGATCGATCTGTTCTTAACTTAATTTTTCTTTTTGTAAAAACTTGATTGCTTTGTATGGATTGCAATAAAATTAATAAAAAAAATAAAAAAAAAAGTCAGAGCCCCATTAGCACCAGCTCCGCAGGAAAAAAAGTTGTCTAAGAACTACTTAAGTAGAGACAACAACATCTCAAATCTACAGCTGAATGACTTTCAAGTGAAAAAGAACAAGCCATACTAAAATGGAAAGAATATGCAGACTATACACGCTGCATGATTTAAACTACACACTGCATACCTGGTATCAGTGCTAGCTAGTGGGGTGTCAGGCATTTACTAGTCAGCATGAGGCCAATTGAAAAACTGACTTTTTAAATGCATACCTGTTCTTTCTGCACCAGGATTCTTTGAAATAGGGACCACATAATGCTAGCTTCTTTTCCACAAAGTAGAAGGAGCACACATAGGGTTCCCTGATGGCTTTTTCAAATTTAGCATGATTCTCCTTAGTAATGTGTGAAAATCAAGATGCCTCGCATCGTCTTTTGAATAATGCAATCCTGGCACTGATGTTTATTTTTTTTAATATTACGGTGGCTACCTTAAAGAACGCAAATAATACCGGACATTTCATACTTCTTTGCTGATGTGTGCTGCATGGCCATAGGTGGAAAAAGCTCAGACCAGAAGTGCAAATGAACAATTAAAAAAACAACAGTGACAGTTGGCCATCATTCAAACCCCACTGCTAAATTAGACAGTTCTGGTTGGACATGTGCACCCAAGACCCACAGGTATAGAGACCACTGCAGGACCAATTGGTCCAGTCTCTCAGTCGGAAACATGTTTGCAGCATCTGTTACAAGGACAATATTACATACTACAGGAAGCAATTTTTGTTTACAGTAGATAAGTAATTACATTGATCATATGGTAGAAAACTGGAAAATATTTTTAAAAGGACAAAGCTGAGGTTTTTTATAAGTATTTTAATATTATGTTAAACTACTGAGGGATGCATATGTTGTATGATATTTGGAGGAGCTATGCCCCACTCTCCCTTGATGTAAAAATGCCACAGTACTTTTGTATTAAACATTAAATAAGAGATAATGCAGCACTAAAGGGAGGCATTTGGGTATTACTGTCACAAAACAGAATAGCACCTAAGTACTGAGTGATTGAAGGAGTGTTTTATTTGCTAATCCAAAAGAACATTAAATTAATTTTAATACTTATTTTAAATTAGATTTTTTTACCTGTTACCAACGATTGTTTCATATTACAGAACAATATTTGTGTTCACTGTAACATTTGGTTATCATCAATCTGAGATTTGGTGATTATTCCACACTGCTAAAAAGTAAAATTTAAATGGAAATTAATATTGCCTTCCCATCATTACAAGTGAACTTGAAACCTTTTCAGCAGAGATAAGGAATGTACTTAGAATGGAAAATGATTCCACTACAATACTCACAAAGACAAAGAAATAAAATTCAGCCAGTGTCTCTTAAGGAAACTCATAAAAACGTAGGATGCTGTACAAACTCAACACAGGAGATATTTACATTCAGATTGTACGTAGCCTAAGACCCAAACTCTGTTATCTACTTGTATTATGAAACACACCAGCTTCAAACTTTCAAATACAACAGCAGGAATTTTACACTTTTTCCATAGGGATCAGTATGAGATCCTCAAGGGATGTATTTTCTTTTCGACATAACCTCTACCCTACATTTTTAAAGGGTAATTTAATAAACCACTGTTATTTCATAGAAAACACGACTCTTTATATCCTAAACAGATGAGGCAAAAAAAGCCCCTTTTAATTATTGGTTGTCATTTACACCCACTCAGAAATTATTGGATGAATTATGTTAATATTGGGTTGGACCTCCTTTTGCTCTCAAAACACTGCTAGCTCTTCATGGCATGGATTCCACAAGATAGTGGAAAGATTTTTTGAGATTCTGTTCCATGTTCACTTGATTCCACCTCGCAATTTCTGCTGATTGATTCATTCTGTGAATGTCTCGTCCTACCACCTCCCAAAGGTTTTCTGTTGGATTCAGATTTGGTGACTGGGAAGGCTGCTGAATAACCCTGAAGTCATTGCCATGTTCATGAAACCAGCTTGAGATGACTTTTTCTTTGTGACACGGTGTATTATAATGCTGGATGTAACCATTAGAAGATGTGTAAATTGTTCCCATGAAAGGAAGCATGTGGTTAGCAACAATACTTAAATAGGCAAAGGCATTCACGTGATGATTGATTGGTCCTAATTGGTCCAAAGTGTGCCAAGAAAACATTACTCAAAATCATTACACCACCACTAACAGCCTAGACTGTTAACAATTAAGCTGGTTGGGTGCATGGATTCATGGTGTTGGCACCAGATTCTGTCCCTAACATCTGTGTGCCTCAGAGGAATTTGAGATTCATGTTTTCACAGTTTTCAACTGTACAGTGCAGCCTCCGCTTTCTGTTCTTGGCTCATAGGAGAACCCAGAGTGGTTTTCTGCCACTGAAGCCCATCTGCCTCAAGTTTTGACATGTTGTGCATTCTGAGATGCTTTTCTGTTCATCACACTTGTACAGAACGCTTATCTGAGTGACTGTAGCCTCTCTATCAGCTGAAACCAGTCTGTCCATTCTCTTCTGACCTCTCTCATCAACAAACCATTTCCATCCACAGAACTGTTACTTACTGGATGTTTTTTGTTTTTCAGACCTTTCTGAGTAAATTACAGAGAGATTTGTGCATGAAAATCCCAGGAGATGGGCAGGAACAGAAATACAATATGATACAATTTATTTATGTATAGCCCAAAATCACACAAGAAGTGCCGCAATGGGCTTTAACAGGCCCTGCCTCTTGACAGCACCCCAGCCTTGACTCTCTAAGAAGACAAGGAAAAACTCCTAAAAAAAAACCCTGTAGGGAAAAATGCAAGAAACATTGGGAAAGGCAGTTCAAAGAGAGACCCCTTTCCAAGTAGGTTGGGCATGCAGTGGGTGTCAAAAAGAAGGGGGTCAATACAATACACAGAACAGAACACAAGTAATCCTCAATACAGTATAACAATAAAAATATTACAAGTACGGAGCAGAATTGAACAGTAGATGATATCAAATAATATGATTTGGATTTGTTCAGAGTCCTAGAGACCTTGGCCATCAAGCTGCCTCCCCAAATTGGCCATTCCAGAGCTGACACAGCAAATCCGATGAAAGGACCCCTCTACCCCACGATTCCTGCGATCCTCCATCAGAGATGACTTTACCTTAGGCAGGCAAAACAACTTGGCAGGTGGGCCGTGGCACCAGCTGCCACATTTGAGTACTGAGAAGAGAAACAGAATAGGTGAGGGTTAGTAACAAATTATAACTACCATTACTTATGTTTTAGTGCTAATGACTAACAACATAGATGCAGTCTGTACAGTTAATCAGCAGCTCTAGTCAGGATATGCTAAACTGAAATAGTGAGTCTTCAGCTGGGATTTGAAAGCTGAGACTGAAGGGGCATCTCTTATAGTAGCAGGCAGACCATTCCACAGTTTAGGGGCCCTGTAACTAAAAGCTCGACCTCCAACTGTTATTTTATTAATCCTTGGAATCATAAGCAGACCGGCATCTTCAGATCTTAATCTGAGCTCTGGTTTGTAAATCATGATAAGTTCAGACAAGTAAGTCAGACCCTGGCCATTTAAGGCTTTATATATTAAAAGGAGGATTTTGAAATCTGCCCTAAACTTAACCGGGAGCCAGTGTAAGGATTTAAGAACTGGAGTTATGTGTTTGCATTTTCTTGTTCTTGTAATAATTCTTGCAGCAGCATTTTGGATTAACTGGAGGCTATATAAAGAACAGTTTAAACATCCAGTGAACACCGCATTGCAGTAGTCAATCCTGCTAGAAATAAATGCATGAATGAATTTCTCAGAATCCTGTTTATTTAGAAAGCGCCTTAATTTCCCAGCATTTTTAAGATGGAAGAAACATGATTTGGACAACTTTGTAATATGCGCTTTAAATGACGTGCTAGAGTCAAAGATAACTCCTAGATTGCGGGCTGATTCAGTAAACTTAACGGTGATTCCAACTGAGTTAAATGATGACAAAATATTGTTGTGATCAGCGTCATTCTCTCCAATAATTAACATCTCAGTTTTATCGGTGTTTACAGATAGGTAGTTCATATCCATCCACTCCTTTAATTCACATTAAAGACAACTTTGGAGAAACATCATTTAATCTAAAAGAAAGGTATAACTGGGTTTCATCTGCATACGACTGAAAATTAACATTATGTTTCCTAATGATAGATCCCAGTGGAAGCATTTAAAGTGAAAACAGTAAAGGTCCCAGTACTGAGCCCTGTGGGACACCATATCTCACTTCTGTATATAATGGTGGAGTACTGTCAGCACATTTCTGTACGTATTGGAATTGATTTAATAAATAAGAAATACTCAAGTCAGCCCATCTGGCACCAACAATCATGTCATGGTCCAAATCACTGAGGTGATTTTCTCCATTCTGGTGTTTGATATGAACATTAACTGATGCTCCTGACCTGTATCTGCCTGTCTGTATACCATATGCTGCTGCAATGTGATCTAATGCCAATTAGATCATTGCACAGATAAGCAGGTTTACAGGTGTTCGTAATAATTTGTTCACTGTGTGTATCCTGACTGCAAAATCACATAAATATACCACTTCTCAGGTGGGGCTGGATGAGCCAGCATGTGAGTGAGAGAAAAAAACAACACTAAGACAAAGTTCAAAGACTGTTATCGAAAGCAAGAGACTCAATGAACATGCGCAACCTGCCCAGATAGTTCAGTTAAAGTAGATTATTGAAGATACAGTATATACTTTATTGATCCAAGGAGGAATTGCATATATACAGAAGCCAATACATAGAAACTAAAATACAAAACTGAAACAAATGAATACTGTAAATCTGGCCATTAACCAGTTAAAATTAACATAGCACAGAAACATAGTCTAACCAGAGATTATGTTTTAACATCTGATGGCAGCTAGTCAGAAAGACCTCCAACAGCACTCCTTAGAGCCCCCTGGGAGTATCATCCTGGCTAAAGATACTCTACAGACTGAGCAGGCTGTCGTGCAGATGTTGTGACAGATTGTTCATGATGGCCAGCAATTTAGCCAGCATCCTTCTCTCCTACTGCCTCTAGAGAGTCCAGGCTAGTGGCCAGATCAGAGCAAAAGATAATTTTTGACAATTTATTGGATTGAATAATTAAAACCACAACTGGTTTTATATGTCAGAGAAACTTTTTTCTTTTACTTAAGTGCAACTTTAAAAGGCCTCACTATGATAAATGATATCTTTAAAACTGCATAGGGCAGTACTTTATAATACACCTGGGTCACCAAAAGCATGAAAAATATGCTGACTGGAAAATGATTATTGTGTGAATCTTCAACATGATATATGTAATTACCACCCAACTACTGTTTAGTGCTTGACAAAATGTAGCATGGGCACAAACTCTGCATGTAGGTAGTCTTTACCACATGCATCAGGATAATTCTGTCTAATGCTTTTGAAAGAGGCTATGCAAGTATTCAACAACAGTATCACTGGGCTTAAAACTGACAAGAATTGAAAAACTGATATATGAGGAAAGCAGGCTCAGGAACAGTGTCTTTAATTTAGTCCTAGAGGACCTCACTGGCTGAAGGTTTTCATGTTAGCCATTTTTAATCAGAAGATGTGTCCTGTGCTTAGTTGACTTTGTTTAATGTTGACTCTTCAATCTAACTTTGGTTTGACAAACCAAATTGACAATGTATATAACATTTATGTTATACTTGACAAAATTGGCCTCACCTGTAGTTCCAAGGTTCCAGATGTATCATTTTTTTCTCTCCTGAGGCTAATATTATTAGTTCACTGAAGCTCCTTACTCTTGAATATACCTTAAAACTTTCTAAAACCACTTAATCTTGAGCTAGGTTGCTATAACCCGATCTAGCAAGCATAGGGTGTAAGGCAGGAGCAATCCCTGGACGGGGCTCCAGCCCTTCTCAGGGTGAACACGGAAGAAGAGGGTACGGGTACTCGAATGGCCTGCCTGCCTGCAGTCCTGACCTGTCCTCAACAGATAATGTGTGGAGAATTTTGAAATGAAAAATGCGACAATGACAACCTCATACTGTTGCACACCTTAAGGCACGTTTGCAGGAATAATGGGGTAAAAATAACATGTGAAACACTTCATTACTTGGTATCCGCAGTACCAAAATGTCTTTTAAGTGTTTTGAGAAGGAATGGTGACATTACACTACAAAGTGGTGAATGCTTTACCATTCCAGCTTTTTTTGAGTGCATTGCAGGCCTGAAATAAACAGAAGAATGGGTGTATATTAACAAGTGAAATTAAGTTGACCAGACAAAACATGAAATATCTTGGATTCATACTGTCTACAATGAAATGAAAGTCAAAGTAAATATAAGAATCACTGTTTATTTTTTTTTATTTGCATTTTCCATACCGTCCCAACTCTTTCATATTTTGGGTTGTATAATGTCAACAAATTTCAACCAAATTAGTTAAAGCTTTTTTGAGATTTTGTGGAATTTAGTTTTCTGTTGTGGAGTGGACTGCCCCTAAATATTGATATATCGAAATGTCCATCCTTAGCAGATACCTTTTGACTTAGTTGTACCTTCCTGACATCTTTCAGCTTTTTAACTAAACAGAAAATGGTGTTATAGGTTAAAAGATTATACCTCCAGAACTGTTTTCCCTTCCTTTTACTTGCTTTTACAGCAGTCTTTCTGGTAAAGGCACTGAATGAACTTTGAGATTTGTTTAATTTTCCGCTATTTGGCTTGACCTGGTTATTTTCCATTCATTTGGTATAGTTGTGTGAATTTAATAAACACTTAACCCAGATTCAGAATTGTGTCTCTAGCCAACAGCATCCATAGTTTCTCTTTTATATCAATAGTCTGTTTTACTTCCACTTGAGCCTCTCTGTTTAAAATATATTGTAAGGACACTGCTATCAAACCTATTTCAAGATACTATTTACAGAGATAATTCGGAACATATTTTTATAATGCAGCATTTTTTACTTCTCTTTGAGCAAGGAGTAACAATTTATATATTCAACTCTACATACGCTTACCTTTTTTACAATATAGTCTTTTTTCCAATGTTGTGTTGGTAATGTTGGAAATTCAAGGTGAAAGGAAGGCACTCAATTCATACCCACTTGTTCACATTCTCACTCTGTTTTTAACATGACACAGTCATAACAAGAATGCTACTTTTGACTATTATTAAAGAAAAAATGTCAATTTTTCTTATATTTGTTTTTTTTGTAGCTCAATGCTTAAAACCTGTCAAGTGCCCTGAGTCAGTTGCAACTCAGAAAGAGATGTTATTGTGACATTTTTCAATTCACTTTATAAAAAATGATCCAACATCTCTTATATATATTTCTCTTCTGGTTCGTCCTGCTTCCTCTTCAAACTCGGTCCCGCCCACACGCAGCCCACACGGCATTTCTCGATTCCTATTCGTCCTCTTCCAAACCCTTCTCCACGCTGCCTGTGGCCTCCCATACACCCCCACGCCACTTTTCTCGATTCCTATTCCTCCTTTGGACTACCACACCGCTCCTCTCTCATGACCACATTGGTGTCATGTCACTGCCCGATATCTAGCCTGACCGCGTGACCTTTCACTTCGGCCATGTCTGCTCCTGGGAGTCTTTTCTGTAGCCTGCTACAGGACGGTACTCTCTCGACCATTGGCATTGGTTTCGCTCCTTGCTATTGGTTTCGCTCCTTGCTATTTTCATTATACTGCAACGATTGCTTCCTAGGCCTTTGTTATAAAATGAACAACAGTATCTCTGTTGACGGGTTTTTGTACAATGTCATCTGTATTCCGGGATCCGGCAACTGCCTGTTCCTATCAGTGGGTTATTTCTTGACACAAATGGTTGACGAAAGGCAATGCAATCTCACTGCAACATAGGGCAGTAGATTTTGTTGCATCACATTGAGACAGATTTGGAGATGTTCTTCCTGTTGTTCTTTCCAACGCAAATCGAGTTATCACAAGAAGTCAGGAGTACTATCAATACATGGCAACATCTGGAGTTTATGGTGGTGAAGTTGAAATTCAAACTCTTTCCGAGATTTGATCTTTCGACTCATTATCTGTTGTCTCCAATAAAACATCTATTCACAACTGCGTCTTTCAAGAAGTATTTCTTTCTTCTTGATTTCTGAATTCCTTTCTCGCCATTTTCCTTTCCTATTCTTACACCGCCGTAGCATGGGTGTCGGCTAGTTTTATATATTATATATAGGTTGCATTCTTTGTGGTTTAAATACTAAAATTCTAAAAATGATATGTTTGGGAAAGATGTTAACTACTAAGACTCCAGAATATAACACTGTGAGCAGGAAGCCAAAAAAATTAAAAAGCTATGATGAAATGCACAACAGATGTTTTTTCCTTAATGATATATCTGGTCAATACACAATAGTAGACATAATAATCTCTGTCCAGTGGTCTGCCAGAAATTAAAATATACACATCATTAGGTGCACTTAACTAAGCACAGGTACACCTGTCTCATCATAATCGTTGCCAGACTTGTTGGCTTGATTGTTCTAGGAACAGAAACTATGCTGGGGCTGTCATGCATAAAATAGACAGATCAAGTATGGGCCAATATCCAAACAGACCATTTGTAAAAGGAGCTCATGTACTGTACAGTAGCAGGCTGACTACAGTTAAAAGAATTATAGGTAAGTACAGCTTTGTTGCTAGAGATTTATATTAGAGTTTACAACTCATTTTTGTCACGGATTATGTATTGCAACCCAATGCTTCAAAATAGAAGTCCATTGTCAGAGGACAAAAAGGTAAAATTGCTTAATTTCACAAACACTGGATAACTAGAAAAACACAGCCTGATCTGAATGAAGGCCACTTTCTTTTGTTCTATGTTGATGGCAGAATCAGGATATAGGAAATAACAAAAACTCCTTAAGCTCATTGATTTATTCTACAATGTGTCTATACAGCAGTGTACATCAATGTTTCAAAGACTGCAAGAAATCTGAACATTGTTTCAAATCAAGTGCAACTCTTTATGACAGCAATGTGCAAACTCATCAGCAAATCAGCTTTTCAGCAGGTTAATGCAGTCTAGGAAAGTATTAGAACAGATTCATATTTCATAACAGTGAATTTATGTTAAAGCAACACACTCTCCCATCACTAGATCTCAATCCAAAGAGGTATCTGTGGCATGATATAGAACAAGCTATTCAGTAAAGAGATTCTTCACTGGCTACAACTATTGGACTTACTGGAGCTAATATGAACTATAAACTTATTGCTGGACTATCAATAACTTATTGAACTCACAACCTGAAGAATTAATGCTTTTTGAGGGCAGAGAAGTAGATCATTGTTAGGCAGTTGTACCTATCCTCCAGTTCCAGCCACATATTTTATATCTCCTCTGTTTACCCTGATTAACTCTAATTGTCCCTATAGCTGTCATTAGACTAATTAGGCTTATTCTAAAGTTAGATGCCCCCATCTATACAGTCAGCCTTATTCTCATGTCTTGGGTTCAAGATTGAACACATACACAGGAGCAGACAATGTGTTTCCAAGAAATAATCATTTGTAAGATGACACATGACGGATTGTGTGCTTTGGGAGCCATCCCAAAGGAAAGGTAAGTAATGATTCTGTGCAATATTAGTTTGACTCGATGTACTGTATACCAACATTCTAATGGCATAGGAGATATTGCTGAGTCCGTAGAAGAAGAAGAGAGTTAAACTATAAATGGAATGCATTTAAACTTTTCACCATCTTTTACAGAGATGAACATAGAATATCTTTGACTGGCTTTTTCATATCTCTGTTTGAGAACACATAACTTGTGATTACAGTTTGCATAATGTACAACTTCTTTTGTTTTTTCAAAAATTAAAATTATGCACATCTTAAGACACCAACATCAAATAGAAGACACTAAGTGGCAAGTAAACAAAATTAAAGATCCGCACTGTACATCACTGTGGATAAACATGTCAACCAGTTATATTTATATACATTAATTTGCATTTTATACTGAATATTCCTAACTTGCAAACACTTGATCTGACTTTTCAGAGAGAAAAAAGTGACATTTAAATTAGGTTTGTCATTTAATAAATGATTATTGAAGAGTAAAACATTTGGCACTGACTCTAGAGTTGTCAGCTTTTAATATAAAACAGATTTTACTTCCTAATCCAATTATCAGAATTATAAACAATTTTCTTTAAACAGACATATGTCATGTATAAGCTGCAAAGATTACTGCAGTACTAATTAAAAAGCTGCCCTCATTTTGCTGATTTAAAGCCCAAACCTTCAATTTCGTAAGAAACATCTTTCAGCCCCATTAGCTCCAGTACTGCCGAACTGGAAGAAACTTGGCTAAAGAGGGATCGTTAAATTGCTCTGCTAAAGTTGATTTGTTTACACATGGGAATTAGACACTTGGACAGAGTTAGGCATTTAGTGGCTAATTATAATAACTTGATAAATGTTTAAACATACCCTTTGAAGGAAAACATATACATTTTGCTGGTATATAAGGCAAATCTGATTTTTTGTGCAACTGTCAAGAGAAAGTGGATCATGGAAGATATTTTCAGACATTTATTTAACAATAAGTGTTCATTAAATTTCTAAACTACTTATCCAGTTCACAGTCACAGGGATCTGGTGACTCACTCAGGATTAAGCAGTTAGTCAGGGCCTGAATCTGGTAACCTTGTGGTGTATTGTTCTGTTCTAAAGTCTCTAAACCACACCTTCTGTTTTCATCCAAACTGGATTAAAAACCAAGCAAACATAAGCCTGAATTAAATATCTAAAATTAATCAGATCAGATATGATATACTTCCCTAAGGGGAAATTCAAATGCATAGTGTAGCAAACAAAAATAAAAATACAGATATCAGTCCAAAATACAATTTAAGACAATGGAATAAAAACATATAATACAATACATACTATGCTAAACATAACTGTAGTAAATTGAAGTTTGTACTATTTACTAAGGCTTCTGGCTGGAGTGATGGTGGGAGGAACTATTGAAGTTCCTAATGGCGACAGGCAGAAAAGATCCCAAGAGGTGTTTCTTATTACACCATGGAAGTATGAACCTGTTGCTTAAGGTATTCAAAGAATGACTCCCTGAAGGGGATGGACAGAATTGTTTGTGATGGCATCCAGTTTTGCCAGCATCCTCTTTTCCACAACAGCCTCCAGAGTGTCCAAAAACAGTGCTGTGATGATAAAATTTGTTCATGCATTTTGCATTTCCTGAACTCAAGTTGTTTCTCCAGGAGACTACCATATACAGTGGTACCTCTGGTCACGACCGTAATTCGTTCCAAAATTCTGGGTGCAACCCGATTTGGTCACGACCCGAATGTAATTTCCCCATAAGATTGTATGTAAATACAATTAATCTGTTCCAGACCGTATGAACTGTATGTATTGTGGACGCGGCCCGGACACAGACAGGCGGACATGTTGTTCATCACCACCACACGTTTATTTAAAAGTATTCACACAGAATAATGTCAGTGCACACAAACCCCCACACAGTCCTGGCCACATAATGCCTTCTCTTCGGGCCGCCTCCACTCTCCTCTCTTGCTTTGTCCTGCTTCCACCCGACTCCAGCCTCGAATGAAGGGAGACGGCCCCTTTTATTTCATCCTGGATGGGCTCCAGGTGTTTCCCGGCACTCCTCCCTGGACACGCCCCAGTGTGGTGGAAGTGCCGGCTGTTCTCCCGGAAGCTCTCCGGGTGTCTCTGCTCCTCTTCCCCCCAGCACTTTCTGGTGTGGCGGAAGTGCTGAGGTCCAGGGTCCCCAAGGCATTGGGGCGCCCCCTGGCGGTGACCACGGATCCCAACAGGGTTGGGCTTCCATGCCCTCTACCCGTGGCCCCCAAAGCAACCAGGATAGCAGCCCCCATGTGATCCAGGGCGGACGTAGACCCTCTTCCGGTCCCTCAAGGCGTCCCGGCCGGGTCGTCGCCCCTGGCATCCCTGACAGTATATATATATTTTTAAGCACAAAATAGTTAATTATACCATAGAATGCAGAGTGTGATAGTAAACTAAATGTAAAAGCATTGAATAACACTGAGAAAACTTTGAACAGAGAAAACTAACATTGTAAGAGTTTGCGCTAGAGCCTTACGAACCGCTCGCTGTAAACACTTTTTAAGAGTTTTAAGCACAGGGAAAAAAAAATTAAATGCCACTTCTCTTTCGAAACTTTTGAAACCATCCTCTATTGGCTTTAAATTCCTCACCTTCATCACTCGAAGAAGGATTTTTTTTTTCAGCAAATCGCCATGAATCTTCCTGGCTTTCTTGCATATGATCGCCTCATTTATGCTATCCCCTGCAATGTGCTTCTCGTTCAACCACACTAGCAACAGTTTTTTCACCTCTTCCAGAACTTGAGGTCTCTGCTTGGTTAACATTGTAACTCCTTTTGCAACATCAGCTGCTTTTTTAGGCCCTATATACGCAAACAAAAGAAAATGGAAAACGGAGAATGGGAAATCTTTGGCGCGTACAAACGTGCGTAGGGAAACTGGCCGCCAGTGGTTTTGTTCTCCACCAGAGTGTGTGGTCATGAACAGATGCAAAATTTTGCCAAACTTTTTGATTGTAACCCGATTTGTACGTGTTCGGAAACGTTCGTGACGAGAGGTTCTACTGTACAATGTCACACTGGCTACAATGGACTGATGAAATGTCTCCAGCAGCTTGTAGCACATATGAAAAAACATGAATCTCCTCAGGATGTACAGTCTTTGCTGGCCCTACTTATACAGCACCATTGTGTTGTCAGACCAGTCCAGTTTGCTGTTCATATGGACCACCAATTTCTTGTAGTTCTACACCACTTCCACTCTCCCTCAGGGGCTCTGTAAAATGCTGAAAATGCACCACCAACTCTTTTGTCTTGTTGATGCTGATCTGTAGGTGGTTCTCCTTGCACCACAAAACAAAGTCCTCCAACAGCCTCCTCTACTCAGTCTTGTCTCTATTATCATTACAGCCTATGATGAAAGTGTCATCTGAGAACTTCTGTAGGTGGCAAGAGATTAAATTATTCTATTTGTGTAGATGGTAAACAGATAGAGAGATATGACAGGTGAGCCCCAGTGTTACACACCACCCTCTCTATCACACAGCCTTTAAAAGAATACTCCACCTAAAAAGAAACATTTTATTTCATATGTTACTTATCTCATGTGCTTTATAGAGGTGGCTGGGGAAATGTTTAATTTCATGTTTACATGTAGTATTGAGAAAAAAATGGTTATGACATAATAGAAGCCAACAGTGACCAATGTTGTACTTCTGCAAGCAATGTGAAAAACATCCATGGAAAAAAAAAACCAATCTAATGTTACTCATGTTACAGGATCTACATGTCAGTTGACTACTCATATGCTCAAAAATCGCAAAATGCATGCTTTTTTATGGAATATTGTTAAATAATTACTTTCGGAATTATCAGCGTGCATCATAAACAACAAATCTAAAGCCTCATGTGACTGACTTTTTAAATTGAAGACCCATATCTCTCCTTCATTTATTAGCTTAGAGTCATGTCTTCAGTTAAGAAAGTGGCTTCCATGAGACTTTAGTCTTTCTGTTTATGGTGTGTGGTGATAATTACAGAAGATACTGCCAAGTTGCTTTGCAACCCCTAAAGATTCACTTCCTTACCAATCCTTGCAATTCTGTATTAGTCCGCAGCAACTAGACCCAGAAGTCAACAAACCACAATAGTGCCAATGGTCATTTTGGGCAGTATGTTTCCACATCAACCTAAAGCATTTCCCATAATAAACAAGGATCTGCTTACTGGGGCACCACATGTCTTTTATTTTTTGTCTTTGGGCTGTATATTCATACACTCAGTGGCAACTTTATTAAGTACACCTGCTCATTAGCACATATATCCTGCTGTTCCAGACAGCTAATCATGTCTCTGCAAATCAGCACATACAACCATATCTTGCTAAGATAGTTGAAGGATTTACATGTTGTTTGACCAATCATTAGAATATGTAAGATGCATGATCCAAGAGACTTTGGCTGTGGAATGTTTTTTGTGCATTTCAGAAATACTGTAGCTGTCTTCCTGGGATTTAATGCACTACAGACTCTAGAGTTTACTAAGAATTATGTGTTAAACTAAGCACAGTGAGTGAAACCACATCTTGTTAATGAGAACCATGCAACAAAAATGGCCAGATTAATTTATGGTACCTAAAATGCTGCAAACACTCAAATAACAGCTGTTTACAACAGTGTTGTGAAGAAGACCATTTTTGTATGGTCAGTGTATCAGACTTTAAAGCGGATGGTCTGCTAGATTCCACACATAAGCTAAGAAAATGAAGATGAAACTATAATGAGGATGTGTTTCCCGTCACTGAATGAATGATGATTGAAAAATATCAATGGTTCTGAATTTCAATTTCTGCTGTAGTGAGAAGTCAAGCAAAAATGACACCTTTTATTGGCTAAATAAAAATAT
>JANRMT010062837.1:58092635-58246733 GCA_026402145.1 Polypterus bichir lapradei
ATGCTGCCACCACCATGCTTCACTGTAGGGATGGTATTGGCCTGGTGATGAGCTGTGCCTGGTTTCCTGCAAACGTGATGCCTGGCATTCACACCTTCCCCAGATTTATGCCTCGAGACAATCCTGTCTCGGAGGTCTACAGACAATTTCTTTGACTTCATGCTAGGTTTATGCTCTGACATGAACTGTCAACTGTGGGACCTTATATAGACAGGTGTGTGCCTTTCCAAATCATGTCCAATCAACTGAATTTACCACAGGAGGACTCCAATTAAGCTGCAGAAACATCTCAAGGATGATCAGGGGAAACAGGATGCACCTGAGCTCAATTTTGAGCTTCATGGCAAAGGCTGTGAATACTGTACGTGTGCTTTCTCAGTTTTTTTATTTTTGATAAATTTGCAAAAACCTCAAGTAAACTTTTTTCACATTGTCATTATGTGGTGTTGTGTGTAGAATTCTGAGGAAAAAAATGAATTTAATCCATTTTGGAATAAGGCTGTAACATAACAAAATATGGAAAAAGTGATGCGCTGTGAATACTTTCCGGATGCACTGTAAACTTATAAACCCTTATTAGGCATATTTGAGCAATCACTTGAGAAAAGAGAAGTACCTGAGGACTGGACAGTTGCAAATGTGACTCCAGTCTTCAAGAAGGGAGATAAAATGGATCATTATTAGACACCAATATACAAATTAGAAAAAGTATCTATATGAGTATCTATATGAGAATAATATACTAATATACTAAATAACATGTGTTTGTTAGAGGAAGATCTTGTCAAATCACTCTTTTAAAATTCTTTTTTGAACAGACAACAGCAAAAGTTTACAAAAGCAAAGCAAAAATATAATTTACTTTGACTTAAAAAAAAGCTTTTAATACAGTTCCACTTAGAAGTTTAATTATGAAACTTGAAGCTGTGGACATCAGAGGTAACCTGCAAAACTGAGAGAGTACAAAATTAGAGGGGCAATATTCCACTTGGAGTGGGATCATCAGTGGAGTGAATCAGGGGTCCTGGCTGTGCAGGGGAGACCAGTAAGGTGCATACCAGAACATAAGGACATGTCTGTTAGATTCAGAGAATTAAACCTGTTTACTCTTTAGCACCTATGGTCATGAGATTTGGGCAATGACCAAAAGAATGAGATCACGGGTAAAGGAGGCTAAAATGAGCTCTCTCTCATTCTCATCAGAGCTGGGCTCTCCTTTACAAATAGGGTAAGCAGCAAAGAGGCTCAGGGAGAAGCTTGGAGTAGAGGCTCTGCATTGAGAGGAGCCAACCAAAGTGTTTATGGCATCTGATTCAATTGCCTACCAGATCCTTCCCTGTGCAGGTTTACAAACACAATCAGCTATTAGGAGACCCCAGGGAAGACCCAGAGATGGCTGGGAGGATTATATCTCCTAGATTGCCTGGGAAAATCTTGTGATCCCACAGTATGATTTAACAAGTGTAGTTGGAGAAAGGGATGTGTGGGCTTCATTGCTAATACTTTTGCTCCCACGACCCAGTCTTCGATAAGCGGTGGAAAATGAATGAATAAACGGTCTTGATCAGAGGAAACTGTGTGAAGACCTAATCCAGGTCTTCAAGGTTCTCAAAGGCATTGATAAAGTAGATCCTGCCAGATACATTTGACTAAATAGCAAATCACATACTTGGGGACACCAGTGGAAATTAAGGGAAAGCTTATTTAGGTCTGAAGCCAGGAAACACCTTTTTATTTAGAAAATTTTGGGAATCTGGAACAGACTATTGAGACATGTAGTTGAAGCAGAAACCCTGGCAAGCTTTAAAAATAATCTGGATGAGACACTGGGACACCCTAGCTATTAGCTAAACACAAAAGTCTGGTGGACAGAATGGCCTCCTCTCATTTGGGAAATTTCTTATATTTTAATGTTTTATTGTTCTGTCATAATTCATTACATCTTTTTTGTATCATTTCTGATTAATCTTTAAAATGGCATGACTCTTTGCTAGGTTACTTCTTGTAGAATTTGCATGTTTTGTTTGTGCTTACGGATGACGTGGTGGCTCATTGGGTAGCACTTCAACTTTATGGATTCAGTATTATCGGTTTGAATGCCATGCTTAGTTGTAACCTGCATGTTCTCCACAAATCTTCTTTGGTTTTATTCCAATGTCTCCAGCGATATAAACGTTTAACTCATTGGTAATTTCTGAGCGTGGGTGTGTGTATGAATGGATCCTGGGATGACTCGATGCCTAATTCAGTGCAGATTCTTGATCAGGAACACTTGCTGCAAACTCACTACTCTTAAAGAAAAGGTATTCTCTGATAATTACATGATGGAAATATAAAAAATATATCTCAAAGTGATACTTAGACGTCAATCCTTTCTAACCAATGTATATGTGGTTTTGTATATGAAAATCAAAGTATTAATAATAAATGTATTTGAATGAATAATCGAGACGGACTTGTCCCCAACAATCGCTGACAACCTGTGCCCCACTAAACACAAAATTAAACCTGCAATATAGTTTGAGAACCCAGGCTGAGCCGCAGAGTCGGGCAGTTGTGAAGTTTATTTGCCCGTCGAGAGGCCCGTCACACGGCCACATCGCAGTAGCGCAGGCAGCAGCTCGGCGGCGTCACGTTCGCTTTCACTGTACACCCCGGCCGGCCCCCCGGCTCACTGTTTACCTGACGTCAGCGAGTCTCCTGGTTTGATGCAGGACCGCCGCTTGCCACTGGCAGACCCCCGCCCCCTTTTTTTAACAGCCGCGGGTTGACGATTAACTGGCCGCGTACTCTCCGCGCTTATGAGTGCAGCGGAGCTCCCTTTGCTGAGAGTTGAGGGCCGGGGGCACTCAGCGCGTCGCTTTGTCTCCGTCGCCGCTGGGAGGGTCGTAGCACTGCCTGGGTGCACTGGGTCTTCTGTAGCCCAGTTCCAAAAGGCGCATAAAGCTGTGCAGCGAGGCGAGGGTGACGAACATGTAAGTTTCAATTTCTGCTTAATAAGACACCGAGGGCTACTTGAGTCTCTCTCTTCCTCTGTCTTTGATTTGATTTGATTTGATTTTTCCGTAACAGCACAACTGTCGGAAAGCCAGATTAGTAGTGCGCAACAGAAACTGATGAGTTTGAGATGGCACCCTTAATATCATGTGTCAAAGTTGTAAATCGAAGACAGGCAAAGGGTTTATTGTTCGTTAGTCTCATAACGTGTGCACGAATTCTGCAGGACGAGGTTTGGTCTTTGTTCACCCTGCGCGGTGGCAGACTTTCAGGAAAGCGTGCAGATCATGCTGTTATCTTTTTAAATATCTGATAATACCCGTTATGTACAACTTTTATATTTCTGTATAGTTTTCTGATTTGTACCTGCAACTCACCACATCGAAGTGCATTTTAAGGAAATACAGTACACCAACTTTGCATTCAGAAAATTTGATAATAAGTACTTAAAAAGTAGAACCAGCGACGTGGAAGTGTAAGACTAAATAGATTTCTGAGAGAGTTTTGGGAAAGGTGATCCTTAGGTGAATTTAAAGGGTTCAGGGTACAACTAGTATGGGATTAGATGGTCAGAGTTTTTCATTTTCTGGATTGATTTAGAGATACATTTCCAGTCCTCCATATTAGTAGTAGTAGTACTGTACCCATACAGTGCATACATTGTCAAACAATCCTGGCAACACTGAGACCCCTTTGATGGGGTATCAGTCTATTGCAGGGTACTAACCCACACAAGTGTAGGTTTAGAATCACCAGTTAAACTGATATAAAACATCTTTAGGGTATGAAAATTGTGGATTCTCCAGAGGAAAACCTTTTGCAGATGCGGACAGACATCTATATATATGGACATCATATGGACATCAACCGAGTAAGGGATTTGAATCTGGCTGCTGGATCTCTGAGTAAGTAGTGTTAACCACTGCTCCCACCCTATTACCGTGTTATTGCAATTAATATATAGTTTACTTTTGGTGCTGTTATCCAAGGTGACTTATAAAATCATTACACAAACAAGAAATATCCATCCATTATCCAACCCGCTATATCCTAACATAGGGTCATGGGGGTCTGCTGGAGCCAATCCTAGCCAGCACAGGGCTCAAGGCAGGAACAAATCCCAGGCAGGGCGCCAGCCCAGCACAGGGCACACACACACCCACACTAGGGACAATTTTAGGATCGCCAATGCACCTATCCTGCATGTCTTTGGACTGTGCGAATAAACCAGAGCACCTGGAGGAAACTCACGCAGACACAGGGAGAACGTGCAAACTCCATGCAGGGAGGACCCGTGAAGCAAACCTAGGTCTCCTTACTGCGAGGCAGCAGCGCTACCATTGCGCCACCGTGCCGCCAACAAGAAATATATTAGAAATAAAATTAACAAACATGTTTTAAATTTTAAAGTGGAGCATGTGAAGCTTGAAATTGCAATAAGCCAAAAATCTTCATGTAAACTGTCCAATGTGATTGTTCGTGGCATGACATGGGATCCTAAATAAATATTGGGGCACCAGCCAGGTTGCCCCATTTAAGTAACAAACAAGTGGGTAGTTAAAATGGGGCATGGTGGCATATAAAAAGCAAAATTAAGGGTCGCTTGCCTGCATGTCTGGAATAGAGCTCTGTCTCCATCAAGCATTAGTCCACTATGATGCGCCACCTTCTGGGAGTGCCTCGACCACCAGAAGAGGCAGAGTCAGTTGCCCCCATTGGGTGTCTTCTCTTGACTGTGGGAACACAAAGGGACAATCCTGTTAATGATAAGCCCCCTAAAGCCCCAGGGTGGAATTGCTTGCCAAGGATGATCCAGGAAGGTGATTCTCAGACATGCATGCGTGACAGTCTTAGCCACAATTTGATGACTCTAAGAAGGGTCATTGCAGCTGTGGATATTCAGGAGGTGAGGGCAGAAAGACTATGGAGCGCAATATTGTTTTGTAAAGTAATGTATGTGTAGGGGGTGTTCAAATGTCACTAAATTTGGAGAATTTCTGATCTTCATAGAAAGGTCATTTCACAGCTTGGGAGTAGGAACTGAGAAACATCACTCACCCTTTGTATATCTGGCTGGAGGTGAGTCAGTTAGTTGACAGGTCAATGCAGAATGGAGAATTCTGTGAATTCAGCTTTACCATTAAAGGGTCCTAAAAAGCTGCACCTTACTCCTGCATCACTAACAGTATTTTAGTTTTATGTCTATTTTACACTGTTGTGGAACAAAAATCCTACGCACCTTTACAATACTTCACACATATATATAAATTAATTTAGGGTTCAGCTTTAACTGAATTGATGCTTAGCTTCTAATGTCACCATTATATTATAAATAAAATAAAAAAATAAACATTTTCTGAAAAACATGATGAAGTCTTAATAGACTAAGCATGTTTTTTTCCCTTGCTTTAGCATTCCAGTTTTTACACTGTGGAAAATTCTGCCTCATAACTGAAGGAATGAGGGAGTGAAACTGTATATGAGGGTCTCCTTGCAGGTGTTAGTTCATGCTCAGTGCTGTCAGAATAGGTACTGCTACTCTATGAATTTAAATTGCATTACCGTAGATCCCGGAATACAAGCCGACCCGATATATTAGCCGATCCCCTTCTCTACCTACTAAATTACAGGTACATGTATTTGCCGATGACCGGTATTTAAGCCGACCCCCTTCTCCAAGCAAAATTTTCTAAATTTCCTTAAAAGTGTCTCTTTGGGTATATTTATAATGTTTATCGGTGAGAATTTGAGACTGCCGGCATTTTTGATGGAAACCAGGAAGTGATTGCGGAGAAGTTTGGTAAAATGGAACCTTTGTGTTGAAACTATATACGCAAATACGGTACAACGGCGGGTGGATTTCCGGAGACTTGTTATAAATTTGATTAACTTAAATACGCAATACAGTGGACCCTTGACTTACGAACTTAATTCGTTCGCAAAGGCTAACCCATAATGCGTTCCGAACCTCCCACTGCAACACTTGCTTAACCTTTTCATAATAAAAAACACCAATAATTTTTCTAACGTACTAACCAAAAAGTTATAAAAAGTGCCTAGCCTACTTCGATTAGGCTAGGAGCATGGCAGCGCGCATCATCGCAGCGGATCAAGGCTCTCCTTTTCAGTGCATTTTTTTGTGGTTTTTGTACTTTTTTTTTTTGTCCTTGTTTGTGCACGATCGGTTCGGCGAACATCCGCTACACCATTCAGAACCTTATGGACATCGGTGTCCAGAGCCAGACATCTGTTTTGAGTGTTTTTCATCACACGCACAACATCCCAGACAACATAGCGAGACCAGCGGGCTCTCCGTGGTTTGTTGTCGGGTCTAGGAGACGACACAGACGGAGGAGGGAAAGAAAGCAGAAGCGGGGCCGCAGATACGGCGTTATGCTAAGGCTAAAAAACAACCATACAAGCCCTATACAGAACTTTTTTCTGCACTGAAGGAGCTGCTTTTAATCTCATTGTAGATGCGTATAGTGACAGTAAAAGGCATTCTATTCTAGAAACAATTTCATACTGTACTCACCATTTAATTTGACATCTTTGGGCTGCAGGAAGGGAGGAGGAGATATTTCCACACAATGTCCATCTTCGTTTCGAAATTACATCCACAAACACATGTATCTGGGCTCCGACTGATGCTACTAACGCTCTCGGTTGTTTGTTTACAATCGCGCAAGCGGATACACGTGACCGCATCCGTTTCGTAATGCAAGATGTGGATCGTAAATCAAAATAAAAAATTTTATTTTAAACTTCCCGATAATTTATTATAAATTTTATTAATAAAATCAACAACTAAAACACTTTTTTAAATAAATTCTTTATTTAAAGTACCGGCATGCAAAGTTACTTCTTCATCTGAAAGATGGCTCTGTGGTTTCGTCATTATTTACTTCCGTATTCATCAGCAAAACCGGCATTGTGCTGGAAATCTTGAATCTGAAATGATACTCGTTGTATAAACCGACCCCCAAACTCCAAGCCAAAAATCTAGGATGAAATTCCCGGCTTGTATTCCGGGATCTACGGTAATTAATATTACAGAATTGATATTTGCTCACTTTCCAGGTAAACTTTCATACATTATAAATGTAATATCTGCGTTAGCCGTCTTGATAGAGCCAGTAGAATGACTTCAGTGCACCCTGGCATAGATCCTATACAGCAAGTGTCTTGAGTCGTATTGGAGAGTTACAGTACCATTTCTCAACAGGGCAGTTTTAACAGCATCGGAGGTCTCCGGGCAAAGTAGTGCTCTGGGGCCCCTGTTTTGACAGCAAAACAGAAATATGCATAAGCATCAGAAATATTGTGGGCCCCTATGCTCTCAGGGCCCCCGGCCAGTGCCCGTTGTGCCCATATGTTAAGACAGCCCTGCTTCTCGATGAAAAATTACATTATTTGTCATTTCATGGTGGTGGCAATGTGTCATGCACTAGTGCAGAACGTCTCTTAGCAGTTCCTCTGGTTTGAGATTTGGTGACTGGGACTTCCTTGGTGTATGGTTTAAACTGTTTTTATGATCTTTAAAGCAGTCATTTTCCCCATTTTCTGTTTGGGGGTTGATTTGCCACCTTGAAGATTCTACCACTTATGGAGTAGAAATGCTCTACAACAGAATAAACATGAAAACTTTGTATTTATTGCTATTTACTATACCTTTCCCTCTAAGAGAAGCCATGATCCCAAATCATATTAGTTTGACGTAGCCCATTCCATAATGGCACCACAAGAACGCTTCACTTTGGGAAATAAGTATAGAATTCTTTTGTTTTGCAACAAACTTCTTCAATGTCAAGAGTGTGCTGGCCTTAAGTATCTACAGAGGGCACACAGTTCTTCCCTATGATGTCTGTCTGCTTTTCTATAGTAAAGCCAATTTGTAGTACAACAGGTAAAAGTGTGGCAGGAAGCACAAACCTTAGTTGGTGTGTAGATCAGGATGAGTTGACATCTAAAGAAAAACAGTGAAAAAAGTAAAATAATCAAGTAAATGATTTTCAATATCCAAAGAAAGTTAAAAAAAATGGGCATAGGGACATATATAAAAGGGGCAAGATAACTGGGTGAAAAATTCCAAAAAGCATCAAGAATCCAAAAACTGGTCAAAACAATTTGACGCAGAAAGGCTCCACATGACACTGATGCAAAGACATACAGTACACTTTGCTAGAAAAACATGACCTTCTGAGCTCACTTTATTATTTTTGCTGCCCCAGTCATCATTTGACTTCCATTCAATCGGTGTTGCAAGGCACAGACAGGATTGCCAAGCGCAAATTTAAAGTAAAAGTATGGCCCCCGCAAATTCCTGATAGCTACGTAGGTGATGGATAACTGTTCTGACCCTAGGCCATTTTCCTCTTCAGTAGACCATTGTTTGTATTCTTTGTAAGACTTTACCTGTCAGAAGCCTTATACAAGGTTAGTGCACCATAGTCCAAAAATGCTATGCCTCAGTTCTCAATGAAATTTATAGAAATGTGTTAACAAATGAATAAAAACATGCTTTTCATTTTGTATTCATCTTATTCTAATAACTACATATAAAGTTCTGGGATATTGGTCTCTGAAAAACCAGGCCTCACACACAGATTTCACCAATAATAATCCAGTTATTTGGCCATATAAACCCTTAACCAGGTTACAGTAGTACTAGGGTGTTGTACCGTGTTAGCCATTATGAATGTAGAGAAGAGCCAAGCAAAATGACACCTTTTAATGGCTAACTAAAAGGATTACAATATGCAAGCTTTCGAGGAAACTCAGGCCCCTTCTTCAGGCAAGATGAGTTGCCTCGAAAGCTTGCATATTGTAATCTTTTTCGTTAGCCAATAAAAGGTGTCATTTTGCTTGGCTTTTCCCCAGGTTACAGTTAAAGATTTTGTAGTCTGCTTGTTTCTATTGCCATGTGTTCGCCTGCACAACTGTTCGCTTCACACACACTTTCAGTAGCCATAGGTAGAAAAGAGGGTGGAAACGTCCACAAAGATAAATTTCCTGAGCCAAATGCTCAGGTGATGGCATTATTCCTTCTCCTGCCTGAAAAAAATCTGTCTCAATATTTCAGAAATCTCTGAATTTATTTTGATGAGCTGAACATACAGTGCAAAACTCAGCAGCACAATCTCACAAGCAGTGTTCTAAACCTAACCCTAGTCTGATTACTTTTCAAAGTAATGAGTAACCTAACTTAATACTTATTTTATTGAAGTAAAAATTTCTGCGTTATTATTATACTAGTTGTGAGATTTATGTTTGCATGAGTTATATGGAGGAGGCATTAGCTGGTTAATAACACTTGCTGAAGATTAATGTTTAATGACTTGAAATGGCATAAACTCATGATGCATTACTTTTGTAATCTTTCCCTCCTTTTTATATTTGTCCCAGCTCTTAAAATACTTTTGTGAAATCAGTCCTGTCGATTGAAGATTAATCCATTGTTTTAAAGTTACTAAAAAACGGACTTTGTTCTACAGTGTCTTACATGCATAAATGATCGGACTTTGTTATTGCTTATGTCTGTATACCAGTTCAGAAGTAGTCATTGAACAGGATAGACTGCAAAAACAGTATTTACTTGTAGCTGAATGCTTTATCCCACTGTGCTTCCATACCCTTCAAATGTATGTTGGATGTGCTTTTGTTACATTCGTCAGATTTTATTTATCCTACTAAATAACATTCATTTCAAAAACCCATTGAATGACACAATCTTAGTTTCTGCTGTTTTGTTTTCAACAATGAAGTATGGTGTTTAGAAACCTCAGTATGTGCATGTCTCTGTAGCTATGCCCAGATTCATTCTTTCAAACACTGGCAAATGAATGTGTTTTTATCACCTTTAGTTTTTACTCTGTACACAAGTGACCTGAGACAGAGCAATGGCTGATGACCCCAAACTGATAGAGGACATATCTGCGGAGGATGAAAGACATTAAATCAAGTAAACTCTCTTGTAAACTGTTGCAATAAGAACATTTTTACTCTGGGTGTCTAAAAGACCAAAGAAATGATATTTGACTTTAAGAGACAGAAATGCATTTTCATCTATCATTGTTCAGTACATTACATTTAGTACAGTAACTCCTTTTGTAAATCATGGTGCATCGACTTGCATAAAATACACAGTAGATGGGCACTTACTTCATGTCTTTTGCACCCATGGATCAGAATGGCACATAGCAGAGCAGAGGGTTGGAGGAGAGAGCAGGGTGCAGAGAATTAAAGAAATGAGTGCGTTTAATGTTTATGTTTAAATCATAGTGAGCAATTTTGTATTGGTTTATGCATTTCAGGTACATAAAGTGTTGTGGTTCCACTTTTCTCTTTATTTGTGTCTCTTTCCAGGAACAAAAAAATGCTGTTTTTGTAAAGAGCTGTATCAATGTGTTAGTCATAAGTGCTACATGCTATGAAAACCCATACCCCAAACAAAAAAGTCAAAATTGTAATAAAAATGAAACATACAAATGTACATATACTAACATTTAGTAGTTTTCATTTACATTCAGATATATTTGAATATTTACATACATTGTATTTTTAATACCAGTATTCAAACCCCAATTTTGGTATAATTTGATAGTCCTAATGTATATGTGCCAACACATACACAGACAAACCCATATACAGCATGTATATACATACAAACATTCAGAACTATCTTCTAATAGTGGAGAAGCTTTGTGAAAAAAAATCTTTGTTTTTACACAGAACACTATTTTATCTTTCCATTGATAGCACAAAGCATACTGTTGTTTAAACTGCATTTCATCTGTAAATAAAGTTAAAATTGTAGTAGTTGACACAGTAAATGCTTCCTCCATATTTCATATAGCTACTTGCAACTCTATTCAGTATTATTAAATTTATCTGGAAATTTAAAACACTGGGAAAGGTCAATGGGTGGAAATTCACATCTGTCTTTCAGGTCTAACTATGGCAAGTCCCTGTGACATTTTCGCTTATCTAGCATCTTTCAAACCATCTGTACATTTTTAATCCATTCAAGCAGAGGTTCACTGAACATACTGTTCATAAAGCTTAAACCTGCTCACTTTCTTGTTTTGTCTATATAATAAACTACTTTCTTCCATTATTGACCTAAACTGTGCCCCCCTTTTTAAATTTTCTGTAATTTCTTTATTCATCTTGTTGAATCAGTGGTAATTTCATGTACAAAACTGCAATTCAATGCACAAGGCATTTTCCTAAGTATTTAATGAAACTTTGACAGGCACATAACGTTACAATACAGTATACAGTTCAAAATATTCTTAGTACCCTTTATAATGCAATTAATAATAAAAATATAGCAATCCATATATGAATTAAAGAAGAATTTCTCCTTTTTTTAAGGAAGCTGAGAGAAGAAAATACCTCAGTGATTAGCACTGCTACCTCACAGATTCTGGACTAAAATTCCAGTCCAGACACTACTTGTGGTAAATTCTCATCATGCTATCCTTCCACATCTACAAGATATTCTGGTTATGTTAATTGCAAGCTCTAAACTAGATTTGCACAGAAGTAGCTGTAGACGTGTACCTTGGAAAGGATTGGAGCCCTGGGATAGATGCAGCCAAGCAACACTGAATTTTAATTTGGAGTGTATATTTATTTGTAGATTTGAGGTAACATTTCATCCATCGTTATAAACCTGAGGCTATGAAAACATTTAAGCTATTGGTGGGGTTGATTTCTGAATGGTTTATAAAATGTAGCAGGAGTTGTAATCAGGGAGTTATGTCCAGTGTGCTTATATCTTGTCAGTACTCTTGCATTATAGTTACAGTGTAGATAATTATGTTCGTATGAAAGAAATTATGTGTGATCTCCATTCTTATATTTATTTTTTTTTAAATTTGCATTCAATTGAATGAAAATGCTTGTTTCCTCTTTGCTGGATGTATCTCATTTTCATGATCTGTCAAGCAAGATACCACCATTTAAGTTGTTGCTTAACTGTATAGTTTACCAAGTGATACAGCAACATGTACAGTACCTTGTAGTACGGCTGCACCATTACGTCTTTTTGCCATATTATTCTTGTGCCATGTACAAGAGGCGGTAATACATTAAATGCAAAATAATTAATGTAAACAGTGTAACTGAACTTGTGATGCCAGTATTTGGATCCGTTTCTCAGCCTAAGAAAGTTTCTTCTCTAGGAGCTTGCATATTCTTGGCATGTTAGCATCACTTTCCTTCAGGTATTTCTGTTTCCTCCCAGGATTCTAATAACTACAGTTAAGTGGAAAATCACATTTCCCCTTCTATGAATGAGAAAGAACATACATCATTTAGTCTATGGATTCTTTCCAGTGTTGTTTTCACCCATGTACTGCAAAAGCAGATTTAGAAAGTAGATATGTAGATGAAGGTCATATTTTGTAGAATTAAATCATTTTCCTAAAATATGGTGCCTTTTATAATATATTCTAATTTTAAATGATGTACTTACTGAAAGGTACAAAATTAGAGTTTGTACCATTTAATGAAGTACCTGTAGATTGGAGATAACAGATCTGTTCTTTTTGCTCTGTCAGCATTTAAATGTACCAACACCCCAGTGTAATTCTTAGTCTTTCACTTTAAAAGCATGAAAAAACATTTGACCCGAGATAACAGACTCCTTTAAAAGCTTTACTTATTTACACATATTACATGTTTTATATAGCTCAGCTCTCAGGAGGCACCAAAGATTTATAAAGCTAATGTCTAAGATGTCTAGGTTAGAAATTAAAGCGTATGGGTCAGCTAGTCATTCCAGTAAAAAACTGCTTGGCAATTGCATGTAGAAACTGGAAGCATAAAAGAAACTGAAAATGTATTGTTCTTTTTATTTGTAATAATAATAATAATAATAATAATTGTAATAAGTTAATCATTCTTAATTAATGTGTTCAGTTAATGTGTAATACTACTCTTTAAAATGTGCCACATTTTAAGTTTCCTCCATTTGAACATCAATGCCAATTTTTTTTTATTTTATTACTAGTCATAAATGGCTCAGTACTGAAAGCACATACAGTGGGATGCAAATGTTTGGGCAACCTTGTTAATAGTCATTATTTTCCTGTATAAATCGTTGGTTGTTACGATCAAAAATGTCAGTTAAATATATCATATAGGAGACACACACAGTGATATTTGAGAAGTGAAATGAAGTTTATTGGATTTACAGAAAGTGTGCAATAATTGTTCAAACAAAATCAGGCAGGTGCATAAATTTGGGCACCATTGTCATTTTATTGATTCCAAAACTTTTAGAATTAATTATTGGAACTCAAATTGGCTTGGTAAGCTCAGTGACCCCTGACCTACATACACAGGTAAATCCTATAATGAGAAAGAGTATTTAAGGGGGTCAATTGTAAGTTTCCCTCCTCCTTTAATTTTCTCTGAAGAGTAGCAACATGGGGGTTACAAAACAACTCTCAAATGACCTGAAGACAAAGATTGTTCACCATCATGGTTTAGGGGAAGGATACAGAAAGCTGTCCCAGAGATTTAAGCTGTCTGTTTCCACAGTTAGGAACATATTGAGGAAATGGAAGACCACAGGCTCAGTTCAAGTTAAGGCTCGAAGTGGCAGTCCAAGAAAGATTTCGGATAGACAGAAGCGACGAATGGTGAGAACAGTCAGAGTCAACCCACAGACCAGCACCAAACATCATCTTGCAGCAGATGGAGTCACTGTGCATCGTTCAACCATTCGGCACACTTTACACAAGGAGATGCTGTATGCGAGAGTGATGCAGAGGAAGCCTTTTCTCCGCCCACAGCACAAACAGAGCCGCTTGAGGTATGCTCAAGCACATTTGGACAAGCCAGCTTCATTTTGGAATAAGGTGCTGTGGACTGATGAAACTAAAATTGAGTTATTTGGGCATAACAAGGGGCGTTATGCATGGAGGAAAAAGAACACAGCATTCCAAGAAAAACACCTGCTACCTACAGTAAAATATGGTGGTGGTTCCATCATGCTGTGGGGCTGTGTGGCCAGTGCAGGGACTGGGAATCTTGTCAAAGTTGAGGGACGCATGGATTCCACTCAGTATCAGCAGATTCTGGAGACCAATGTCCAGGAATCAGTGACAAAGCTGAAGTTGCGCCAGGGCTGGATCTTTCAACAAGACAACGACCCGAAACACTGCTCAAAATTCACTAAGGCATTCATGCAGAGGAACAAGTACAACGTTCTGGAATGGCCATCTCAGTCCCCAGACCTGAATATAATTGAAAATCTGTGGTGTGAGTTAAAGAGAGCTGTCCATGCTCGGAAGCCATCAAACCTGAATGAACTAGAGATGTTTTGTAAAGAGGAATGGTCCAAAATACCTTCAACCACAATCCAGACTCTCATTGGAACCTACAGGAAGCGTTTAGAGGCTGTAATTTCTGCAAAAGGTGGATCTACTAAATATTGATTTCATTTCTTTTTTGTGGTGCCCAAATTTATGCACCTGCCTGATTTTGTTTGAACAATTATTGCACACTTATCTTTAAATCCAATAAACTTCATTTCACTTCTCAAATATCACTGTGTGTGTCTCCTATATGATATATTTAACTGACATTTTTTATCGTAACAACCAACGATTTATACAGGAAAATAATGACTATTAACAAGGTTGCCCAAACTTTTGCATCCCACTGTAGATAATTGGATTTTTTGAAGAGTGTCACATCCATTGTATAAATATTCCATTTGAATCTTTGAACATTCTTCTTAAAGTTAAAAATAGATGGCTAAATAATTTTTGCATTTGGCACTGTCCTGCTGAAAGGGATGCTAGTCACTCAGACTTTCATTATAAAAATAAATAAATAATTAACATCTCATTTACAGTGCAATTATTAATGTATAGTTTCTAGGAAGCTGCTCTTCAGGTAAGATGTGCAATGGCATACGTTCACAGCATTTTTGCTTATTTGAGCTCCTGATAAAAATGATCTTACACTTGTAGTTGTTGTATGTTTTTAGTCATAGCTCTTTGTGCTCACTAAGTTTACTGTACTTTATATTTATGATGAAGTGAGAAACCATTGACTGCCATTCACAACATGACATTTTTAATGGAGTTTAATTTCCGTTTGTTTGAGACAACTGTATGAGCTGCTTGAAGATATGTTGAAGATATTCATGTTACCTGAAATGCTTTTATTGATGCATTTGACACTGAAATGACTCATTTTATTGAGAACTTCCTTCTTTGAACTTATTCACAATTAAAGCAGAAACAGGTAATGACATGGATCATTTTATGAAAATTTTATGAAGGGTATAAAGGTCATAAAACAAAGTACAGTTCGTGCCATTTTATGGTCATACATTTGTTGCAGCTTTACAAAGAATTCAAAGTGTGTGGCATTATTGTTACAAATTATCTTTGTACCCTTTTTAATGCAGATCCTCTGGTAAGAAATATATACTGGTTTGTTTTATAAGTCTGTTGTATTTTGATCTGTACATCTGAAATAAGAAAATAACATTTAGATGTTGTTGTATTTTATTTGTGGTGTAATGCCTAACACTTATGCCTCATGGCTTCATTAGATTGGGTTAGAATCCTATGTTCGCCTATATATCTGTACTAACTTTTCTCTTGGTCACTCCAATTTATCTTGCTTCTCAAGGAGGTGCAGCTTAGGTTGATTGGTGACTATAAATTGGCCCAGTGTGAGTGAGTCTTGATGTATGCATGAGTGACTTGAAATGGACCATCATACCTTCCAGGTTTGGTTCCTGCTATTTACCAGATGTTCCCAAAAAAGGTTCCAGGCCCACCATAAGTTGAAGATCAAGGGTCCACACCATCTGTGGAGATGCCTGCCATCAAAAATCCTAAGGGCATTTTTCATGATTCCACCCCATTTGCCATTTTTTTTATTCAGCAGGTGCTTCTACCAAATGTAACTTGTTTTACCAAAGTGTTGAAACCAAACAGCTAAGTAAAGCTGCTGCCTAATAAATGAAAACCTCAGCACTTATTGGCCATTTCAGTCTATATGTTGTCTTTTGGTGTCTTAAAACCATTATCCCAATTTACATTACTTGGTAGTGATTGCTCACAATGTATTGCCTTATAAACATCTTTCTGAAATGGTTGTTCATGTTTGCTAATTCATTAAAGGAATTCACCCAAAAATTATAATTTTTCATATGTGTTACTTACCCCATATATGATGGCTGAGAAAAATTTTAATCTCATATTTTAATGCAGAATGGACAGAAAAACTTTGTGATACAATAGAAAACAATAGTGGCCAAATTTGTACATGCCAAGAGAGAGAGGATAGAGGTTGGGATCATGTGCTGATTACAGCGCGTTGCTGCACCCTCCACATGACAAACCACCCAGATTGGGACCCGAGTGCAACTGTGCAATGGCTGACACCTTGGCACCACACTGGAACAATGTGAGTTTTTTTTTACAGTGGCTAGAGTGCCAATCCTGCCACCAACCTCCAGGTTTTCCTTGCATGTTGGAGGACCTGCTAGTAGAGCTGGGTGCAGGTTACAATGGGAAAAATGAATTTCACATTTCTTGTGTCACATAATCCACATTTATAGCATTGACTGCTATTGCCTTCTATTCTATCATAAACTTTATTTCTCTTTATTCTGCTTGAAAACACGTGATTCAATATTTTTCTCAGCCATCACTATAAACTACATGGGGTAAGTAATACATTAAAAACTAAACATTTTTCAACTTGATTTTGTATCACAGTAGCTTAGGAATTTTCTTTATCATCTGTTCATGTTGTATTATTACATTTATTTTTGCTTATTGATTAAAAATTAACTTTTTATTATTCTTTTGGTTTTATTCTTTGAATGTCCTGCATAAGTTCGTCCATTTACATACACAAACAAAACCAGGATAATGTGAGTAACCTGGCTAAGGCAAATGCCTGATTTCTTAAAAACATGCTATTTCACCTATGGAGTTCGCACTAGCCCAAAAGCTTCAACATCATAAAACTGTGCAAAAATTAAGTTTAAGGGTGATTTTTTTCCTGGAGATTAATGCTGCTGAGCTTAGCAATGGATATTCAGGTCATCAACGTAAATGGGGCAATTTCTGAAATACTGAGACAGATTATTTCAGTTAGGAGAAGGGTAGATTATGATCACCTGAGCACTCGCCTTGCATTGGCTAACCGAGTACAGCAGACATGCGTAGGCAACTAAGTGCAGACTACAAAATCCTTAGCAGTAACATGGTTAAGGGTATAAATGGCCAAATAACTAGATTACTCGCAGAGAGTACTACATCTGTTAACCTACTTTCTCTAACCAGAATAAAAGTTTACATGGCATTTAAGAAACACACTAAATGATATCATCAGCCTGCTCCATTACATCCTTTGCTCAGTGCTTGTGTACATTCATTCATTCATTGGAGGTAGCCGACTTATTTGAGGATGTATTCTACATAATAATTGTCTCATGTTTGTTAAACAGGAAAGCTAAAATTAAAAAAAGAGACTTTTATACAGATTAAATAAAATACAACAGAGGAAGCAGGTTAAACATGGATAAATGTATGATAGTATGTGTGTAATTAAATTATTTGTGAAAATTAAGCAATGCTGTATACAGTACTCAGTTCCTACAGTGTATTGTCAGTATAAATGGAAATGGTTGCTGGTTTTTGTTTTTTCTAAATTCAGATGTAAACATTTAATGTTTTAAGTAATCTTAAAAGAAATGTCTGCATGGCACAGGATATAATGTGTTTAGTTACTGTTTATTATGAAATGCCTGATTTTCTGAAGTGGGATTGATTTTAATAAAGGGATTTCATAATACCATGTCCCTGTTAACACAGTGGGGTCAGGATTCAAAGGTAAAAAGACAGGACTAAGCTGTGTGCTTTAGATATGAAACCCCTTGTTTAGTAACTTCCTATAGTAAACTCAGTGACCTAAAGTACAACATCTGTTAATGGTAGTTATACTTCATTTGTGCTAATCTGCTTATTTACTACTAGGTTATATGTGGGAAAGGAGTACTAGTGCTTCATGATGAGGAGATTCCTTAGTTTGAATAAGACAGCCTGTGGAGCCAAGTTACAGGATTAAGTTATCATCCTCCATTGGATGCATTAGACCTGCTGCATACAGCATATAGCTACACACACACACACACATATTGTGTGCATTAAAAGAAACTGTTTTGTATGTGGAATCCCACATGTTAGTGTCCCCAATATTTTCTACTTGACTATAATGGTCTTCCATTTTTCTTTATAATCCGTACAGCTGATTTTGATAATGGTGATAATTTTGTTTTTATTATCACCATGCATTGTAAATTTTTCTATGAAAACTATATATTTTTTGCCACACGTGTCCATCATTTTTAACACATTTGTCCAGTTCAGTACATTTAACTTTTAATCCTTGTATTTGGGATAAATAAGTAGGTAGAGCCAATAATGTCCACATGTGCATAAGGAGAATCTACAGACTCCGCATAAAGAGTGTTTAGGCCAGAAATTAAAATCAGATCTCACAAATGCAGCTCATGCAGCTGTTTTAGTTTGTGATTGGGTTTACTCTGTCATAATTAATTTGGTTTTACTACAGCTTACTCTAGAGCTACCTTAAAGCTACAAATGAATAATTCCCATACAATGTCCAGTAGATGCCCAGATACTATTATTGCCCGCTATGCTGGCTGCATGTAGGGCAGCAATAAAGTTCCTCCACTTCCTTCTATCTTGGCCAAGTTTCTGTATGGTGTACCAGCTGTGGTTCATGGTCTTCAGTTCTTTTTCCACAGCTCATCTCTATATACTCTTTGATCCGCCTCTCTTACGTTTACATTCTGGGGTCCAGTGGAGAGCTGTTCTTGTGATTAAGTCTTGCTCATCTCTGATGGTGTGCCCCAATCTGTATCCATCTTCTTCTGATGATGATGGTGTCCATGATGTCTTTCTTGCATCTGGTGATCAGCTCCTGATTTGAGGGGGTTCATGGCCAGAAAATGTGAAGGATTATTCTCAAACTACTGATGTGGAAAGTTGAAAGTTTGAAAAAGTCTCCTTCCCAGGTAGGACAGTATAAAAATTGAGAATCTCGGAACAAAATACTTCATTAACTACAGTGATTTCACTGTTAAAAGTTATGGGTCAGATTCACAAGTGGATGCCGTTATTTCAATGCTTATCATCATATTAGAAATTATATAAAAGGAACTCATTTTATTCATAGCATTAAACCTGTTAACTGTTTGGTCTGGATTGGTACTTTTGAATACATTCTTCACTTGTGAATCACTAATTACATTTCTGTGCCTGAAATTCAGGTTCTCTTAAATTAAATGCATTTGCTTTGATTTATAATTAGCATCTTGAATTTTGCTGCCAGAGAAAGGGTAACAAATAAATGCATTATTTCTGTTATTAAACACTGGTTAAAACCCTGTACAAGCAAATGAGAAAATCATCTAACTGAAGCCACAGGGCACAAATGGCTTCTCATAAGCCTATCCCACAGTTATAAATCTAACAAAAGACATGCAAAGCTAATCCTTTGTATTTCCCTCTAAGCTAGTAGTTCTCAGTCTTGATCCCAGGCGTCTGCTCTGCTTCTTTTTAATTATCATTATTAAGATACAGCGAAAAAAGCATACTACACAGAAAAAGGTCAAAATAATAGAAAAAAATGAGTTAAGCATTTAAAGATACTGAAAAAATATAAATACTTCTAAATATTTTATAAATGTAAAAATCATACTATCGTGCTTTTTAGAATGTAGAATAAGAGAAGATAAAAAAGACCGGCTAATTAAATGAGATCAGTTATTATTACTGATTGTGAATCTGGTTAGAGCAAAAGCCTGGAGCCACAGAGAGTCCTCAGGACTTAGTTTGAGTACCCCTATTCTAAGCATTTAAAGGAATACTCCACCCAAAAATATGTTTTAAAAAATGTTATTTACCCCATGTAGTTTTTAGTGGTGGCTGTGAAAAAAAAATAATCTAATGTTTTTGTGGAGAGATTAAACATTGAATGTTCAAACTGAATAGGGTCGATAGTTGATCAACACTGGACAGTGCCAAGCGATGTGAAAAACATCCATGATAAAATCCATCCATCACAGAAGCATTTTGTTTGTATAGCCTATGCACAGAAAATGGGGGGAAAAGGAAAAGAAATACCAATTTCTTTTGAAAGGGTATTTGAATTATTTAATTGCATATATATTATTTCTTTTTTAACATAATGCATGCTAAGATCTAATTTACCACTAAGGCAATAGTAACAATCCTGGGGGAGACTGAAAATATGTTATTTACCTGAAGCATTATCATTTAAAAATGATATTCTCTATTGAAATCTGAAGTATAGCACAGCTAAGAATGGTATGCAGATTAATTGTGGTGGTCACACATGTTTATCCGGGTCTCACCAGGTTTGACTTTATTTATATGAAATAGAAGTAATACATAGAAGTATTACTTTAATATCAATATACACAAAGATACTGGCATATTTTTCAGTTTTTTCTCAGTGAGTTAATTATCTTATCCTAGGGAGGGAATGCATCCAGATTGAGTTCTAGCCTGTTGGCTTCTGACACCATGTGAAGAGAAATAGCACTTTTGTGCTGGGTGTGTGACAAGTTAAATATAAATCTTGTAGAGCACTGTAAAGTTAAAATACTAATACGTAATTAGATGCCAGGCTTGTTTGTTGTCATGTTCTTGTTGTTGTTTAGCACGTTGCTGTTAGGACTTCCTGTGAAATACTAAACGTGTGATGTTTAAAGGTGGTGTTGCAGAATATTTTTGGAGAAATGAGCCTGTTCATTTCTGTATTTAAATAAATGTGTAATTTAACACTTTGTAGTGTTTTACTAAAGTAAAACAATTGCAGCCCATGTTTCTCACTTAATTGCAGTATAAACAATAATTTATTTTATAGAGTACCTTTTACAGCAGCCTTATGCACTTGGAGTACAGTAATCCCTCCTTGATCGCGGGGGTTGCGTTCCAGAACCCCCCACGAAAGGTGAAAATCCGCGAAGTAAAAACCATATGGTTATTTTTATATATTTTAAGCCCTTATAAACTCTCCCACACTATTATAAACATTTCCCGCACAGTTATACAGCATAAACCCTTTATATTCTCTTAGATATTAGTTAAGATTCCTTGAAATTATGTATGTAAACACACTGTTTATATACAGTAATACCTAAATATTATTTTAAAGATATCGAGCGTCTCTGATATCACATATGTTACAGCCATTACGACAGACAGGCCACCAGCAATAAATACGTACAATGCAAGAAAAATTGTATACAGTAAAATGTGTGTACAGTGACACTAAACTATGTACATGTAATAAATACTGTACGTAGAAAATTAATTATGGTTACTCACCAACAATGGCACGACGACTTGTCCGATAACAATGAGTTTAATTTTACTGCACAACAAAGGAAAGCGTTACAGCTCTTCTAAAGGAGCCTGTTCAGGTGATTGTGTAGCACCACCGTTGTTCTTCTTCTGGCGGTCTTTAATCCAGATCCCTAAAGCAGATTCCATCTGGACTACCGCCTTATTACATCCACTTACTTCTCGTTTTGCACCCTGGTTAAAGGACACTGCGGCTGTAGATCTTACATTCTTTTCCTCCTTTTTAAATAAAAAGAATCGTGGACTAATTGATGCCGTAATGGCGTCCTGCAGCGGTGTAGCTGTTCATCTCCTTCAACATATCCAAAACTTTTACATTTTCGCCAATCGTTAGCATCTTCCGTTAGCGCTTGGGCACGGCCCCTGAAGCAGTAGCAGGAGCAGATCGTTTTTTTTAAGCCATAACGAAGGACTTGACTATGCACAAAGATAAACACAAAAGAGCACAAAAGTTAACTCTTTACACAGCGAAACACGTTGATGCTGAATGAGATGAGACTTCCTGGTTAACGCAGAGGAATCGAATTTGGCGCTCCGTCGCTGATCCAATCAGCACACAGGAACTTAAATGCGTTCTCTGATTGGGTAGCTTCTCAGCCATCCACCAATAGCGTCCCTTGTATGAAATCAACTGGGAAAACCAACTGAGGAAGCATGTACCAGAAGTAAAAAGACCCATTGTCCGCAGAAACCTGCGAAGCTGCGAAAAATCCGCGTTATATATTTAGATATGCTTACATATAAAATCCGCGATAGAGTGAAGTCGCGAAAGTCGAAGCGCGATATAGCGAGGGATTACTGTATAATAAATTTGCAAAGATGAAAGCAGTAGTCCTAAGAAAGACATTCTCGAGAGTAAACATTTTGTATTATATGCATAATGGAGTTCAAGTTTGTAGGGGACTGCTAGAGTTTTTGAGTTGGTTTGATATCTGACAGAGATTAAGTGTGGAGAAGCCAGCTAAGCAATATTTTGGGCACAGTGCTTGGTGGCAATCAAGACTTTGGCAGCAACATTCTGACCCTCTGATAGTTCGTACTGTAAAACTATTGAAAATTAATTGCAGTAGTCCAACTTTGAGGTAATGAAAACATGAGCATGACCTACTTTTGATTTAGTATGAAGGCGTGACCCGAGATTTTAAAGGAAAGAAGTATGGTTGTCCTTATTTGTTATACAGTAATCCCTCGCTATATCGCGCTTCGACTTTTGCGGCTTCACTCTATCGCGGATTTTATATGAAAGCATAACTAAATATATAACGCGGATTTTTCGCTGCTTCGCGGGTTCTGCGGACAATGTGTCTTTTTACTTCCTGTATATGCTTCCTCAGTTGGTTTGCCCAGTTGATTTCATACAAGGGACACTATTGGCGGATGGCTGAGAAGCTAACCAATCAGAGCACGCAGTTAAGTTCTCCTGACTGAGAAGCTAACCAATCAGAGCACGCAGGAGCTATGCAGTGTTAACCAGGAAGTCTCATCTCGCTCATTCAGCATCAACGTGCTTCGCTGTGTAAAGAGTTGTGCTCTTTAATGTTTATCTTTGTGCATAGTCAAGCCCTTCATTATGGCTCCAAAACAATCTGCTACTGCTTCAGGTGCCGTGCCCAAGCGCAAGAAGAAGATGTTAACGATTGCCGAAAAGGTAAACGTTTTGGATTTGTTGAAGGCTACGATTCTTTTTATTTAAAAAGTAGGAAAGGAATATAAGATCTACGGCTGCAGCGTCCTTTTAACCAGGGTGCAAAACGAGTTGTAAGTGGATGTAATAAGGCAGTAGTCTGGATGGAATCTGCTTTAGGGATTTGGATTGAAGACTGCCAGAAGAAGAACAACGGCAGTGCTACACAATCGCCTGAAGTGGCTCCTTTACAAGGGCTGTAACGCTCTCCTTTGTTGTGCAGTAAAATTAAACTCATTGTTATCGGACAAGTCATCGTGTCATTGTTGGTGAGTAACCATAAATAATTAATACATTTACTGTATACTATTTTTCTTGCAATGTACGTATTTATTGCTGGTGACCTGTCTATCGTAATGGCTGTAACATATGTGATATCGGAGACACTCAATATCTTTAAAATAATATTTAGGTTTTACTGTATATAAACAGTGTGTGTTTATATACATAATTTCAATGAATCTTACCTAATATCTAAGAGAATACAAAGGGATTATGCTGTATAACGCTGCGGGGAATATTTATAAACAGTGCGGGAGAGTTTATAAGGGCTTAAAATATATAAAAATAACCATACAAACATATGGTTTCTACTTCGCGGATTTTCACCTATCGCGGGGGGGTCTGGAACGCAACCCCCGCGATGGAGGAGGGATTACTGTATACAAAATAATATAATAATTTGACTGCAGATAAAACATGAGATTCAAAACGCAGGCTACTTTTAAGTGAGTGAGTGAAATGTAATGGACTAGCACTCCTTTCATCTGTGTTTGTTACCCTAACTTCAGTGCTTTCTATTAAGGCACCATCTGCTCACAACATTCTAATTAACAAGAAGATTCAGAAAATCAATGGATTATTTTATTCACTGGTATAGCATTCTCTTAATCTTTGGTGACTCTGTCCTTTTTGAATCTTATTTTCATTGGTGTATTTTTAAGTAGCTGTTAGTCTTTTAATTTTATTTATATAGCATATACAGTACAGTATATTGCATATGTATGTTTTTGCATTAGACCTTAAACTTTAGTAGGTGGAAATTGTTGCAATCAATTTTATGTAATTCTAGTCAACAGGAGCAAATCAAAATAACATGACATGACATTCTCAAATCTGATAATCCAGTTCAGGGTCATAATAGCTGAAGCCTATCTTATTAGCACTTGGTAAAAGACAGAAAAAGAACTGGACAGGCTGCCAGTGGATTGCTTGAGCAGCAAACTAAAATCTGTATCTTTTAATGATCTCATGTTTAATTTTTTTACCTACACTTTTACTTTTTCAGTAATTTCAGTTGCAACATAATGGCCAGTTTTCATCAAGAAAATTTTTACCTAAATAATTTTTTATTGATTATTTTGTTGGCAGGACTGTTCTCATACTTGCACTTGGCAATGAGAAAGATGAAACAGCACATGATATTCATGATCAACCAGGGCTTATCTGGGCATATTTGGATTGGAGTTCTTCATTTCTGCAGCTTCAGCAAGGAGTTATCAATGAATTCTGCTCTTTCACTTTGTATGAGGCTTGTGTTTTTGGAAAGCTTTTTGTCACAATATATGATTGTCCTTTCTGGGTAAGTACAGATTTTACTTATATCACATTCAAAATTGCTTTATTCACTCATGTTATTCCATACCTGCATTTTTATTGCAGTTTTAGAATGACCTGAAGGCTATCCTAGCACACTGAACACAAGATACTGACAAACTCTAAATTAAATACAAGTCAGTCACAGGAAATACACACAGACAAACACTCCTTCAAACTATGATGGCAAGTCCACTCCAAGATGAAACGTTCCTATACAGTATTTTATTCATCATTTGCCTCAATATTTATTCCTTCGGGTCTCTTATGTTCTGGCGATATGGCATAAATTTGGTAGACATTTGAACACTTTCCCAAAGTGGCATTCATGCATCTCAGTTTTTCATATTCAGGTCCTATGCTTTGATTGTAAAGGTGTACAGACATCTGTGATAATAGTGGATTGCACACTTTAAACAATTTGAAGTTGTACTTTGATATCCCTTTTTTCTATTTCATTTTTACCTTCAACTTGGATATTTTTTACAGCATATGATGTTCTTTCAGCCTCACCACTTCTATTTGATCCACTCCATAGTTTCATCTCCTCATTAGCTCTTGTTTCAAGACCAATGTCACCACCATTTTACACTTTGAAAATACTATGTTATGGGCTTGTCCAGGTATCCTTATATTCATTTTTTCAATATGTTTTGCTGTCATCCCTCAATATTTACAATCTGGAAAGAAATTATGAACTTTGTAATCTGTCATATCCATCAGTATTCCTCTTTTGCCTCATATATTCCTATTTTTAGATCTTTCTTATCTATCCTTGTGAAGTTTATTTACCATAGGCATAATTGCTACAAAGTAAGTTTTAACCTCATGATAGAAATACTCTGGCATACTATTTTTTAAACTTTGAAAGTCCTCATTTTTCAAACTGTTCCTTCTTTAGCTTACTGTTGCAAAGATTATTTGATCATTTGAGCCCAGTGTTGCTAAGTGGCAAGCACTGGTTTGATTGGTCAGAGTCCAGATGTCTGATGATTGACACTGCTTCTCTAATCTCCTTGTTATGTCATGAGAAACCTACATCCTTTACAAGACCTTTTTTGTTACTGGACCTTTATATCGAAGTATAGTTGTCCAGAGTTTGGGTGTGCATGGTGAATGTAAATGTTAACAAAAATCTGTATGCCTATTGATTTCATTACTGTGTAGGTTAAAGAAAGCTGGAATATTTTATCAATGCACACTGGCGCAGCTGAGAAAAATATGTCAGTCTTGAAGTATTTTCTGCCTTGGTTTCACATTTCAAGTGAATTTGAGCAGGATTTGTTTTCCATGTCTAACCAAGAAGCTGCTGTTTCACTCTCTTCTGATTCCTTTCATACTCTCAAAGCAAACATATTTGTAACACGGTAGGAAAACTGGAAGTTAGGTAGTTACGTGTCACATACATTACATCTTTTCAGATATGGCTTAATATGTAGTTGTTTTGAATTCCAGAGGAACAAAATTGCAAAGTGAGAATCAAAGTCCAGAGAGCAAGTACTGTCCAAATATGGCTGCAGCCATCACAAAGCAACATAAATCCAAAATAGTGCTGTGGTGATCTCACTGAATCTCAAAGGATATAAAAAATATAAACCACCAGAAGCACAAGTCAGCATAGACCAGAAATTAAACGTCTGTGGTCTCTTGATGACAAACTCTGCATTCATGAATCAGGCATACCTTTAACAAATCTTAGTGATGCTAAAGAAGCAAGTACTTTTCTGTTCTTTTTGGTAAAACTTTCACCAGGAAAGGGTAATTGATACATAAACTTTAAAAATGAATTCTTAATCATTCATATCCAGCACTTAAATAGTAACTGTAGTTAGTGTTATATAGTTTCACAACCATCATACTATAGCACCCATTTAGTGATTGAGTATGAGTCACAATTTCCACATCTTTGGTGGTCTTATTATATGTAGAATGAAAAATATGGTTAACCGGCCTATTCTAAAGTGAAATTGTTTCTTACTATTTAACATGTGAGTACGCATTTTTCCTTTTTATTCATGCAGTAATATAAATTGTCTAAATATAGACTGTAGATGCCTTAATAGTGTACAGTGCTCAATTAAATAAAAAAGATGTAGTTCTGCAAAGATACTGTAAGCTAATATTAAGGCTGATTTCTGTAACATGTTTTGTGGCTACAGCTTTGTTGCACAACATTTTGAACCTTAGAACTAATTAAAGAGTTTTTCGATGCTTCATAGTATCCATACTAGTAATGTACAGAAAAGCATTGTTCAATTTGTTTTAGAAACACAAGCTTACAGACTTGTCAATTATATTAATATACTAGCGACTGGGAGCCCGATTGAATTGGGCTACAAATTCTACGTTTGTGAATCAATACTTTCTCTGCAAAGAATTATTTGTTTTTTTAAGCCCTTGAAATGATTTTATCATGGCACTGATTTGTGCTTAAAATTGACCTTTTCGGCTGATGTAATGAAGAGCTTCCTGTTTAAATGGGGCTGTGAGCCGTGAACTCAGGTCTTCGGCACACCTCATTTGATTTTTTCCGGCAAATTTTCAAAACAAACCGCATTTTACGACTCTAATCAGAGTCGGAGTAATAATTATGTTGGCATGGCGGATCATGTCCTGCCAGTCCCCGACTGGTGCATGGTTGATTAACATCAACCACAATTCATCCTCAATAATATCTGTGTGATTGCACATGGCAATGCTGTGCCACTGAGCATTTTCACGCCGCAAGGCACGGGCTGCTCGATTTCTTTCAACCCGTGCTACATTTGCGGCTGCTTGAGCTTCTTCAGTCGCTTGTGCATGGCTGTCATGATTTCTAGTATAGGTTCCTCGTCAGTCATGTGACTTCGTTTCCTATACATCCTTTCCGCGACCGCTGGCCTTCTGGCTACGTTGCAATCGTCACTCATTTTAGATTTGAGATCGGCTAAAATTTAAACAATGACTGTTGTTAATACCCAGCCATCATTACTCAGTTTGCCAATAGATGTCAGAAGGACAGATGCCAAATTGCATGGTTCTAACTTGTATTGAGTCGAGGTATTGACGCGAACACCATACATACGGGGTATTGACGCAAACACCATACATATGGATAGTATCTAATTATATATAAGGATTATTTCAGAATATTTACTCAGAGAAATAAATTTAATTATAATATTGTTTTTTCAATAGTTCTGTTAAATGTCAGAAAACTGCAAACTTGGTTAGCCTGTTATACATCATACCTAAATATAGAGAAAATATGAATGTGTCATGCACATGACTTTCACAACATAATATAGCTGTTTAGCAGTTAAATATTGCAATTAGATGTGCACAAAAGGAATAAAATGATCTCTCCAGAACATAATTTACTGAAATGATTTATGTACCTCAAAATGAACAGACTTCTAGCTTTTTACAATGCTAAAAATAGTGCAAGTTTCATTTGAGTTGAGCTGTTTACTTTTGAATTGTCAAGTAGATAGTTTCACATGATACAGACAGTAAGACACACATGCGGAGGGACATCATTCTGAAAATGCTAAATCCATATTGAGGCTGCATTTATAAAATTATCTGACTCTGAAGAGCATTTTCCAAAATGTTTGTTTTCAGGGATTTAAAATTACAGGCTAATGTGGACAGAATGACAAAAAAGCAGACAGATGTCTGTGATTTTAAATGAAAATAAACTAGTATGGATGGGGCCTTTTAGTGCTTGTTGGGAAACACTATATAGGACTCTTAGATTTCACACTGATTGTTTTTAATTCATTTATGAGTTTGATTGTTTTTAATTCGTTTATGAGTTGATTGAAATCTGCTAAAAGCTCTCTTTCTGACTTCACTGTCCAAGCTAAGCTTTGTTTTTGCAAGTATCAATTTTAAAGTCTACAATTCAATTTATTTCATATCCTTAACCTGGAAAAAATGATGTAGTCTTGTTTAATGTAAATAGCACATTTTTATTTCTAATTGATTTTAAAGAATTTCAGGAACAGTAATTCCTTGTATTTTTATTTTTTTTAGGATCTGTTTGAAGGTAGAAGCTGGTACTCCTCTCGCAATCCAATTGCACAAGCAGATATTATTGTTATTAAGTATTCAGTCAACAACAAACCTGCCTTTCAAGAAGTGAAACACAGCTTCATTCCAATGGTTAAAAAGCTTATAAAACAATGGACTGTTCCAATTATTGTTGCTGCAGTGGGTGCTAGAGCAAATGGTAAGATTAATTTGTTTTTTTTCTTTTTAAGATGTTAACTGCTTAGGAACATACAAAAAATAACTTTATACTTCTAAGTATGCCAAGTATTATAGAAATATTTATATATTTTGTGATAATTTATATACAGAATAACACCAGATGATTGACATGATTGACAGGCACCATTACAATAATAAGCTGCAATGCTGGGAGGCATCTGCATCAGGGAGCAGGAAGTCAAAATTTGTAGAACTAAGCTGATAAAGTTCACATTTTAATAGGTTTCCTGGATGCCCTATTGTTCTACAATTTAAACCATTCTAGGTAAATTAAATTGTAAAGTGTAGATTACTTACCCTTAGTAAAGCGGTCTTAAACATTATAGCAAGATGTGAGAAATAGTTTAGCTGCCAGAGGAACAAGACAGAGCAACTTCTTTTGGTGAATGATAAGAGGTAATGCAGAGGGGTCTAAAGGAAGGAAATTTTGAGATAACAAAGAGGTATTTGTAAACCGGAAAAAAAGACAGTGACATACATAAGACCTGAAGGAAAAAACTGGATGGCTATGCCAGAACATTTGAAAAGTGTCAGGTATTCAAAGGGGGCACAAATGTTCTTACTATTCCCTGTTGGCTCAATCTGAATTGTTTCCACATGTCCATGCATGGAAAAGTTAAGGAAATACTGCAGTTAGTGACCTCAAGAAAGTCAAGTGGTGCACTTCATGGCAGTTGGGTAAGACGTAGTTCTCATGGACTTAAGTTATTTTGGTAGTGTAGATTTTTGGCAGCAGCCTGACTGGTTTAAATAAATACCCAATCATGTATATACAGGTAAAATTCTTTTACAATGAATTCCCAGGGACCTAAAAAATATTTTGTTGTAATGAAAATTTTGTTGTAATGAGATTCTGTATTTGTTACTATAGTGTTTTCTTTAACATGCGTCCAGACGTTTGCAATCATTTCAATAGCTTCTTTTTCGTTAATTTTAATCTCCTCCTGCCTACAAGTAATGCTGATGAGACTTTTTCCCAGCATTTCCTTGCCATAATAACCTTTCAAGGTGTGAATGATGCCCAAATCCAATGGCTGAAGCACTGCTTTGCAATTGGGTGGGAGGAATTCAACGCGAACATTATCTAAATGTGAAAGCATGTTGTATGCAGCATAGTTATCAATCAGAAGCCGAATCATGCTTTTCTTCTTCTTCATATTATGTGGTTTCTGAACACTTTTGGGATCCCCCCCACTCCCCACCCAATCGGAACAACACACTGAAGTGCGTCCCGAAGCGCGATTGCAGCGTCTGTGGAAGATTGTTTGTCCATTGCCGGGACAGGGCAATAGTAGGCTTCCAGCGGTGCAGTGAAGTGCCACAGAAGCAAATCATAAAAGATCGGGGTCACGCTTTAAATCCCTGTCTTGCACCCCAAAACACGAGGCTTAGTCTCAGTACTTTAACAAAACCAGCTTTATTCAGCTTGAAACAGGAACGGCACAGTTATTTATTGTAGTGTGATCTGCCACTCTGCTATACACAGACACAGCAGTCAGGCAGGGTCGTGGCCAGGTCAGTGACCAAGTAATCCTGTTATCTGCATTTACAATGTACATGCTCCTAACCTTGCATCACGCATTGAGATCTTTTCTGTTTACTTTGGCAGAGAGACGCAGCATAGCTGTGAGCCTGCTGTTGCCCCGTACAGACGCGGAGATCGCACTTCGGGACGCTTTTTGGTGTGCTACCTAGTTGTGGGAGGTCCCAAGAGAGTTTACAAACCTCACATTTTCTTGAATGAGTGCCGCATTAATAGAAATGCTTCTTGAACGAGTATCACTGAACCACATAAAAACTGCTTTTTCGACGTCTTCAAATTCAACAAGTTCACATATGTGTTCAATCTGAAATTTTTCTTATTTTTTTGCTTGGTCTTTCAAGAAAGTTGACAGTGTTGATGGCGAAATTCCGAATTCACTGGCAACATCTTTTTTCGTTTTGCCGCAATCGAGAGCTGCAAAAAATGTACGTTTTTATTTTCTAATATGAACTGTTATCGTTTTTTCGTGTCTGCCGTTTCTATAGGAGGGTGACAATGGGTTAAATTCCAGTGGATGTTTTTCAAATATTGACGAGCAATAAGCAAAAGGTATCACTGAAAACCACAGGAAACAAAAAAGGCAAAAAAAAAAAAAAAAAAACCAGTACAAGGAAAGTTTGAAGAAAGAAAAAAAAAATACAGTGTTTCTGTTTGGGGAGCTGCGGCCACAGAACTAATTGCTCTGTGGATGATTCATTCAGGCATTTCAAGGTCTTTTGTGCACTTCGTTGTGATGAAAGTATCTGCTGAATCTACTTCGTAGTAACGAGATTTCTATAGACTCGTGTCATATGGGAAAGCTGTCGGGACCATAAAAATACTTTGTTGTAATGAAAATTTCGTTGTAATGAAAATTTTGTTGTAAAGATATTCGTTTTAACGGAATTTTACCTGTAATTAACTAATGTATCTGTGCAATTTAGAGTAATTCATTATTCCTTACCATAAGCAGACATGTGATACTTGGTCAGTTGGTGCCATATCTGAAAGTAATTTTTTGTTTTATGCTTTTGTTACCTTTCACAAAATCATCAGGAGCACTAGTGATACTGTGAGGGAAAAGCTGTCTGTTTTATTAAGCACGTTTCTATTTTGAGACAAAGTAACTTCGATTTTTCAGTGATTGGCAGGTTAACCTGTTAAAAAATAGTATTTCACTCTTGTTTTGGTAGTGGTATATTGACTGTCATGTTTGCAGCATTTTACGAACAAAAATATCTACATAAGGTGTAAATGCAGAATAGTGTGAATATGTAATTAACTAACATTAGGTGGAGCTGGAGTGTTAAAGCTGATTTTAGTATGATGGTGACAGTCATGCCTATTAAGTCATTACTAATATTATGCATAATTTGTAGGCATTTTTTGTCCCAAACAACTTTTGTAAAGGAAAAATTATTTTGGGTCATTTGTACCCTTGGTTATTTCTGATGATAAAGAGAGAGATATAAATATGAAAAACACAGTTTACAGTCATTGTCAAGTTGAAATCAAGTATCCCAGATCCAGATCCAGCTTACAGAAATGCTTGAGGGTTGATTTATGCTTGCAGTGTTTGTCCAACTAATCTAAAGAAGGAAAATCCAGAAAAGCAAGACCCCCAACTAAAAATCACTTGCCACATTTGACTCAAAGAGGTATAGTAGTCAAAAGGAAATGTTTATGTCCTTAAAATAAAAATTAAGTGCAGGATATTTAACCCTCATTGATATTTACCATGAAACTTTTAGCAGTGTTTGAGAACTAAATAGTGTTGAACACATTTTCCTGGCTAATTAAAGTGAAGTAATCTATCATGAAAATAACCTTTTAATTGTGAAATATTTTCAGCTCTAGTATTAGTTGACAGCCCTACTGCAAACCTAAGTGCTCATCTCACAAGAACTCACCCAAACTTACAGTACATTTACTAAACTTTATAACTAAGTTACAACTAAGCTTCCCGAAATCCATTTCCATAATGAAAAACAGATTTAAGTGGCATGAATTGAGTCACATCTTTTTTTTAGTATATTCAACATATTGACACAATTTTACATATAGGAATATGAGTTCAACTTTTATTTCAGTCAAATAAAAAAGAATAACTTGCTATAGTTTACAGCAGAATTTCATCACATACAGAAAAGTGACAGTAAGGCCAGGGGATATACTTAACGCTACGCGATGCATGTTCTTGAGGACCTTGCTGCTGTGCAAGCAGTGTACTATCTATACTTGGGAGCATACTTTAAGTAAATCTGGAGGATTCCACCATGTGTCAGTACGAGAAATCATCACGGGGAGAAAACAATGTCCATGTTCATTGTGTTGTCAGTTGATGGAAGAAAGATGTTAAAAATTACTTGCATCCTGATGAAATGGTTGAAGAAAAGCACCATGAAGACATTTGCATGTCAGGATTTAAGTATGATGATTTGCTTCATCGCATCGAACCGTTCATCAAATATCGAAGCACACAGATCGATCATGTTGGAGCCAAGAATTAGCCCTGTGTATCCTTAAATTTGTGTCAGGTGGAATTTTGCTCTCCACTTTCTGAAGGTAATAAGGGCCTTGGGTGGGTACATAGGTGGACAGCAATGCGCTAAGGGCTTAATAGTCAGCTGAGAAAGCTATTAGCCTATCATACTGTTATATTTGCTGTAATTCATATACCCAATCACACACTGAGGCTACACTGCAGAATATTTTTGGGCAGCATCCAGGATTCTCTTCCGATGCATTATAACAAAAGAGCACATTAGCAGGTCTCAAATGAATTACCATCCTGTGAGTATACAAGTACTATATTGCTAAAAGAGCTTAATTCCATACAAACACTTGAAAGATTTTCTGCTAAAGCTACAGTAAAGAAAATGACAAAAAATATCATACCACCTTTTATGCCTGTTCATAATGAATTGCTAAAAATATTATAACCTTAAGAAAGCATATATTTATATTTTTAATACATCATGGAGTCTTCCTAAACAGCACCTCCCACTCCATGATTGTTTATTAAACTTTAACATTGATCTCTACATGTAAAAATGTAATTAAATTCTGAAGTTGCCTAATCATTTAAGGTTAATGAGTGCCAGAGCATATTCCAATAAACCACTCTTACTCAGTGGTTATCTGTATTTTTGGCAAGCAAATAGTTGAAATGTTTTATGGACTGGTGGCCAACCCTTTGGGGGATTTCCCTTGAAATTCTGAGTCGCTACTTTAATAAGGAATGATTGTCCTTTCCCAGGTTCCCCTTGGAATTTTGACCTACTTGTGTTGATCATCCTTCAGTAATGGAAAATGAGTGACTAATACCATTATAGGCTTCTGGGTTCACCAGTGATTTTTGCATATCAGCCCTTTGTTTTTATCAGAAAGACAGATTTGTAGCATTTGTATAATTCTCTGGCCTGCCCTTTCATAGACTGGCAAAAGTATTTTACATACCATCTATGTTACGGCTGTTGGGAAGCTTTTTTCTGTAGGTTAAATGCTAATCCCTTATGCAGTGACACAGAGACATCCGTAAGTTCCTATTGAGTCAACTTAAAGTAATAAATAAGTATGACCACTTGTCTTTGAACTGTATCGGGAAACACGCTAATAAATTTGAACAAACTTCTGATGGTGCATGGGTAGACAGTAAATCAGGGCAAAAGATATACTGTATTTGGCCATACTGATTGCATTTATTTAGAAACAACCCAGGTCTAATCTAAGAAAAAAGAAGGTTATCATGTGGACCTGAAGTCAAAAATAGGCCTGTAGCATGTGTCTTCTACCTGGACCATCCAGAATAATCTCTCAGGTAGAATTCCTTTCTAGAACAGATCAAAAAGCAAAGTGCAATTTCCTTCCCTCTTGACTCACTTCATATTCATGGACAGATTAAATTTTTTTCACCTTTTCTGGTGGGGTTAAGATTCTTTGATTTTCGGGAATACTCTAGACTTCTGACTTCTGCTTCCTACCTTAGGATAGAGACAAATAGCAACCTGTTCCCCAGTGATTTTTCTTGCACTCCCAGAAACTTTAGCAGTATCAGGGAGAGCAAACCCTGACAGTACATGCTTGAATTCGAGGTAGTACAAAAAATTCACTAAACCCTAAAACCAGCACAATTAAGAAGCATTGCAACTAGCTGTGTCGCTATTCAACAATTCATTGATTATTAAATTGAATATAGATCTTGATCTAAATTGTAAAAAATAACCAGGGGGATGTTTGTTGTTGATATATTGCTTTTTTCTGAGTGATGCTTCATTATTACAGTTTTATCATACTCAGATAAAATTAAAAATTCTTAACCTAATACTAATGAAATAAATGCTTATTGGTCAAACAAATCCTGCATCTAAAAAGTTAGGTTGAGTAACACAAAAAATGTTTAGAGGCCATAACTATTGGCCATGTTTTTCTGCATCTCCAGTTTCTCCTAGAATGTGTGAAGTCCATTAGTGTCCACAGGGTTTATTTAGTGTAATCCTGTTGTCATTGATTTAGTTACTGTTTCTTTTTGGGAGAAGATCATCTATGCATTAAGGCTTGACGATAACGTACTTCAAAGCACATGGGATCGAATTTGTATTGAGTTACTGTATTTTAAACTTTCCAACTAGGAAATTAACCCTTACTTTTATGGTTCAGAATTCTTTATAGAAAGTAAACATCAATTCTGAATATAAGACTTTGATTGCCAGTGTGAATTTTATATTTACTTATTCACACTCATTTTATACTAAATTAGCCACATACAAGAGCATATACATTGAATGTGTTTGCTCTTCATTACTGAAAGCTGCCATTCCCAACCTGAGCTGCCTGCACCCCCAGAGGGTGCAAGGTGGCATTTCAGCGGATGCGACAAAGAGGAAGGCTGTGACTCGATTTGTCAAAACTGAGTGAGGAGCATTGTCCAACTTTATTGTGTTGCAATCAATGTCTTGCACTGTTACCATCATTTGTAGGTCATTCATTAGTTAGTGCATGTGTTCTGTGATATGAAAAGGAGCAAGCAATTGTCACCAGTGAATGAGCTGTAAAAATGTGCCTTCTCATGGGTTTGTTGCTACATTTTTTAAGAGAATGGAATTTGGATCTTGGAATAATCCACAGAGTAGAGCGAGGCCTAGTATTGCTTTTTGTGCAATCCCTGATCTTAAAACGTCACTGATTTCAAGGTTTGATTATCACTTTTGCCGGGTGGAGACAAGGGGGACTGAATTGGATAAAACACCTGCTGCTTACAGTCAGTTCATCTCTCCTGCTGGTGGTTCTGGCAGTAGTGCAGCAATTCTAACAGTGCAGCACATCTGTTTTTGAACTGCACTGCAGGTGTTATCACGGGACAAGTGATAAAGTGTTTCTTTGCTTAGCGGCATGCTGCCACCCATTGCTTCATGGGGGTCTCCAATCCCCTAAATTCCTCGATCATTAATCACATGCCATTTCTTCCCCCAACTTGTCAGTGGTGTGTCTAAGCTTCACTGAGACATTTACATGATTATTGAGATTTATAAAGTTACATTGCTCAGTTTAAATTTAAATTATGCACTTCAAAGCATATAAATAGTTCAAAGCATATTTTTTTGAGTTCAATTTGTTCACCCACTGTGCAGTTCAATTTGTGGTTCAAAAATTTGAAATTTGACTTTTTTATCTTAAAATGTGATATTACTTTTGTATGGGGTGTGGGCAAAAATCAAACATTTTCTTGGGGTGTGGGGCATCACTTAAAGTTAATCTGTCAGGCATGAGTGTAATCTGCCTGTCTGATTCCAACTTAAATTTATAAAGTAGTGTATATTTCATGTTCCTCTGTAAGCTAGTAATAAGTAAATTTTCAGAGATAATTTATTGTGTTTTATTTTATTCCTTATGTTTTAAAGAGTTACTCAGCCAATGCACCCTTCAAAGAATTAATTATTTTACAGTATAAAATAACTGAAAAAAATCCCAATAAGTTGGAAACTTTTCTTTATGTGTGAGGGAGAAAAGCGTCAGCAATTGTTTGACAAAGCAGAATTTTCAAAAACCTAAACCCAGACAAAGCTTTCAGTATCTAGAATGTATAATAGTTTGTATAGAGCAGGAAGGGAAGTGGTTTAAGGCAAGAGGACTCATTCAAATGGCAAGGAACAGTAATACTCAGAAGGTCCAGGAATCTGTTATGTTTCAGCAAGGGTTTGTTCCTTGACTTATATTTATTTTCTTCTTCTGTGCATTCATTGTTTATTTTAAATTATTATTTTTCTGCTATGTATGGTAATTATGTTTTTTGCTAATATTGTTCTGTTTATTAGTTATTATCTATGTATTATTCTGTGTTCTCCTATGTTCTTTGTACCTTGTAGGGCTAACCCAAAAAGGCACGGTCACCCTAATGTCACTGCTGAAGGACCATCCTTCAATGGTTCAATGAGATTTGGATTATGCAGGAACAAAAAAGGCAAATAAGGCAAAAGGATTTGCCTGAAAAGGCAGTCCAAGACAAGCAAGTCCAAGTAAAACAAAAGTAAAATCTAAAAAAATCATTACTTACATCAAAGCACACTACAGACATAATAGGGTGGCCAAACACCTCTTTAGGGGTCAACCCATAAAGTATAAGAAATATAGGAGAACATAATACATTGGTACTAGAACAAGAAGAGAACAATATTATCAAAAATACATAATTACAGTAAACATATGAAAAATAAAAAAATAAGTAAACAAAGAAGGCACAATAGAGGAAAGTAAATATAAGCCAGGGAATATAAGCCTAGCTGAAGCAAAGCAGAATTAACATGATTCAGCATTTTTGATTAACACTCCTACAAGTGTTATTTACTATATATTTTTTAATTTTCTACAGGAATGAGGATGACTTATATTGTTTCACTTATCTGCTAATTATAACACCTACGGGACCTTTTTAGATACCTTAAGATTTTTTACATCCATTCCTTGTACAAAAAGAAGTACTTCAGGAAGCTTAAGCGTGGTCTCACTCTTATATCCATATAGGCCTCATTCTATTGACCACCTGACCACAAATGTACAAGTGATTTACTTCACAAGTGAACTGTGAAGTACACAGTTTACTCGAAAATTAACATTTTGTCATGGTACTCTTACCACATTGTAGGAACAGTATCTGCATACTAAGGTCACCATGGTCTAGACTTATGTGATTATTTCAGTAGGGAAGCATATTAGCAGAACAGACATGCAAACTTGATAATCTGCATTACTTGCAATGCTGATTTCCTGTGCCATTTTCCTTGCAAATGGAACCACTGCTTCCAGACGCAGCTTTTCCTTGGAATAGCTTCTATCCTTATCATAAAGTAAAGGTGATATTGTACATGTTATGTTTAATAATGATTATGCAGAGTTATTGAGCGGAATATTAAATTACTTGATTAAGGACTCTAAACCTGTGCTGTAAACAGGACTGTTAATCATTTCTCTTAAAGTGCATGTGCATTTAGAGACATAACAGTTAAACTATGCACCAAAGCCACAAATCTCAAGATAAATGCCAGTATTTTGCTGGAAAAGATTGTGAAAAAAACTATATAGTCTAGGCTAGAGACTATTTCAACAATACTTTGTTGTAAGAAGGAACCAGTTGTAATAGCTTAAAAGGGCACATTCATGCATGTGCTGACACTTGGCCAATTTAGAATTTAGAATGTGGCCATTTTTTTGTGGTGTATGAAGGGAACTGGAGTCACCAGAGAAAGAACCACATAAAAATAAGCATGTGCAAATTGACAGAGATTCAGACAAGGTTACTGGATTTGTGAGGTAGCTGTCTAACCTATGTGCCACCATGCTACCCTCTATTTAAAAATAATTTGATATATTTAATGAGGAATTCTTACAATATTGCTGTGCACCGAATGGCTGTTTCATTAGCTACAATTAAAAAAAATGCATTACTTGTACAGGCAATGTTATTTAAAGCAAGTTGGCTGATTCCAATGTTTTATGTATATTTGCAAGTCAAAGGTAAAATGGACAAGAAACAAGATTTAGGTGACTTTTAATGTGGTATAAAAATGGGTATGAAAAGTGTCAGTTTAAGAGCGTTAAAAATAGGAACCCTAGCTTAGAGTTGTATCAAGATTATTGGCCTCCACTGAAAAAACAACCAGTTCTGATGGACCTGTGGTGATAAACAGATCATTTATGAAAGAGGCCAACAGTGGTTGAAATGGACAAAGTAACACACAGCCCACGGGCAACTGACAGCCGAGTTTAATGGTGGTACCAAAAGAAGCATAATAAAATCTGCAAATATGCCTACTTTATTACTTCTGTCAATGAAAAAAGGAAGGCAAAATTACGGTGGAATAAGCAACAAAGTACTGAAGGATTAGAAAAACATTGTCTGTGTGATGACTCTTAAGTTCTTACTAATTCATGCTGATGGAATGACCCAAATATGGTAGAAACCATTTCATCTATGGAACCTTTTTGGAAGGTGTCAACAATGTAAATTGGTGATGGTAGTGTAATAGTGATAGGTATGCTGTAGGAGCCTGTACTGATAATTATTGTTATTCGTACATTACTTGTATCTGCTCTGTCCAGTTTAGGGTCACTGGGCCAAAAACTATATCAGCCGCATTGGGTCCAAGGCAAGAAACAACCATAGAGAGGGTATCCACTAATGCACACACATATGCTCACACATACTGGAAGATTTTAGAGACATAAAATAATCTTACAAACACATATTTGATATGTTAGTGGAAAACAGAGTAACCAGATGGGAAAAAAACAACATACAATTTTCACACAGACAATGACCAGACCTGTGGCTTGAAGCTGTCGAGCCATTACCTATAGCAATTTCAAACTCTGTCACATTATGCCAGCGATTTTCAGTCGTAGCCGTCATTTACATAATCTTAAGAGCAGTTAGCAGTGCATGGCCTGGAAGCAATCGTGTAATGTGTCATGTCATGCAACTCAGTGCATCTAGTCTGTGATTCACTCCCACAACAGGTTTATTTTTCTTTACAGATGTAGGTGTGGGCTCTGTGCGCACAACTAATGAGTACTCTGTGCATATAATGCAGTGACGAGGAATAAGGAACAATGGTGTATTAGACCTCCCAAACAGAACAGAAGCTTGTTTGTCTGATTTCTCATTTTTATGTAACATGACAGAACAGAAAACTTAATAAAAAGAGCTGAGATTGCAGTTGAACTCACCGTACCTGTTTAACCTTTTGTACAGCACCAGCTCCTACAGGCAACACATTATTGGCTGTTACTAAAAGGGGTGTGCATGACTGTGCCTGAAGTTTGGCACTCGACTGCTAAATGCGATATGCCCAGAGATTTCCAGTCATGTAAACTGACAGGGTCCGGCGATGAGATCAGCAACTGTGGTTGGCAAGACTGACATATCCCATGACTGAAAGCCACATAATATGATATTAGTTTTACTGAATGGAGAGAGTAAAGTAATGTTTGAATACCACAGAATGAGTGTTGCTGCTGATCTTGTGTGTTTACAAAGCAGTTTTGTACCCCTGTTTTTTTTTTCATGTGAATAATGTTGCATGCCATAAGGCTAGGAAATGTCTAGGATTTAAAGAAGCATCATGACAAAAACCACTTTTAGCTAAGAGTCGAGAGAATATATTGAGGCAAAGGTTCACTAATGGGAGGAAGAATACAGAGCAGTGTATGCGCTTGTAGGACAGTTAGCAACAAATAGGAAATGGGAGAGAGAGATTTTGTTGTCTTGAAAGTTTATACAGTTGGTTTTCTCTGAATGATGTTAATTCAGTACAGAAGTGAAACCGCATGACTCAAGAAAAGTTTATGAATGTGTAGAATGGCTTAATTTGGGAAGAACAAGTGTACCCGGTGAATCTCGATCTGGTCGACCATCAACATAGCACAGACAAGCCTACATCGATGTGGTGAATATCTTCATTAGAGAAGACATATGTACAGTAGAATCTTGTCTGCTGTTGCTGCACATTTGGACATAAGCTGTGGATCTGCACATGTCATAGTGCATGATGAGTTATCTAAAACGTTTGCACAAAATGGACACCTAAATATCTTACTAATATATACAAGTCAACATCCTACGATGGATTTCAGCTTGTTTCACTCTTTCTTCCCAAAGAAATTTAACTACCACACATTGTTTGACCATTGCGCAATCCCGCAGTGGAACATTCATGTTCATTTGACCTAGTCTTTTTTATTTATTTTTTTTAATATATTTTATGCTTTTTATTTGAAGACTATAACATTACATACAATCAAGCTTAACAATCCAGAATTCAACACCCACCGAGAGAAAGAGAGGAGCGCCAACAAGCAAGAACAAATCTTTCAAAACAGCAAAAACAGCAAAGAAGTGAGATTATCCTTTTCCCCAATAAAAATGCTTATTCTAAAATTTTAAGTAGATGTTGCCATAAATAAAAAAAATAAACAGAGCCTCTAAGTGAGAATTAGATTATTTCCAATTTTGAATAGTATAGAACGTCAGTTACCCACTAACTTATAACAGGTGGGCTGGGATTCTTCCAGTTGAGCAGGATAAGTCTACATATGAGTAGTGTGGTATAGGCAATTACAGTCAATTTGTCCTTCTCCACTTCAGCCCATCAGGGAGTACACCAAACGCAGCAGTTAATGGGTTAGGAGGGATTGTGACACCAAGGCTGTCTGATAGGAATTCAATGATTTTGGTCCAGAATTATGTTCATTTGGTGTACAGTCGTCCCTCATTTATAGCAGTTAATCAGTTTCAGACTCTACCGCGATAAATGAATTTCTGCGAAGTAGGATTCTTTATTTATAAATCGAATATTTTCGCAGTTAGAGCATAGAAAAGCTGTTTACGACCTTCTAAATACATTTTTTAACATTATTAGAGCCCTCTAGACATGAAATAACACCCTTTAGTCACCATTACACTCGTATTACCCAATATATTAGACAAAATAAGAGAAAATAAGACATATTAGACAATGCAAATATCATATTACCAGTAATCCCTCCTCGATTGCGGGGGTTGCGTTCTAGAAACCCCTGCGAAAGGTGAAAATCTGCGAAGTAAAAACCATACGTTTATATTGTTATTTTTATATTGTCACGCTTGGGTCACAGATTTGCACAGAAACGCAGGAGGTTGTTGAGACAGTGACTTCAAAATACTGCAAACAAACATTTGTCTCTTTTTTAAAAGTTTAAACTGTGCTCCATGACAAGACAGAGATGACAGTTCCGTCTCACAAATAAAAGGATGCAAACATATCTTCCTCTTCAAAGGAGTGCACGTCAGGAGCAGAGACTGTCAGAGAGAGAGTGAGAGAGACAGAGAGAGAAAAGCAAACAATCAAAAATCAGTAGGTGCTTTTCGGGCTTTTAAGTATGCGAAGCACCACCCAACAAAGCAGCTGCAAGGAAGGGAGCAATGTGAAGTTAGTCTTTCAGCATTTTTTAGAGGAGAGCCCGTATCCTGTAGGCCAGTGTGTGAGCAGCCCCTCTGCTCACACCCCCTCCGTCTGGAGCAGAGAATGTCAGAGAGAGACAGAGAGAGAAAAGCAAACAATCAAAAATCAATATATGCTGTTCGGGCTTTTAAGTATGCGAAGCACCGTGCGGGAAGCATATCGTCTATCATTGAGGAGTTTTATTTAATACGTAATACGTGCTCTGACTGGGTAGCTTCTCAACCATCCGCCAGTAGTGTCCCTTGTATGAAATCAACTGGGCAAACCAACTGAGGAAGCATTTACCATAAATTAAAAGACCCATTGCCCGCAGAAATCCGCAAACCAGTGAAAAATCTGTGATATATATTTAAATATGCTTACATATAAAATCCGCGATGGAGTGAAGCCGCAAAAGTCAAGCGCGATATAGCGAGGGATCACTGTACTCCGAAAACATGTGGCCCAGTGATGCTGGAGCCTCGTGGATTGCAGTGTTCACATGTTGGATCTTGGCCTGGATACATTTTGGACAATTTTAAATTAGATAAATGTGATTGATAAAATCTTTTAAGTTGAATGAATGCTTTGTGCATATGGAGCTGGAGTTATTCTACTTGTTTTCTGAGATGTTAAGTGAAAGATCCTTTCCCCATTGTACCCTAGGATCTTTGAAAGGAAGTGACTTTAAAATCTTTTTATATATTATTGTGATACTGCCTGAGTCTTAATCAGTATTTCTTCTGGAATTGAAATGGGTGGGATGCAAGGGAAATTGGGCAGGTTCCCTTTAGCAAAGTTTCTGATTTGAAAGTAGTGGAAAAATTGTGTTGCTGGGAAGTTCAGTTTGGGGTGTAGTTGTTCATAAGATGCAAAGACAACACATTTGACCTTGGCTTTATCTAGACAAATGTCAGAGCTCTGTGCTGTACATGTTCAAATTACCCATAAGCGATCACCAATGTGTTGTACATCTTCCGTCCATTGTGGTTACTGCGTTACTTTCAAATTGCCCTTACTTTTTGATTTACCCTCGTAGTACATTGCATAGATAAACCATAATATCCTACAGTTTATGAGGCAAAATTAGGCCTTAGATTTTTTAGAAGGCGAAGGAAAAGTAGCAGCTTGACATATTTTGATCTATTAGTCATGTCAACAGTTGTGTAGGTAATATAAAAAAATAGCAGTTCACTATCTGCACTCTGGTTTACAGAGTAATAAAATGGTTATTATCTTAGAAACATAGTTGCTGGTACCATTAGGATAAATTATTTAAGTAATAAAAATGCCAGTGAATGATATTTGACTACAGTCACTTTTTTTGATGAGCTTAGAAACCTTGGAAAGCAAGATTATTCAATAAATAGTTGCCAAGGTTATAAATTCTGTCTCCTCTTTAATTGCTTTCCTGAGAACCAACTTAGGAAGTGTCTTTCATTCTGACTGTCCTTTCTAGCCAGGTTAAGACAGGCAACTGAGTATGTGAGAGGAACTAGCAAGAGTGTCACCCTTTTCTGATTTGATACTCTATTATTAGTACAATATATTTGGGTTACAGTGCACACCAGGAGAGGCTAATATCTGGATTCTAAGAAATTTTTTGCAGGGTCTCTCGTCTGTTAACCTGTAGAACGGATAAACGTTTTATCTTTCCTGTTAAGTTCTTTATTACCTACATTCTATGAGTATGTGTGACGATGTGGGTTCGACTCCATGCTCCCATTGCTCTTCGGGAGCCCTTGAACCCAACACCATCGATAATGTCAACGAGATGAGCTAGACAGTTGAGGCAATAACAATTGAGCAAAGGGATGGTAAAGATGTGCAAAAGTGCTTTTATTAAAAACAGTCAACAAAACACACTGTTCAAATAAATAGTGCAGTGCTTTCAAAATTCAATAAATGAATAATCCATAAAAGAAAAACGTGGAGGTTTAAAAAAACAATAGAAAAAACAATCCTTTAAAATCGAGGTTAAAATGTTCATACAGGAAGCAGTCTTTAAAAATCCATAACAATGACAAGCCTGGTGCTTCTTTTCTGTTAGTGTCTCACCTGCTTCTCCCGCATGGGCTTTGCAGCCGGCGAGACACTCTGCAGCTGCCCTTTTACACCTGATGCCTTTTTGTTGAGGGCTATACCATAAACAATAGGCGGGTTGGATAATGTATGGATTGATAGTCTGCTGCAAGGTTGAAGCTTAGCACAGGCAGAAAGCAGATGCAAATAGTGAGGGCGCTGCTGTCTGCTCTCTAATTTGTATGAAATAGATTCCATGTTTGCATTGTGTTCTTGGATGTGTGTGAGTCCAAACTTTTGGATGTCCATCAACACTTGCAAAGGTAAGTTTAGACTGACTGTCCTTTCCGGCATGGTCAAGGCAGTCACCTGAGAATCTAAGAGGTACTAGGAAGAATGTCACTCTTTTGTAATTAATACTCTATCGGTATACAGTACGTGGGGTTACAGTGCACACCAGGAGAGGCTAATTCTAGCATTTCTTTACAAAGAAACCCATGATTTTAGATTGATTAGGGGATTTGCTTTTTGGTAAGGTGGAGGATAATGTTAATATTATAGTTAAGAGAATTCAGTTGACAGGCCTGTGCCTGAAATGAAAGTCTGAATGCCGTGCTAAAGGAAAAAGAACAATGCCATTTTGGCCTGCACCCGATATTCCATGGGGTTAAAAAAGGCTCCCCTTTTTGTAATTTTTGACACTTTCTTTGCACCTTGAAAAGTAGGATAAAAATTAAACATTAGCCTTCTGGGTGAAACAATATTTCCTTGTTTAGATCAACAGTTATTCAGTTTGTCTAAATATCCTTCTTTTGATGTAACATTTAGCAAACAGCCAAGTTTCAGGTATTACCTCTGAGAGAGGGAAGCCTATCCCTTCCTGTTTGAAGGATGAGTTGCCTTTCTGTTCTGTTTTCATTGCAATTAATAGAATCTTCACTTTATACATGTATCTGCTGAATGTCCAAAGCAGATAATTTATTGTCTGCCATAAAGAATCACAAACATTAGACTTCAGACTTTTACAAGCTTCTTTGAATCACTATCATTAAACAACTTCTTATTTTCTCTCTTTATTGTTCCAGGAGCTTGTTGATTCTTTATTGCCCATTTATTCTCTTTCTAAAAAAGTATCCTAATATATCTTTTAAATATTTTCCTCAATAATCATTGACTCATAGAAATTGATATTCTTTACTGAATAACCTTTACTTAGCTTGAAGACACTTCAGGGTGAAGAGTGTTAATCATTTGATAGTTTTTTTCTGGACAGGCACAAAATGTACCTCTTCAAGCGTCTTATCACATCTAGGTCCATGAACCTCTTCTTAGGACACTGTCTCAGTCTAAAAGACAGGTTTTTGAAGCACTGTTTTGTTTTCGTAGAAGTTATTATGCAGAGCTTAATGCTGACCCCATATTTTGAGCAGATTTTTCTTTCTATATTCAATGATTTGGTAGTTATTATGTCTTTAATGTAAGGCATGCTTTAAGGATGATGTACTGTACAATCAAGAGTGCTGTGATAGCATTTTCTTATGGTGAAAACATATGTATAATCTTTATTATTGGTAAAAAAGTACCTGCTTATCAAAAGAAAATCAGAACAGTAGTTTGGTTGAAAGTGTAATGAGTGACACTGCAGGGAAAACATTACACTCAAAAACATGTAGTGTATACTGTGATTATGGTGTCAGCAGTGACAATCACAGACTGTAGTGCCATATGTAATTAGGTGACATTAATTGAAGAGATAAAGTAATAATCAGAGAGGTATGAACTTTGCAGGTTAGCATGCAGTGGATCCTGGCTGTATTTAGAAGCTTTCAGAACTTCTTCAGATTCACTTGTTCTATTCAGCATCATGTCTCCAGGCTGTCAAGTGTAAAGGGCACTCAGTTCTGGTTCAAGAAAAGATCATTGTTCAGAAAAGCAGGAAATGTCTGAAAGTTTGTTTTGGAAGTTGTGCACCTGCCTAGTACAACTCAAAACCTCTTGTTTAATAAATAAACTAGTTTGATATATCATTCTCCTTTCAGAATAACATGTTTACAGACACTAACTTACTAGACGGTGGTTGCTTGAATTCTGCAAGATGTTTGGTTTATTTGATAACTGATGTTAACGCTCACTAAAACTATTAGTGGCATTTACGTTTTAATATTTTGTATGAGTTCCATAAGTGGCCAAATAGTGAATATTCATGAAAAAAGTTCTTTATACTTACGCTGATCAAGTATGTCGGTGCATAACACTTACATCATTGCTTGGCACACACATCAAAAATCAGCCTTACCTGGAGTTTGTGAAGACTAAGAGGTGCCAGTGAGCCCCAAACATGAACACACCAACACAGTCCGGGTTCAAGTAAAGGGTGTTTATTTCAAATACCCTGTAAACACAAGCACAAAACAGGTTGTTTCTTCTTCTCTCTCTCCTCTCCTATCTCTTCTGCACTGCTCACCTCCAGTAGAGTTACCTTCCTTACTGTCATCTCCGACTAGCCTGGACAAAGCAGTGCGGCACCTTTTATTGAGGACCTGGGACTTCTGGTGCCAGGGCTTTTGCCTGTTTGAAATACTTCCAGATCATATGGAAGTTCCCAATAATTGCAGCACCCTCTTGCAGCACCCACAAACCCCGGTAGGGCTGCATTACCGGACTACATTTCCCAGCATGCCCTACTAGTTTCAGACCAGGCATTGATATCCAGGGCCCCTGCCATGTAGTGTCCTAGGGGAATAAACAGCCCTCGGTGAAGGGAAGATACTCCAAATATATCCATCCAGGACGCCTGTCCATCTGCCTGGGGCTTCCCGTCTGGGTGAAGAATCTTTCTCTCCTTCATCTGGGAGTCTTGTCTGGGTACAGCACCTTTCTTTCTCTCTTTCTTGGCCAGGATGCCTGTTGGTCCACTTGGGGCTTCCAGTCTGGGTAAGGAACCTTCTCCTCACCTGGTCGGGATGCTTGTTCATCCTGTGTGGCACTTACAAGTTGAACTGAGGTCTTTCAATTCACATTATTTACTCTAAAACCAATCCATTTTAATTTCAGAAATATTTACATTTTATAGTGTGCATATTTTCTTTAATATCTACTCTATATATAGAAAATCCCAAGCCTAAAAGTGCAACGATTTTATGTGACGTTTTTATGTCACTTTTTTGTCACGCTTTAAATCGGGCTTATTTTAAAACCTACGTATATATGTTTGGTATCATTCTTTTCAGAATTTATCGAACTTTAATGCGATGTTAAATGTAATTTTCTGGCTGTTATTCTGTTTTTAAATTATAAACTAAAATATCAAGAAAGTCGTGCATTGAGCATAGTGGAATACTCCAACGGGAATACTCCAATCGGTAAGAGAGTAAATATTTTTTTCTCATTTCATGATTTTTACTCCGTTAAATATTAATTAATTTTTCTTTTACTTATTTATAGAATTTCGTGATTTTTGACTCCAATAAATAATTTTTTTTTTATACATTTACAGATTTTACTAATATTCTGGCTGCAACTGGGGGTTGGGCACCGACGGCGCAAGGGGGCCTCCACCCCTAGTATTAAAGTAATTTCCTGAGGGAAGACAATTAGAATTTTCTGTAATTGAACAAATAACACTGGCATGACTGAAAACAGTGTTAGAATGATTACAAACTACAGCATATCTCTACAATCTTTCGATATCAAAATCCTCAAAAGGTTTCCTAGTAGATAGATAGATTATTATTAATTCCTAAATACTATCAAAGAGTATCATGTTTATATGGTGTTGGGCTTCCTCCATTCTCAGCCCAAGGTACAGTCTTATCACTCCCATTTAAAGATGGATGAACTGGTGTAAAGCAGACCAGTATTTATATGTCCATCCATCCATTATCTAACCCGCTATATCCTAACTACAGAGTCACGGGAGTCTGCTGGAGCCAATCCCAGCCAACACAGGGCGCAAGGCGGGAAACAAATCCCGGGCAGGGTGCCAGCCCACCACAGGGCACACACACACACACACACATGCACACACCCACACACCAAGCACACACTAGGGACAATTTCGAATCGCCAGTGCACCTAACATTCATAAACATCAAAGTGTCCACTACTGAAATCGTCACCTGTGAATCTAAGATGTTTAAGAGGCATTGGCGATTGTCGAAAGGTGTAAAATATTTGGCCATTTCGGTACACTTGAAAGCGACAACCAAACAATTCAGCGGCAGCCATCAACTCACATGCAGAACCATAGGTGAAGGGCTTAAGCATTTCACTCTTATAGTGCTCCTGTGTAGTATAATTATCTCCTGTACCGTCATCAGTCCACATCTTGAACCTGTCCCAGTCATTCAATACATAAGACACAATGTTCCTCCAGATATCAAGAATGAGCCTGATATGGCCGTGCAATATGTAACAAAGAGAATGGAAAAGGCAGGTGCCATCTCCGGGCATGGAAACCTATCGGTAAGTGACAGTTCTTTGATCGATGGTGATCAACTCGATAGACATGTTAATGGGGGTACGGTTGGAATGATAAAGGAAATGGGCACCTGAACAATGTAAAGTAAGCCTAAAATACCTACACAATAACTATAATCGTAATAAACGAACAATAAAACAGCGGAGAAGCCGTGGATTAAATAAAAAGGCTGTAGTTATCAGCAGGGAGACGTAAATCCCATGGCGAAGCAAGGAAGGGAATGTAGAGACCGGAGCAACAGATTGCCTTATATAGGCAGGCAGCCAACAATGTGGGAGGCGTTGGGATGGGGGACCCAACGCCGCCTCACACGGTGACCGAGCTGCAGGCTATGGACGTATATATGTACGTAAGTAGGTTTCAATTATCGTTGGGAACCTGCGTACCAAATTTCTTGAAGATGGGCCCATAAGTAACAAAGAGCATTGAAAAATTCAATATGGTGGCCGACAGTGGCATCATACCACCGAAATAAGTACGTACATCGGTTTAGGTTAGTGCAGGGAAGCTGCGTACCAAATTTCGTGAAGATGGGGTCAGCCTTCCACCTACACGGGAAGTTGGAGAATTAGTGATGTTGGAAAGTTCAATATGGCGGCCGACAGTGGCGTCATACCACCGAAATAAGTACGTACATCGGTTTTGGTTAGCGCAGAGAAGCCACCTACCAAATTTCGTGAAGATGGGGCCATAAATAAGAAAGTTCAACAAGACGGACGTTGTTGACTGTTATGACCGTTACGTGTAGAATTTCGAAATGAAACCTGCTTTACTATTGTAAGTAAGCTGTAAGGAATAAGCCTGCCAAATTTCAGCTTTCTACCTACACGGGAAGTTGGAGAATTAGTGATGAGTGAGTGAGTGAGTGAGTCAGTCAGTCAGTCAGTCAGTGAGGGCTTTGCCTTTTATTAGTGTAGATAAATTATTAGATAAGTAATTCAAAAATAAGTAAAATGCAAATGTGTTTATTTTAATATTAAATACTGTTAAAGCTTTTCATATTTTATACCAGTGTTCCTCAAGTAAAGCCCTGGACACACCACTCGGTGGCTGCTAGTTTTTGTTCCCACCACTTTCACAATCAGTGAGATATTTGCCCATGTAATTGGTCTCATTGTTTAAACCTTTAATTATTGTCTTATTTTGCCTACAGACAAGTGTAGTAATGTGAGATTTACAGTATGTTTAGAAGAATTACAAAATTCTTGTATTTTTTTCTCATATCTTTAAATTCTTAACTCTTTAATTATATTTTAACTAACTGGTTTTGAGATGCTTGCTCATAATAATTGTATCTGAATATTGACAGTTAATGATGAGCAAAGCAGACACCATTGCAAATGACACCTATTGTTAATGAGCAGCTGTATCAGTGTTACCAACTTGTGCGCTTATTGGTTAGTAATGATTTAAGTAACCAGAACATTAAACAAATAAAATACTAAAAAGCAAACAGAACAAAATCTTACCTATCTAACACCAATACATTTTTGTTTCATTCAGTAAACATTTACTATAACTGGTTCATAATTTTTGATTGATTGAAACTAAGAAACAAAAGCTTTCTTAATCAAGTTAGGTGTTAAATTTAAAAAAGGAATTGGTTGGTAAGAAACCTTGTAGCCATAAGGGCCCCCAGGGCTGAACATAAAAAGCATTGTTTTATACTGTTCCTATTAACATAGTTGTCACTGAAATTCAATAAAATATACTATACTCTCATCAAAATAGCCTGTAATTGAAAATAATTACAAAGCAAACCATCATAAATGCACATGTATGTTTTACTTTAATACTTAATTTATTTTCCAAAATAAAATTACCTCCAAATACACACTGAGTGGTCACTCCATTAACTAAACCTACATAATAGTGAGTCGATTCTGTCATTTAAATCTGCTTTCTACCTATATGCTTATTACATGACACTTATTTAGCATTGTGCTTTATGTAATTTTGATCATTTAATTTTTGTGTTTAATTTTAAAGTATACTTGAACTAGCATTGATTCCTTTTTTGAACCTAATTGGCATAAATCACATTGGTCTTGACCTGCATAAAGTCAAGAACATTAGATGGATAGATTTGTCATAATGTACAGCACAATTGGCTTATAAGTAGAAGTGTGATGTAGATATATTCTGAAATTGAAGTAAATATGTTCTGCTAAAGAAAAAGGTTGACACCATTAATGGCTTTATTTGTTGGAAAGAAGATTTTGGCATCATCAGCACTTAACTGGATGCTAATGTCTACAGTTAAGAACAGGAACAGAGCAAGTCTTAATTCTAAATCCTAATAATGACTCCTGTGGTAGTTTTTTCAGATTATCTGCAGACTGGAAATACTGTAGAATAATTTGATTCAAACTGCATTTTCTTGAAGCATAAAGAAAAATATATGAACTAAAAACTCAACTACCCAATTTTCTAGTTTTACATAAGCTGTAGGGAAACAATATTGTAAAGTACATACTATACATAATTAAGAACTTGTAGTGTCTAGGCCTGTTTTATAACTAAATTCTGTGTGGAGAGTTTATTATTTTTTCTGTTAGAATATTCAGTCTCCAATAGAATTTCAGCCTTTTTTTATGTGTTGATAAGAATCCTATGTTTTAACTGACACTTTTATCAAAAGACAAAATTGGAGACAAATAACTTAGCCTAGTGTTTTGGCTTGTTATGAAAAAGTGGAGAACTGACATTTTACTTCTTAGCTGTGCTTATACCAATGCTTTAACTGGCTCATGATATGCCCAGAATTTCACTTACAGACTGTTGCAAATTAATCCCTTGAAATTTATTTTCTTAAAACTATCACAGAATCAAATCTGATCTTAAATTCTTACCTTTGAAAAAGAAGCTATGAATTAAAATATATTTATAGTTAGAACTTCAAATTTAGGGCAAATATTTTAAATCAAGTGAACTGTTTTTCTGTGTGTTCACTGTTGTTTTTAAGAATAAAATGTTTAAATAAATTAATATTAAATAAAGTTAAATTTAAATAAGAAGGAAATTAAATTTACATGACAAAGCAACACAGAAATTAAATCACAGAACTTTTCCAGCAAGCTTTCTTTTTATTTTAAAATGTTTAGGCTACATCATGAGTTGTGGATTGCACCCGAAATGCTGCTGTTTTTATTCAGGTCATCCTACTGTATGTTTTGTATATAAATGTAAACTAATTAGTTACTTTGGTAGGGTCTGGAGATTTATCATTACATAATCAAGCATATAAGAAGAGAAATGTGTGGCAAATTAATTTATCATCTTTGTTAAGGTCTTTATTATCATGTGCTGTGGTCATCAATACAAGGTTATTATTATTATTATTTTAATCTCAGGTGACGGGCCTTCTTGTACTTGTCCCCTTTGTGCCTCTGACAAGGGAAACTGTATTCCTTCTTCTGAGGGTCTCCAGATTGCAAGGGAATTGGGAGCCACTTATCTGGAGCTGCACAGCCTCAATGACTTCAATGCAGGGAAATACTTTGGAGGAGTGGTAAGATGTATCATTGTCTGAATCAGAACTTATACATGTAATGGTTTTTGGTTTTGTCCTAGGTAACTACTTTATACTTTTAACTAACTCATTTTCAGTGCTGTAAATCCTTGTCTGTAGAAAGGGTGACTTAATGATCCTAGTTTGAGACGATTTTTAAGACAACCCCAGAAAACTCCTCCACAGTAATGTCTGCTGTGAAGAGGCCCTGGGGCTACATGCCTAGAGCTCCCTTTCGCAGCCTAACACTTTGTAAACAATATGACATTTAGAGGTATAGACCTTCTTTGTGTAGCCTGTACTTCCCAATGACCAGTAGAGGTCTATAAATGTTATAGTGGACTCTTTTACTGCACAGCAAAAGATTTAGGAAACTCCTCAGTTTTTGTCAGCCATCCTTTACTGCAACTTATCTATTCTTGTCACCTGGAATAACTGTGCCCTTAGGTCCTTAGCATCCTTGATGGAACAAGTGCCAATTGTCAGTGAATTTTCAGATTGTGATATAGCTGGTCAGGAAAAGGTGGCTGTTTTAATAAATAAATAATGAACTGGGCATTTCACTCTCTGTGGGTGTGCATGTTCATGCAGCTGAGGGGATTGGTGGAGTAATTGGAACAAGACGCATCTGCACGTGACAGCGCAATCTGTCTCAATTTCTTCATTGGCTTCCCGTGGTGCGTGATTGAGACGCTTCACCCATGGAGGCATATAAGAAAGAGCCTGCATGAGAAACGGGAGGAACTGAGAGAAGCAAAAAAAAAGAGAATCTGAGAAGGAGGCTGAAAGATGGAGAGAGAAGGCAGGAGAGAGAGAGAACCAGTGCTGGTGGTTGAGAGAGAGAGAGAGAAAAAGAAATCAGACAGGCAGGAAGAAGTCCCTCGAGGGAACATGCAGCTGACGCTCAGGGGCTGATGGCCACTCTAGCTGAGCAATTAGGGAACTGGAATGACTGAGGCACTGCTCAGTTGGAGCGACTCCATGTAAGTCCGGGTGAAAGGCAGCATGGCTGCAGGGGAATTGGAAAGCTCAGTGAGGCATCCTGCGTGGGAACAATGGACCGTAGGGATGTGAGCCTGGCAGCAGGAGTCGGAGGCTTGGTATGGTGCCCTGCTGGGAGCCATATATGGCTACAGGGGCCTGAGCCTAGGAGCAGCGCAGAATGTTGGCTAAACTGCTAGTTAGGCGCCTCCTTGGCTGCAAGGACTTGCTTAGGGTTAGGTCAAGGAGACATCAATGTTTAAAGGAGCGCATCAGGGCTCAGTGTTTTTAAGGTTAGTTTTCTGCCATGTAATTTTAACCTCGTAATAATGGATTGTTTATTTGATTGATTTTAACCTCCACGTGAACACTGTTCTGAGCTCTGACTCCGGTTTCACCTACCCCTTTGCTTTGTGTGTGTTTTCTCCTCATCTGCCTGGTTCATCCAGTTATGTTATCGATGGTGTTGGGTTCAAGAGGCTCCCAAAAGAGAATTGTGCGTGTGGAGCTGACCCACACAATTACACAGACGTGATAATACATTTTTCTATTGCCAGAGATTATTGTTTTCCAACCACTAGGACTTAGAGAGATCATGTTACTTCCTAGCACTGTTCCTGTTGTATTCCATCTGATTCACTACATACTTTCCGATCACAGTGAGCAGTACAGTAATCTACAAAAGTGACATATTGAATTCTAATTTATTCTCCAAATACAGTCAAACCTAAAACTGTTAAATCTGTTAAAACTGCTAAAACTGTTATAAAACATTAGTATTAAAATAAAATATATTTTATTTATTGTAATGGGCATGCGTGAGTCCCTTTTATCTGAACATGCTGTGTTTTTTGGGATTATTGCTTTTTATGACACACACACACTAGATGACAAACCCAGGCAATTAAGTGTAATTTAAATACATTGGTAGCATATTTGTAAAGGGTTCAGTCAGGGAAGATGAGGACATTATAATCCATAGAACATTAAGAAAAGAACTAGACATAAAAAAAAAAAAATGTAAATAAATGTACTAAAATAAAAGCTACAAAGAAACAATAACAGACATTGTCACACCACATTTCTCAAATAGCATAATAGGTTTCTTTTATCATTTTTTTTGTGCATGTAGGTTAAGATGACCTTTTTTTTCAGGTTAATAGTTAAGCTGCTAGACAATTGTGTGAATAGTCATCATTTGTGTTTGTTCTCACAGTTCAGTCTATCTTAATTATACTTTCCATTACTGAAAACCATATGGTGTGCTGTTATAAAATCAAACGTGTTTGCTTAAGTATCTAATAACAGTAAACACAGATAATAAGTTTACTTAAAAAAAATATGTACTCATAATGTACAATAAATGTATTAAATTTCTTTTGCCGCCAACAGAGGACCCTGCATCATTCACTTTTGGCTTATAGCCAGGCTGCTTGCATTTTCGTAAGTGACAGTGCGTACATAACTGGGATGCATTCCAGCATTAATAGTTCAAACTTAGGGAAAAAATGGAGAAAAAGAAAGGTTTATTTCAACATGGAAAAGGAAGATACGAGAACACTTGATGTTTGTACATCAGCGGAAACATAATGAGTCTTTTTACTTTTCAGCGTGGATTTAAACTACATGTATGCTTATTTTTTTTTCTTTCAGTAGTATGCTGACACAGCCCTTCTCAGTTTTAGTGTCAGTGACATTTCAGGCACACTGCTTGCTTTAGTGTTAATCAAAATAAAATGACTAAAATCTAATTTATTTGTCAAAGAAAATAACTTTACTTTTCATCATATTTTAGTCATAACCTTATTTGCTATATTTATTTCTATTTAGTTATTGAATTGGACATCCTTTAATAATGCAGGGTAGCTGTGGCAAACTGTTAACAAATCTGGAGCAGCAACTGCTAAAGGAAAGCCTCTTCTGCTAAGATAATCTATGTAATAATAAGAAATACAAAGTCAATTTTTACATAAAAGAAATTTAAAATTAATTTGACAATTACATTTTGATAAAGTCCATACAAGAAATGTACTTGCAGATTGGGACACGTGCTCACACAGTTTTAAAATGCCAACTAACCTTACATGCACATCTTCAGGAAAACCTACAGCAGCAAAGAGGGAATATGCAAACTCTGCATAGACACTGGCCTTATAGTACATAATCATTTATTTTTATACTCCAATTTGTTTTATGTGTAGATGTGAAAACTAAACTAATCTCTTATGAGAAAATATTCAAGATAATGTTTTAACATTATCATCTTTTATTTATTCCATGTGCAGTAATTTTTACTAATCAGGACCAAGCTTCTAATCAATATCTATGTACAGTATAGCTGCATACTAGACTGCCTGGACATTTTAATCTTACTACAGTATCTTTATTTTTATATGTAGCCCTTATATGCTACATCATATGTTATTAATTTATCATCATATATTTATCTTTTGTATTCTGTGTTGTCTTTATAGATATTGGACCAGTACTATTGACAATTCATAGTAAACATAGTGACCAATAAAGTGAATTCTTATGCTTCTTTTTCCTGCATGTAGAATTTTGCATTTGCCTACATTAAACTGCCTTTTCGAAATAAATATTGCCCAAGTCTTTCAAATTTTCTTTTGCTGCTTCATCAGGGTTTGCTATCCATTGGTTTAATCTGCCAATTCACAACTTTACTAACTTATTCAGAGTCTGTGTCATTAATACAGGGGTCTTAATTGGAAAGTTGCTGGTTCGAATCGTGTAAATGCCAGAAGTGATTCCACTCCATTTGGCCCTTGAGCAAGGACCTTAACCTGCAATTGCTCTGTCCTGGGTATGATGTTAGCCTACATCCAGCCCCACAAGCAAGTCCTCCAACTTGCAGGGAAAACTTGCAGGCTGGTGGCATTATTGGCACTTCAGCCACTGTATACAAAAAACCACTTCCATTCCATTTGAAGTAGTGTGGTGCTGAGGTGTCACAACTGGTCCTAATTTGGAATCCCAGGGTGGTTTGTCGTGTAATGGTCCCAACCTCTCTCTGTCTCTCTCTCTCTCCTCAAATTCCAGTTCTGGAGTGCTACTGTGGCTGCAGGTTTTAATTCTGACACTTTTCTTAATTAGTGACCAGTTTTTGCTGCTAATTAATTTCTTTTTCCTTCATTTTAATTGACTTGTTTTTTAAGAAGCAGTCCTCCAAATTGCTTCATTTTTTTCCTTAAATGGCAACCAAACCGAAATGAGATGTGAAGCTAGCCAACAGGACCTCAAACTCCAACCAATTTCACTCCAACGAGTTTCTTAATTAGGAGCCAATTCTTGTTGGTAGTGAAACCTGTTATTTAATTCCATGGCTTGTTGACTGTCATGGCAGTATCAGAGTAACATTTCCAAAACTGTTGATTTTCTTTATTTTACTGTAAGAGTACTATCAAAATGTTTTGTAAATGTTTTGTGGACCTGAGCAGATCAACCTTAGTGAGACCTTCAACTTTTTTTTTATTTTCAGGTATTGTATGATGGACACAGGTCATCTTTTGGCTTGTTTTGTACATTATTATTGGTTGGCTGCTAATTAATGAATAGAATAAATAATTAAGAGCTTTGACTATTAAATAGCAACTTAATTCAAATTAAGGCAAAAGAGTTACTTAGTAGCAAAAACAGGTCACTAATTAAGAATTATTAATTAAGAAAATAGTTAGAAATAAAATCCTGCAGCCACAGTAGTATTCCAGGACTGGAGTTATAGACTCCTGAATTAAAATACATTAAAAAAGTAATGGTCTGAGCACAGCCCCCACTATCCTATTAACTATGCTCTTTACTATTAACCTATTAAGCAACATAAATTCCAGTCTGTAGAGATGTCACGAATCTTGATTAACACCACTGTCATCAGATGAAATTCATGTAAAGCCGATATGATATCATGCAACTTTTTGCCAGATTTACCAACCACAATTGCTGAAACCTGTCACTGCACCATGTCAGATTACACAACTGAAAATCACAACCCGATCTCCCAGTGCTGTCATGTCCAACCCTTTTTTCTGACAGCCAATAGCATGCTGTCTGACAATGCCGCTGCTGTACAAAGGGTTAACAGCAGCAATCTCTGCCCTTAATTTCTTTTTTCATTTAGTTATGGTATGTAAAAAATGAGATATTAGATAGACAAGCCTCACTTTTGTGTATATGATATCCACAACCCCTGATGGAGCAGGCACTGTATGAAGGGTTAATAGCTGTGGTGAGTTCAGCCAGTCTCTGCCCATTTTTCTTTTTCCCATTTTGTTTTATAACACAAACAATGAGGCATCAGGCTGAAGAGCTTCTGTTCTATTTGGGAGGTTCAAAACACCTGTGTTCTTTATTTCACATAGCTGCATTCTATGCATTGTACTTCCGGTTGAGCATTTATTGGTTGCTGGTTCTCATGCACACACAGTCTGTCCCCCTGACTAAAGTCAAAATCAGACCTGTTTGTTTTTATCATAACGAGTTGAAGTCTAGTTGGACTGAGTCATTGGGTATGTCACAGTAGGCGATCAACTTCATATGAGCTCGCTGCACACTGCTTTAAAATCACTAAGATTATGTAAAAGAAAGCTGTCACTGAAAGTCATTGGAAAAGTAATGTAATATGACATAGGCTTAACTGAACTTTAGTTGTTAGGTTCCGAAAAATGATATGATTCTGAAAAACCTTTGTCCTGTTTAGCCATAAAATAATAGTCCAGGTGTTCCCTTTTTGTTGGGAAGACCTTTTTTGTTGCAGAAGCTCAAGTTAAGAAGAGTTCTCTCCAGTTGGTTCTACAGTCAATAAAAGTAAAGTGAGGAGAGGAGTGTAAAAAAGCCATGCACTTGGTGATTTATCATGGATGTTAAAACATTATATAAAAGGATCAGAGAGAGAGGAGATTAATGAGGGGAAGAAGTTGAGTTCATCCAGGTCTGTCTTATTTGGACTAGAAACAAAACAGGTTGCAACAATAAGAAGGCTATAGCAGAATTTCTTGTGAATACCATGAAAATAGTAAAATATACTTGATTTGGAATTCAATTCCAAAATTAAATCAGTTAGGGTTTGAACTTGCAGCTTTTATCGGTTGATGAAAAAAATGTTTGCTGAAGACAATTTCAACAGTTACATTAAAAATTTAATTTGAATGAGAGTTAAAGCAAATAGCATCAGAGGTTATCAGTAATAATAAATAGAACACCCGAATTCAAAACTGTACACACCAAAAGTAGTTCTGAGAAAGGAGAATGCAAAATTTAATATACAAATTTGGAGGAAGTAACCATTGTTGATTTATTAAAGGTGGGTTGTTTCCTTGAAATGAAATGACCCTCCTTTAATAATAAAATGGAGGCAGTCGGCAATCTGAGATGTTGTGCCGACTGGCTTTGTTAGCTTTCTGGAAAACTCAGTTATTGCTTAAACAAAACTGTATTTAATTATGTTCTTTTTGTTGTGATGATCACATAATAGAATCAGTTGTCACTTGCATCATTGTTACATTCTGGAAAGTTTTTTTTTTTTTTTTACCTTGTGTGCCAAGATTATTATGCATTTTCAAAGCTCTTCTTAGAACAAATAATGTGAAGCATTGTACTTGAAAGATTTCTAACATTTTCTTTACTGGAGTCAGACAGTTCTGTCTTTCATTACAGCTGGAGTATTTCATTATGCAGTGTTCAAAACAGAAATCTTCAGAAAGTTTAAAAAGGAAAAAAGCCTGCAAATCCAAAGGACTGAAGCCTCCTCAGCTAGGACAGCCTGGTATGTGTCTCTGGTGTTTTTTTATTTTTGTATGTTAATACAAATATTAATTCTTTACAGACTGTATTGTCATGAGGTAAGCATGGCAGAGGTGCCTACTGATTTGAACCATAACTCCGTATTTATTGCTTACTTTATAGCGCAGAGCAAATCATTAAATAGGGGTGTGTACTAACTGTGATTTCAAGTAATGATCAGGATACAAGCACTATTTCAAATAAAATTGTTTGCCTGTGGAAAAATGAAGATGCCTTTCAGATCTTAACGGCTGATGGAAAATAATTTCAAGTAGACTAGATTAAACTAAGCTGTTTGCAGTGTTTAAGAAAGAAAACAATATATACAATGTAATAACCATTTTGCGTTGTTAATCCTCACTGCAGTGAGTTTGTACTGTCACTAGAAGGGTAGCTCTGCCTACCAAATTGACCTGTACTGCACAATGAAGCCCACTCTTATATGTCATATACTCTACATTGTAAATAAATTGATGAGTGGGTTTGTCAGAACAAGGATAGAGTGTATAAAAGTTTATACTGCGCATTGTAACAGAGCTGGGAGTACTAGAAATACTTGGGTCAAGCTGGTGTCTGTCACAGTCTTTGTTACTTAAGCTTTCTGTTGTTATTTCAAGGTAGCCATCATATTCTGGGTTCATGCTTCACATTTAAGTGGGGGCGATAACGTGGCACTGATTTTCACAATTCATATCAGCAAATGTTACTTGTTCATACCAGCCATCACTTCTTCATACACAATTGGGCAAAACAGAAAGTTGTCTATGTAATGTCTCGTGTTTTAGGTACCATGACAGAATGAAAAAAAGAAAAAACAGGGCAGAGATCGTGGTTGAACTCACTGTACCTGTTAACTTTTTGCACGTCATCGGCCCCATCATGAAACAGGCTATCAACTACACTGTCAAGCAGGCATAGGACAGCACATACATTCAGACAAAACTGTAGTCCAAGGTAGTTTTAGTTGTAACCCAATGGCATGAGTGATGAGTAGAAACAAAACAGATAGATGATCACAACCCCCTCTGTATCTTTGTCTCCTTTTAAAAGAGCCCACTTGATATATCTTCTTTCCAGCAACCCCTGCACTCTCTGAGTCTGGCCAATAGTTTAATACCGCCGGGGCTGCTGGGAGATGTAGTCTATTTTAAGTAGTGCTGCTACCCTGTGTGCATTTCCTTCCTAGTGATATCAGCTGATTTCTCTCTGTGTCAGCTCTACCTGTTTTCATGCAGCATCACCACTACAGTGCTATTAGTGTTTCACTGCTTTACAGCTCCAAGTCCTTCCCTCACCAGGTGATGCACGAGACTAGCAATAGTTCAGTTTGATAGTGGTTGGCAGTGGGTGATTTTTTGATTTTAGTTGGTGATCAGCAAACTAGCTGTTATTCTTGTTTTTAAACATTTTTCGTTAAATATGTCTCATGTGGATGTGTAATCTCAAAAAAGAAAAGGATTTTAAACAGTACTGTTGTCTGACAGAATTTTAGCAAATTGCAAGAGAATCAAGTCAGTTCTTTAACTCATGAGAAGCTCTTTCTCCCTGCCTCTCTTCAAAGCTATATCTAAGTAACTTGTTCACAACATTAACTTAAATCTGCCCAGTTCTTCTGTTACTAAATCCTAATCATCATTTGCCAATATCATAGTTTCCCCCTAGTACACTGATAGCACACATTGTCTTAGCCATCAATACTGGCAATTTTTCAAAGAGTTCTTGGATTATTTGCACAGATCGAAGCAAGAAAGATGGCTAAAGTCTACGTCGAGCTATAGCTATAGTCACTTAATTAGACAGCACTTTCCTGCCTCAAGTCTGCCAAACCAGAAATTACCATTAATGTAGATTTTAATTTTGTGAAAAAATATTGATAAAATCTTTTGTCAGCCTTTTGTATTAGTATCCCAAGTCTTCATTTTTCTCCTTTATTTACTTTGAAATATTTTATTAAAAAAATTATTTTATTATAAATACACACAAAAGAAAAATTGTTAGCTTACTTATTAATTCCAGCTTTTTAAAAATGGGCAGCTGGCTAAGAAAAAAAATATATTCCAGATTTCATAAGGCTAGTGAACTACAGTATGAAGAAACAAAATAAACATAGAAATGTAAATTCCACACTATTAGTCATTTCTAAAACTAAAGATTTACCTGAAATAAGGGGATCTTACACTTAAAATCTATTCATGTCATTTTCTAGAAGTCTTAATGGGCCATGTTTTAGCTAAAATCAAAGTGTGACAGTCTGAATGTATTAGCATTCTGTGGATGGGTGTGGTAATACAGGACGGACAACAAGATTTGGAATGCCAAACAGTTTGTCCCGTTTAATATCTTCAAACAAATGCAAAGAAAAATGTCCACATTTCAACAGAAACAAATCGCTGTTCTCGCGCTTATTACAGGCTACTTCTGCATAGCTTTTTTGAAAGAATTAATTGTTCGGAGTTCTGTCTATATGGTCCACTCTCAGGTCAAACACCCCTTCCTCTCTGGGTGGCCAGGCTTCTTATAATGGCGAGTCGCCAGAAGTGGTAGAGCTAAGTGCTGTCATTGGGCAGTTTCTCTGAGCTTCAGGGAGAGAAGGAGAAGAGAACATCAGCGACAGCGCCCCCTCTCACTGTGGTGGGTGATCACGTACCTTGTTCAAGCCTTTGAGGAGGTCTTCCAACACGCATACGTGACACATTCTAATTTTTGAATGGATTTTTTTTTTCTATCTAAAAAGCCATACATGGTTGACTTCTGCTTTGCACTCTGCGCTACTTTTGTTGGTTTGTGATATGTGGAAGAACATTTTCAAATTTTTCATAGTTTTCAGCTGAACTGGGCCATTCTGGTGATGAAGGTGCACCTACAGGAGGAACTACATGGACTTGGTTGTATAGATTGAAATGCTAAACTCACAAACAGAAATGCTGATCTGACATTACTGGAATTGCTTGCCTTTGTTAAGGTTTAACAGTTTATCTTTGTTTTATCACTCCTATTTGATTTTGTTAAAGTTTAACAGTTTATCTTTGTTTTAGCATTTTTGTGTGATTATTTTAGGGTATTGATTACTTTTTTAAAAAAATGCAAATGAGCAATCAATTGAAATGGTACATTCTCTTTATTCACATAATTATTTATGGAGTATTTTTAGGTTAGTAAGGAGACATGGCTCAACACTCATATTGAGAGCAAATCAAAGTTCCGGCAACCAGCGGTCCCAGTCTTGATGGTGCTTCCCCACATAGGATACAATCATTGTTTTCAGGGTTTTGTTTCCCACTCCATTATGTTCGTTTGGGGATGATAGGCCGTTGTAAGCTTCTTCACCACACCCCACCTGGAACAAAGGTTTTCTGTCAACTCACAGGTAAACTGTGGCTGTCTATCAGAAACCATTTATCTCGGAACTCCCCAACAATTAAAGATGTCTTCCCTTAAAATGGAGCAGGTCTTCCCCACCTTTTGTATTGGGCAAGGCAAACAGTTCCATCCATTTAGAATAGTAATCTACTACTATCAGCAGTACAGTCTTCTTGTTTTTGGATGTGGGGAATGGTCCCATAAAATCACCCCCACCATTTCTCCTGGTTCACTCACCACTGGGGACTGACACAATCCAGCCAGTTTTCCAGGGGGAATCTTGTACTGTTGGCATATCCTACAGTTTTTAACATAGACCCAGACACCCTTATGGATGATAGGCCTCCATGCTACCTCCAGGATTCTCAATAGGGTCTTGGTCTTCCCCAGGTGCCCCTCAAAAGGACTATCATGGAAGTACTGGAGAAACTCTGGGATGAGCTCTTGGGGAACCACTAACTGATATTTGTGACTCCCATATCTTGATGGTATCACACGGTACAGCACCCCTTGGAGTTCCTCATAGCGAATATACCCAGGTCTACCCACTGACTCTTTCCTGCACCCCTGACAAACAGAACAAGTTGTCTGAGCTTGAGTGATTACCTGCAAGTCCAGGGGCTGTTCGAATAAAGAGGGTTTGACCACAGCCACAAGTGTCTCTAGGGTGTCTTCTTGGATCCAGGACAATTTATCTGGCACTATATTGCCATGACCCTTCAGGTAGTGAACCTGGAATGTGAATTCTTGAAGTCTAGGCACCCATCTAGTGAGGCTGGAAGAAGTGTTTGAGCACTTGAAAGCCCAGGTCAAAGCATTATGATCAGTATATATGCTGAAAACTGTTCCCTCCAAATAGTGTTGCCGCTTTTCTACAGCCCAAACTACTACAACAACAACAACAACCTTTATTTATATAGCACATTTTCATACAAATAATGTAGCTCAAAGTGCTTTAAATGATATAGAAAGAGAAAAAAAGACAAAGTAAGAATTAAAATAACAGGACACTAATTAACATAGAATAAAAGTAAGGTCCGATGGCCAGGGAAGACAGAAAAAACAAAAACAAAAAAAAAACTCCAGATGGCTGGAGAAAAAATAAAATCTGCAGGGGTTCCAGGCCATGAGACCACCTAGCCCCCTCTAGTCATTCTACCTAACATAAATGATCAGTCCTCATTGTATTCAGGGTTCTCATGGAAGGACTTGATGGTGATGGTCATGTGGACTTCTGTCCTTTAATCCATCAATGTAGGGACATCATGGTGCTTTGATGAGGTGATGGTGGTGCAGGTCGCCACCACAGAAAACCGGAAAAGGAACAGAAGAGAGAGTAGGGGTTAGTACGGATTTTGGAGCCACCATGAATAGTAATGATAATTAATTGAATATACAGAGCATCAGGATTAAACTAAAATGAAGCTATAGGAAAGCCATGTTAAAGTAATGTGTTTTCAGCAGTTTTTTAAAGTGCTCCACTGTATTAGCCTGGCAAATTCCTATTGGCAGGGTATTCCAGAGTTTAGGTGCATAACAGCAGAAGGCCGCCTCACCACTTCTTTTAAGTTTAGCCCTTGAAATTCTAAGTAGACACTCATTTGAAGATCTAAGGTTACGATTTGGAATGTAAGGTATCAGACATTCTGAAATATAAGATGGAGCGAGATTATTTAAGGCTTTGTAAACCATAAGCAGTATTTTAAAGTCAATTCTGAATGACACAGGTAACCAGTGTAGTGACATCAAAACTGGAGAAATGTGCTTGGATTTTCTTTCCTAGTTAGGATTCTAGCAGCTGCATTCTGCACTAGTTGCAATCGATTGATGTCTTTTTTGGGTAGTCCTGAGAGGAGCATGTTACAGTAATCTAGTCGACTGAAAACAAAAGCGTGAACTAATTTCTCGGCATCTTTCAATGATATAAGAGGTCTAACTTTTGCTCTATTTCTTAAGTGAAAAAATGCTGTCCTAGTGGTCTGATTAATATGTGATTTAAAATTCAGGTCAGAGTCAATAATTACCCCTAAATTCTTTACCTCCGTCTTAACTTTTAATCCTAATGCATCAAGTTTATTTCTAATAACCTCTTTATATCCATTATTGCCAATCATTAAAATTTCAGTTTTCTCTTTATTTAGCTTGAGAAAATTACTGCTCATCCATTCAGAAACATAAGTAAGACATTTTGTTAGTGAAACAACAGAGTGCTATTGATAAATACAACTGTGTTTCATCAGCATAGCTGTGGTAGCTCACATTATGCCCAGAGATGATCTGACCTAACAGAAGCATGTAGATCGAAAAGAGCAGCGGACCCAGGATAGAGCCTTGTGGAACACCATATTGGATATCATGCGTCTTTGAACTGTAATTACCACAACTAACAAAGAATTTTCTACCTGTCAGGTAGGATTCAAACAATTTAAGACACTGCCAGAGAGGTCAACCCACTGACTAAGGAGATTGCTAAAAATATTGTGATCAATGGTATCAAATGCGGCAGTCAAATCTAAGAGGATAAGAACAGATAAACGGCCTCTGTCTTAGTCATTTACTACTTTAACGAGTGCAGTTTCTGTACTGTGATTTGTTCTGAAACCCGACTGAAACTTGTCAAGAATAGCATGTTTATTGAGGTGGTCATTTAGCTGCATAATGACTGCCTTCTCTAGACTTTTACTTAAGAAAGGCAGGTTAGAAATACAGTAGGTCTAAAATTTTCAAAAGCAGAGGAGTCAAGATTATTTTTCTTCAGTAGGGGTTTAACTACAGCAATCTTAAGACAGTCTGGGAAGACCCCCGTATCTAATGACGAGTTTACTATGTCAACAATACTATCAATTAGCACGCCTGATACTTCTTTGAAAAAACTTGTTGGTATTGGGTCAAGGATGCAGGTGGAGGGTCTCAGTTGAGAAATTGATTTATATAAATCAGGTAAATCTATTCTGGTGAAAGAATTTAATTTGTTTATAACGGAGTACTGGGGCTTAAGAGGATCAGTGTTGGGGAGATATACTATATTATTTCTGATATCATTAATTTTTTGATTGAAAAATACAGCAATAGCCTCACAAATTTCACTGAAAGTATTCTGGAGGCATTCCATTGAGTTACCTGGGTTTAGCAGACGATCAATCGTAGACAATAAGACTCTGGGATTACTAGCATTGCTATTTATAATTCTAGAGAAGTAGCAGTGCCTCTCAAGATGGACTCTGTTATTGTATTCTGTTATTTTAACCTTCAATATCTCATAGTAGATAGTTAGTTTAGTTTTTCTCCATTTACGCTCAGCTATCTGGCATGTTCTCTTTAAATCAGACACTCTTTGGGTCTTCCATGGTATAACAATGCTAGAAGATTTTTTAACTGTCTTTTCAGGTGAGTCTATGCCAGCAGCAGCTCTCACCTTAGTATTGAAATTTTCCACCTTACAATTTACATTATCTTTACTATTGTAGTTAGCACTACAAACGGACTGGTTGCTAGAATGTTTGTAAATTTTGAAACTGCTGATGAATCAAAGAAGCGTTTTTTAACAATATACTTCTTGTGAATGTTTTCTATCATTATTTCTATATTAAATAGTAAAAGAAAATGGTCTGATAGACCAATATCAATGATCTGCTTCACATCAACTTTTAGTCCTTTAGTAATTACTAAGTCTAATATACTGTATGACCTGTTTTATGTGTAGTCTGACTAACGAGCTGTGTCAAATCAAAAGAGTCCAGGAGGTTCATAAATTCTTTTACTTTCAGGTCACTCTGATTATCGATATGAACGTTAAAGTCTCCAACTATTAGGAGCGTGTCATAGTTCGTAATTATAATTGACACCAAGTCTGATAGTTCCTCAAAGAAAGACGCATTGTATTTAGGAGGTCTATACACGGATAATACTAGAAACTGAGAAACTCCATGAATAACAATGGCAAGATACTCAAAGGACACTCTTTTACACTGGCTAAATAGTTAAGCTCAGGACCCCTTAATTTTCCTGAGGCATAAGTGATAACATGCTCCCCCCTGCTATCACACTAGGGCTGCAACTAATGATTATTTTGGTAGTCGACTAATCGTTCAATTTATTTTTCGATTAGTCGCGATTATTTCATGCCTGACTATTCTGATGCCTGCAACCTGTGGTTGCACATCCTGTTCTGGGCTCCAGTACATGTCTTACCTCATCCGTCAACCTATGAATGTCACCCTGATGTCTCTGCATTAACACGATTAAAATTAATAATAATCAAATTAAAATAACCAATGAAACATGAATTTGAAAATAATCAGATGTTTTTATATTAGTGTGACCATCACAATAAATAATAATTCATTAATAATAATAATAATAAACAATACAAACCAAAGTGCACATAGTCTTTAAACAAAAAAAAGTGCATTTAACTTAACCAAAAAATACATCGTTAAAACTAAAATATTTTTCATATTTTAGTAATAAATGACAAAATGTAGACATAAACTATATAATGTGTAAAGCCTGAAGTGCAAAAATCAAATAAACACTTTCACAAAAGGTTCAAGGATGATACAATAGCTTCCGTGGTGCAGCGGTAGGAATTGCTGACTTATAATCAAGAGTCCCCCAGTTCGATCCTGACTGCCTCATATATTTACCGTTTTGAGTAGTGAGTTGCTCTTATTGTTAATATTATACAATAAACACATACATTTGATTTGCATCTGTAAAATCTACTGTATTAAATGTATAGTACTTGTAAAAGTTACCTTTTTTTTTTCACTTTTATTCTGTCAGTCACAATCACGATACATACTACCGCCTACCCAGGGATCTGACGCTGTTACTTTTTATCTGCAACTGGGAATAACTGTAGATATGAGTGGTGTTTTGAGACAATCGAACTGGAAATTCTCTGATCTGGATGGATAAAAGCTGACACACAAACGCTGGCTAATCTGCCTTATTCGTATCTCATTGTCACTTGATTTTATTTTATTCAATTTTATTGAGTGTTCCTACTTACGCTGAATTAGTATGCGCCTTAAGGCCCGTGATGTCAAAGCCACACTAACAAAAAAACAGAGACATAGGTATATATGATATTTGGAATTATTCATTTTATGACCTTATAGTACATTTTGGTAAACATTGTGACACGGATGCAACATTATTCATATTCATTCGTGTACCTTCTTGCGGTTGTAATCAATGACTGCGTTTTTTTTTTCCCCGATCTTGCCCAGTTTACACAGGACTCAAGGACATGCAGAGGAAAGAATGTTCCTCTGCAAGGTGTGCCATGAACGTTCTTCTTTTCTCAGTGGACCGCGTACATGCCTTGCACAGTACATGTGCTTTATCGCCGCCAGGTCAACTTGTTATAGCACAAGCAACCGGCCACCTGCGTGCTGCTGCTAGTACTGAATAAGCTCACGCCTTCTGGTGTAACAATCCAAAACAAGTTTGGAAAGACCTGAAAACAGTCACAGGGCTGGATTCTCAAAATGTGCGACCTTTCCAATTGACATAGACCACAAACCTATAGTGGATTAACTTAATGACTTTTTTACAAGATTTGAAACTAATGATTTCAGTACCCTGTGGTGGGCTGGTGCCCTGCCCGGGGTTTGTTTCCTGTACTGCGCCCTATGTTGGCTGGGATTGGCTCCAGCAGACACCTGTGACCCTGTAGTTAGGATATAACGGGATGATTAATGGATAATAGATGGATGGATGATTTCAGTACCAATAATAGACAAGCTTGGGAGGTACTTTGTAAAAATGCCAGAAATATTACTGGGATAGAGGTCAGTATAACTGAAGTGGAGGAATGTTTGCGGAAGGTAAAAAACAACAGGGCAGGGTGTAGGGAGAGGGGTGGCGGATGGTATATCATGTCGATTCCTGAAGTTTTGTTTCAAGCAGCTCTCCTCAGTTTTTCATTTGCTTTTTAACTGGTCCTTGACATGTGGTATATTGTACCGGAGCTGTAGAAACAAGTCATTCATTATCCCAGTTCTTTAAAGTTTCCAGTCCAGGCAGTCTGAATGACTGCAGGCCAGTGGGGACTCACTTCTATTCTAGTGAAAAGCTTTGAGCACTGTGAAAAATATTTTAATGACAGACACTAAGTCATTTCAAGATAACCACCAATTTGCTTACTGTACAAATAGAAGTGTTTAAGATGCTCTGTTGGCTATTCTACATCACATCTACATTTTTTCTGTATAAACCTTGCTCATTTGTCAGAGCATTATTTCTTTTTTTTTTCTACATTCAATACCCATCAGCTTCACATATTGGTTAAGTAACTGAACAGTATGAATGTTTACCCATTTATTACATTGTGGATTAAGGACTTTGTTTTAAATAATTCATGGGCAGTCAAAGTACATGGCATTTTTTCAAAAGTCATTCTATCAAATACAGGGTCTCCTCAAGGCTGTGTTTCTTCTACCTTAAGCTGATGCCACATTATGTAAGTTTTTGTTCTATGGCAAATCGGCCTGAATGCAGTCACTGATGTCATCACTTCACTGCACTGTGTCAAATTACATGACTGAAAATTGCAGCCTGTATCACATTTAGTGACCAAGTGTGTATCTTCCAGTGCAGTCGTGCTTGCCCCATTTTCTGACAGCCAATCGGAGGTGCCTGACGGAGTGACGCTTTATGAAGGGATAACAGCTGTAGAGAGTTCATCAACAATCTGTGCCCTTTATTTCTTTTTTTCATAGTTTGTAAAATACAAGGCATCAGACAGACAAGCTTCTCTGTTATGTGGTTCAAAACACGCATGTTTGTTATTCCTCATCACTGCATTGTACTTTCGGATGAGCATTCATTATTTCATTTGGTTGTCATCTCTCCTGCATACATAGCCCATCCCTCTGACTGAGAAAATCAAACATGTTTGATTTTATCCTAACCAGTCGCAGACTAGTTAATCTCAGTTGTTGGGTATGTGACATTGAACAAAAGATTTCATGGACGTGCATCACTGATGGCTATGATTGAAAATCACTGGAAAACTCATCTAATGTGATATAGCCTTTACTATTTACACTGTACTCAAGTAACCTGAGGCACAACAATAACCACTCTTCCATTATCAGGTATGCTGACACCTTCTTGGACGCACATGTGTGGATAAAAGCCATTACTTAAATCAAGTAAATTAGTACAGTAACAACTATCTTACTCTGAATGTCAAAAACACCAAAGAAATATTTGTTCATTCATCATTGTTCTTGGAGAGGAGGTAGAAATAGAGATTGAATACAAATACTTAGGAACTCTCCTATGTAATAATCCTAAATGGAATATAAATACAAAAAGTGTATACTCTAAATGCAGTTAGCATGTGTGTCTCTGTAAACTCAGACTATTTGAAGTGGACGTGGACCTCCTGTTCTTTTTAGCACAGTGTGATTCAGTCCATCTTTATTGCCTGGTTTAGTAGTTTGACAAACCAAAATTAAAAACATTAAAAACTCAAAATCATCTCAAGTGATAATAGACACCCATTACATGCTGAAGTTAACTTCATTAAGTCAGGGAGGATCGTCTCTTTAAAGACTCACACAAATCGCTCAAGAAATTCCTTTCTTTCCTGTTCTATACGTCTTTTTTAATAAGGATATCGGACATAATAAAACATTTCCAGAAGTGTAGAGTTATTTTTTATGTGTCATGAAACTATTTTAGGAAAATATGAAACTGCTAGAAGTAGGTAACAAAGAATCTGTTTTCCAGTTCTGTAAATATTTTAGAATTTCTATGCAAGTTTTACCCTGTCTAGTCTTCATTTGTTTTGTTTTTTCTGTCTGTTATTGAATGCAAAAGAAAAGGTTTCAGGTTTTCCTGGGTAAACACAACTAGATAAACACCTTTGACCAGTGGTTCCTAAACTCGGTCCTTGGGAGTCTCTGGGGCTGCAGCTTTCTGTCTGAACCAACTTCTGTTTTTAATTGGAATTGTAGCCTAATTAAGTGAGCTGTTATTTCCCAGTTTCGGTGTTTCGGGGTCAATGAAGAAATTACAAAAGTAAGTGTGTTAATACATTTTAATGGAAATGAAGCTATTTTTTTTTTTACTTTTTATTTATGTTCCTCTTGATTTTCATACTGCTTTCCCATTATTGGCTAATAGTGGGTTTGACGCTGAAGCCTATCATTATTTAGTGTTTTTCGCTTGGGTGTCTGCTTTACTTGTTTTTAATTGTCAATATGAGGGCACAACAAAGTGAGCAGACTTCACAGAATAGGGAAGAGTAATAGGAACACAACAAATAATTAAACATTTACAGCTATAGCAAAAAATAGAAATGTTTCTAAATGTCTTATAAAAGTCATACTGCTGTACGTTTCTGAATGCAGAATAAGGCAAGAGATAAACAGACCAGCTAACTAAATAAGATCAATTATTTTCAATTATTATCACTTATTATGAATCTGGTTGAAACAAAAACCTGTAACCTAAGGGGGTCCCTAGGACCGAATTTGGGAAACACTGCCTTAGCTCTTAAAAGTGTTGTCTGCTGCCCACAATATAACTATTTTTTCTCTTTCTTGTTACAGTTAAACTGCCAGTTGTGAAGACACAAAATTCCAGTTACACTTTTGAGCTTCTTGGGCTGCTGGGAAGCCCTCAATTTGCAGATGTATCTTTCTGTGCAGAGAACACTGGTGTGGAGCTGGCACATGCACATCTTGTGGTCTTGTGTTCCAGCAGTTGGATTTTAAATGCATTGCTCAATGTACAAGGTGTTCATCATGTCAAGAGCTCTTCACTGAAGGCTGCTCAGAGACTGCTGTTAGTAAAGGAGAACACTTTAGAATCTCTTGACACCTCAACCAACATCAAAAATAGACAAGTTCACAATCCTCCTATGCAGATTCATGTCTTGGACCCTCTTTTATCCAGGTGCTTGCCTGAAACACTGCAATTTATTTACTCAGGTATGGATCACGTGTCTTAAACATTTGTTATCTCTCAACAGGAGCAGACAATCTTGTTTACATGTAATTTCATCTTTACTGAAATGTTTTAATTTTAGAAGTTTTAATTTCATTTTATTCAGAAATGTGTGAACAAATGCAACATTGTGTTTATGCCTCCCTTGATTTTTCTGCATATGCTGAAGTCATGCACAGTTTAATTCAGCTCTGACAGCAAGTGGCACAAAGCAAGACTGCTTAGTAATTAGGATTTCAGTCGTTACAGGGTGACTAAATGCAAACAGAGATTTGCATTCACATACTGTACATACACATCAAGTTGTAATTAATTTCTTAATAGAGTTTGGGTTCTGTTAGGAAACCTAAGCACACAGAATATTCAAATGAATACATTGAATATTCATAAAGTTTACAAACAGGACACTGCAGACTGAATTTGCAATGATAAGTATGGTAAGAAAATAAATCTAAATACCAAATTGCAATATTTAAAAAAAAAACTATTACGTATAGACAAAGCAAATGTACCTGATGCAAGGCTTGTATAGTATAAGTGGTCTCAGTTAAATATATTATTACCACTTGTATAGGGGATGCCACGCCAAACTTCACAGGGAAAGGGGATATCCAGATCCAAAGGGCTTCCCTCATCATATCTCTACAGAGCCAGCCACAAAATATACATTTAATTTAAGTTGAAATAGATATTTTGTGTATTTTTAGTCAAAACAAAACAATAAAAAATTGGTGTATCATGTCACTTGCTTTCAGGGGCCACAGGTCAGCGCAATTGTACTTGAAATCTGCATATGTTATCTAGTATACAGTTAAGAGTTCCATCATGTTAACTAAAAGAAGATATTTAAAACAGTGCTCAAAAATGCACTAACAACCAAATGGCACAATAAGTCATTGCTAAACTAAATGAAAGAAAACATCTCTGTTTATATCATCAGTGGAAAAGGGAGCTAGTGAGATGTTGCCAATGTCATCAATAGAACAGATTACATTAGCTAAATCTAACAAAACTGCAAGCTTGCCAGACAAGACTACTCCTTGTCCTCTCTGCCCACCTCTTCCCATTGCATACAACCACTAGGCCATTAATGAAGACGTGCCAAGGGAACTACCAGCCCAAGCCCAGCCCCAACTCCAAGTAGAAATAAAAACACAGTGGATATGAAAAGTCTAGACACCCTTATTATAGTAGCTTGTTTTTGTGATATAAAAAAAATGAAACCAATATAAATCATGCCAATGGGATTTAGGTTTGGGCTCTGGCTGGGCCATTCCAGAACATTAATCTTCTTTTGGTGAAGCCATTTCTTTGTTGATTTCAGACATTGTTATGCTGAACGGTGAAATTCCACTTAATTTCTTCTGCTTCCTAATAAATGCCTAAAGGTTTTGTGTCAAAATCAGTTTCTTTCATGATTGCACCTTGACTAAAAGCTTTGTTCAAGATGAAGAAGAGTAGCCCTAAACAATTGTGCTTCACTGTGGGTATAGTGTTCTTTTGGAGAGGTGTTGTGTTGTTTTTGTCTCAAACAAACCTTTTGAAATTATGGCCAAATGGTTCGACCTTTGTCTCATTAGACCATAAAACATTTTTTCAAAACATTTCTAACTGGGCTGATATATTTTTCTTAATGTGAAAAGAATTCTTCCTTGCTATCCTATCCCATAGCCCAGACATGAAGGATATGGTAGGTGGTTCTCACATGTACTTGCCAGGAAGTCCTGCAGCTCCTTTAATGTTGTCATAGGCCTCTTGGCAGCATCCATGACCAGTTTTCTCCTTGTATTCTCATCAATTTTGAAAGGACCTCCTGTTCTTGATAATGGCACAGTTGTGCCATATTTTGTCAACTTGTTGATGTTTGTCCTTACTATGATCCCTTTCATATCTAATGCCTTGGATATTCTTTCATGTCCTTTTACCAATTGATACCTTTCAACTATGAGATCTCATTCATGTTTTGAAAGTTCTCTGTGGACCATGGCTTATTCAGTAGGATGCAACCAAGATGATGTCAGGATAATCTACAGAAACAGCTGATTTGGAGGCAATCAGAGTCACTTTAATTGATGACAGTTGTATACTAACTACTATTTGACATGAGAATGAATTTGATTGGTCGATTCTGAATGCAGTCACATCCTTAATTATGTAATAGGGTGTGCATACTTGTGAAACTAGATTTTTGTTGCTCAGTTTTTGTTTCATTGCTTCCCCTAAATGACTTTTGATTTATTTTGACCTTTTTACAGGTTGCAGTTTCACAATAAAGTTGGGAAAAGCTCTGACATGAATTATCTTGGTTTAATTTCTCCCTATTATAAAAATAATATATATATATATATACAGTACAGGCCAAAAGTTTGGACACACCTCCTCATTCAATGTGTTTTCTTTATTTTCATGACCATTTACAGCACTCCATCACTCTCCTTCTTGGTCAAATAGCCTTTACACAGCCTGGAGGTGTGTTTGGGGTCATTGTCCTGTTGAAAAATAAATGATCGTCCAACTAACCTGACTTCTGCACAACACAACTGCTGGTCCCAGCCCCATTGATAAAGCAAGAAATTCCACTAAATAACCCTGATAAGGCACACCTGTGAAGTGAAAACCATTTCAGGTGACTACCTGTTGAAGCTCATCGAGAGAATGCCAAGAGTGTGCAAAGCAGTAATCAGAGCAAAGGGTGGCTATTTTGAAGAAACTAGAATATAAAACATGTTTTCAGTTATTTCACTTTTTTTTGTTAAGTACATAACTCCACATGTGTTCATTCATAGTTTTGATGCCTTCAGTCATGAAAATAAAGAAAACACATTGAATGAGGAGGTGTGTCCAAACGTTTGGCCTGTACTGTAAATATTATAAAAAAAACCTGGAATGATACAAGACCTGTTCAGAGAGACGAGACGTGATCTTCTCAGAAAGACACTTTCATGTCCCGCGAGACTAGACTTTGTGCCAAGAGATTTAACCACACCCGGGGCTGGAAAAAGACAAAGAGTAGATAACAAAGTAGAACGCTGTAAAGAATTCAAAAACGTTGGCGCGATACACATGCAGAGCAGGTTAGAGATAATGGAAGTATGAAAATTCAAAAGTTTGCATTAGCACAAACAAACGTGAAGCGAGCAGGGGGCAAAGCCCCCTAGTTTTTTAAATCATGAAAACATGCCATATTAACAGGAGTGTTTAGACTTTTTATATCCACTGTATAAAGTATTTAAACAGAAATACATAAATTAAAGCCTATCAAAGTGTTTAACTCTTTGAGAGCTGAATATTTTTTCCAAACAACATACAGTAGTTTCTGAAAAGCAATGGTTTCACACATAAATCAACAGAAAACGTCTGTTGCTGCATGCTGTGGCTGCTAGTTTGCCAAGAATGTGCAGCAGGCTTGCTGCCAGGCTGTCTTCACTGGTCGCTGTGCATTGCAATCTGGTCTCTACCTCTTAAGGGGCAGTCCTCCTGGTGAACATTGTCGTAGGCATGTCAGCTACTTGAACCTGTTCAGCACCACAATTAGCTGGGGACCAGTCAGCTGAAGCTGGAACCTCACATTTGTTTTCGATCACTTGTATCAAAATTGGAATCTGAAAAGTCATAGTCCAGTTCAGAGAGAATAGGCAAAACTTCATCCACAGAGTATTTTTGCTTTACGCATTTACTTTGATCTCTCGCCATTATGTCAGTGCCATTTTTGCCGGTGTTTGCGCCTTACTACTCACACGAGCGTAGGAAATCTCGGTCAAACCAATGAAACTAACTTTCCTTCTAGCAACGAGAGTCCAACTAAAACATGACAGTTGGTTTTGTCACAGTTTACAGTTGATTACCATCGTCAACTCCTCCTTTTGACAAAAGTCAACATCAGCCCTGAAAGAGTTAATTATTATGTTAATGCCACTGCAGTCTCTCAACTTATTGCAACAAACTAGCCATACATAGCACAGGTTTAATTTAACTTGGTTTCTAAAAAACAGTTTAGTTGAATAGTTTCAGACTTTATCAGAAAAGCAGACAGGATTTAATGGTATCTACAAACATCACCCTGAACTCCCACTTCTTTTAGTTTGAAGCCCAGTTTCTCATGTGGCACCTTATTAAATGCTTTCCATGTTAATAAAACACAACCTCCCTCTTCTGAACCCATACTGACATTTTTATAAACTGCCTGTTCTTACCATGTGTTGCTCAATTTTACTCTTAATAGTTCCTTCCATTAATTTTCCTGTGATGAACGCTTACTGGTCTATAGTTGCTTGGATCTGCCCTGTCACCCTTTTTTTATAACAGGATAATATTTGCCATTTTCCAGTCCTTCAGAATTTCCCCAGTGTGCAGTGACTTCTTAAAAATATGTGTCAAGGATTTACATACGTATGTACTTTTTAACCTTCTTAAGAACTCAAGGGTAAATATTATCTGGTCAATGAGTGTTTTATTATATAGTAGATTATTATCCTTTTTGTTGTTTCTAACTGCTATTTCTTTTAAAGAATTACACAGTTTTTTTTGGTAGTAACTGTGCTGTCATTAAACCACTAAAGCCTGAAGCTTGATTACAGTTTGATTTCTGTAAACAAAATAAGGCTATGTTCGCACTACAGCTCAATTCTTATTTTTTCACTCTTATGTAATGCAGATCTAATATTTTAATAGTAGTATGGTTAGCAAAAAAATGACATGGAATCTTTTCATAAAAGATTTACACTACTTTTTCAACAACTGTTTTGCATCCAAACCCTCCACATTGTGTTCTCATGAGTCTTGTCTTCCGATCTATCCATGTATTTCAAAACACAGATCTGGCGGCAGTGATAACTGAACTCAGAAGAGTGTTTGTAATGTTCTGTTTACTGTTTCTCTTCCTTGTTATCCCGAGCTGATGAATTCTCAGACATCTGGCAGTGAAACAATGTGAAGTAGTGCAGCAACAAGCATTTGTCTGTTAGGTCACATCTGTCTGGCAAAATTATCTTCATTTATTTTACTCATGCAGGCACATTCAAGATATATAAAGTATCTGTACACACTCATATCAGATTTGGATCATTTGCTAACTTCATTTAAGCAGTCAAAAATCAGAATAGAGCCAATTTTAGCTACAATGCGAACTTAGCTTTAAATGACTTACAGTTGTTCAGACAAGAGATTTTTCGTCAACAAAAACACCCAAAAACTTTAAATGCAACACTAAAACACTAAATATGGTAACATTAAGTTAGAGTTCTGCTGTAAATTATTTTTTCAGGCTAAGGGACCATAATCTGCTGTTGTGGAGAAGGCCCATGTATTTTGTGCTATGCCAGTGATTATCTACATTATATACATTTAAGAGTGTATATGAGGCAATCAGCAAGCTATAGTCACCCAGAGAATATAATCTCAAATACACTGTCTCCATTATTGAATGGGGTGTTAAATAATTTCTTGGTTGCTGTCGCTTCACAGCACCAGAGCACTGGGTTCAACACCCACCCTCTACGCAGCCCAGTGTTCCTCCCACATACAAAGAATGTGCTTATTAGGTTACCTGCCAGCTTTAAATTGACCACATATGAGTGACTGTGCATCTATGTGAGGTTTCTCTGTCAGGAATTGGCACCCTTTGTGCCTTTATTGCAGCATTCCTTCAACTTTTTATTTCTAATTGTGCTCTTCATATCGCCTCCAAAACTCAGTCCATGACAATCATCAGATCTTGGTCCCCACTTGGAGAATTGCTGCTGAGAGTTAAAGCTAGCCAGTCATAGCAGAGCAATGTTGACTACTTAAACTGCCTATGGGGATCCATGGCAAAAGGAACATGACTCTTTACCACTAAATACAACAGTGAGTCATGGCCCTGTATGACCTAAAAGCCAGCAGCCTGTTAGCCAAAGTTTAAGAAACTATGTTCTACTCAAGAACTTAAGAAACTATGTTCTACTAGGTTTCAGAATGGACAGATGATATTGATAATGGGATAAGGCACGAAATCGATCAAGGAAACCAGCTGGATCAAATGTTTAGTCAATGCTTAAGTGAGAGCCTAGTTTCATCTTAAGTTTCCTGTCCAGTACTGTCTTAATGCAAGGCAATCAAAATGCATCCCTATTTGACTAATTACATTTTTCAGTTTTGCAGAGAATATTTTAATTGTATTTAAATTCACTAGGAGGCTTTTCCCCCTGCTCGCTTTGCTTGCCAATCCCCTGTCCTGCACTACGCGCTAGCCACTTCGGGTCTCTGCGGCTTGCATATGCGGATTTCACTTTCACCAAACAACAAATCTTTTAATTCTCGCGGATATGCCTCTTCATTGGGAAGAAACACTACTTTTCCCAGATGGCAACACGAATTAGATGATCTACAAGTCTCCGACTGAGTAATATTTTACAGAGTAATAATTTCTGTTTGTTTATGCTAATGCGATCTTTACTGTAATTTTTTTGGAGACATTCAAATTTCAGTACTTTCATTATCTCTAAACTGCTCCGCATGAGTTTGCGCCAACGTTTTTGAACCTCTATACGATGTTCTACTTTGTCATCTACTCTTTGACATTTATTTTCGGCCCCGGCGTGGTTAAATCTCTTGGCACATAGTCTCGTCTCACGGGATGTGAAAGTGTCCCTCTGAGAAAGTCACATCTCGTCCCAGGCTAAAAAGTCTCGTCTCGTCCCAGGATTTTTTTTATATAATAGAGAGATATTGCCAGCTTCTGCTTTGTAAGCTGTAGACACAGAAGGGTTACATTAATTCTTTTTTTTCTGAGCATCAGTTCTTCATTTCTAGTAAGTACCAATTCTTGACCTTGCAACGTAAAGTTTGCCAAATGTGCTCAGTAAAATAAAAAACAAAGAAAGAAATTACACAATTCCATCTGCATTGAATAGGATCAGTAGTTTTCAATTTTTTAGAGAGAGGGAACAATACAAGATTAATGTGCAGCTGCCTCAGCCATATGAGCAAACTCATCAATGTCTCCATCTGTGTTCACCAAATTCTACAGTCAAATTTATCCTCACTACTTTCATAACATCCTGGCATGGGGTCTGTTCACCTCAGGACTGCCAAACACTACAGAAGGTTGTGAGTTCAGTCTAAATATAACTGACACACAGCTGGCATCTGTTCAGAACAGAAATAACACCTTTTTCAACAGAAAGGCTGGCAGTATTACCGAAGAACTCTGTGATCCTGCACAGCTAATTTTCTTTTTCCTTTATTCCAGAAAGCTGTAAACACCCATTACCATTGAACCGTTAGATTCAGGGACAGTTCTTATCCACAAGACATTGCCCTACATAGCAACCACTCATAACTGACAACTGCATGCGTCTTTGCTGTGTATGTTGTCTTTACTGTCTGTATTTGTTTTCATGGTTGTTTGTATTATATTGCTGTCTTTCTGTGGGAGACATGCAAGTAAGAATTCCATTGTACATGTACTGTACAATACTGTATATAAATATGAACTTAAATATTTAATTCACAGGAAAAAAGCTACACAGCGACAATGACCAGGTCAAGACTTAAACACAGCTATCTGGATCAATGAGGCAGCCTCAACAATCACTCCATCATCATGTTCAGTTAGATGATAACTATAAATTGTGGATGAGTGCAGATGTGTGCACGAGTGCTCCTAGTGATAGGCCAGCGTCCTGTCCAGAGGTGGTACCTGCTTTATGCCTGATGCTGCTGGGAAAAGTGGTGGCCCACCATGACCTAATCATTACATTATTTAGGTTTGGATAAGTGATGCAGTGATGCAGCAATGTAAAAATAATACTTAGTTTGCTAGTTAACTAATTCTTAACAGTGTGTTTTACCATGGCACTAATGTGTCTGAATGTATTATAAACCCAAATGATATAATGACACCAATTCAGGCAAACAATACTAACAGTAGTAATACTCACATTTGTGGAAAATAGTTGTTTTTGTGGAATAGCATAGACACTGTCAGGTCAGGTTATTTATAGACACTGAAAGATTGTGTTGCATTGACATCTATTTTTTATATTAACTACAGTAATTTCTCCTTCAGAGAGTATTCTTTTGATGAAAGTGTGGTAGCTAGGGCTTGTTTGTTTTGCTTCCATGTACGGTAATAATGTCTGTTGTATTGTGTGACAGGTAACACCAAGTGGCACATGTTTCAGAATGCTGTCAGGGAAAAACTAGTAGACGCAAAAGATGTGAAAGACCTTTTGGAGAAAGTTTGCCTTCTCCTTGGCATTGAGCAGGTACAGTATTTGGTTTGCCAATATTAATATTAAAGCATTTATTATAATATTTTGCTAGAACTTCATTTTAATATTAAAACATACAGTATATTATACTATTTTACTGGAACGGCAATTTAATATTAAAGCATTTATTATACTACTTGCTGCAAATAAATGTCCTTTAAAAGACTGAACTATCACATATTATGGGTATGAAAACAGAAATCATATGAAGTCAAGTCATATTTATTTATATAGCACATTTAAAAGACAACCAATATTGCTGCACAATAAAATCAATTAAGATAAACATTTAAACAAAATAAAAGAGAAGAGTAAAAGAACACATTTTAAAAAGAATGAAATGACTATCAAATTAAGAAAGCATTAAGTCTGAGTAGGCAGCCGGGTCTTTGTGTTTAGCTGCAACAGTTCCGATTTTGCAAATTGTGTTTGCCATGAAGAAATTTAACAATTAATAATCGGTCTGATTTTTACTACCCAGGGCAGACAGAGGGACGTCTTGTCTTGGTATACTCAAACCTGATTAGCGTAGATTTGTAACAATTAACCAATCGATCCATATTTTATAGAGCACCATTAATAGTATGCACCACCCATAAATGCTATACTTGACTAACAAGATAACAATACAGCATTAAATGAGCAACTCAATAATACAAAAGAATCACAGAAAAAGAAGAAAAAATAAGCCAGTCCCAGACAACAGGGAACCTTGGAGGTTTGCGCTGAACAGTCTAATAAAAAGCAAATTAAAATGATAATGTGGCCACTATGTTTTGCTTAAATCAAGAAATCTGCAAAGAATGACCATTAAAATTTCAGTTAATCAAAAATCAAAGCGAGAGTAAGTATTTCAGTGTGCAATGACCAGTATTATATATTTTATAATCTTTGAGTGGTGGCTCTGAGGCTAGGTACTGTATTTGCGCTGGTAATCGGAAGGTTGCTAATTCGAATCCTGCAATTGCTTTGTCCTGGGCAGGTCTTCCAACTTATAGGGAAAACTTGGGGGATGGTTGCAGGATTGGCATGCCAGCCACCGTAAAAAGAAAAAAAAACTCACACTGTTCCAGTGTGTTGCTGAGGTGTCACACGCTGCATTCAGGTCCCAATCCAGGAGGTTCATTGTGTGATCAGTGCAAATGCTCCCAACCTCCTTCTTGTCATAGTGTGGTTTTGGTATTGCACCTTTACTTTTGTTTAATCATCAAAACAAATAATTAGTCTAAAATTAGTTAAAGTTATCAATATTTATCCATGAATGTTTGTTGAAAACCAAGCGTTGCACAAGCGCATTCAGGGCTACAGTTGACCCAGGATTCTGCCATGGTGGATCTGGGTCACTAATAGGCTTGCTGTCAAACCAATATTAAAGAAGACCACTAAGGGATTACATGAAATGGTGGTGTATCAGGTCCTTTGTGTTGTCGAAAGACCATCAGCCAAAGCAGTGTAGACAATGAGGTTGATGTGCATATTTTCCGAAAACATCACCTAGACTTCAGTAATTTTTTTTTTTTTTTTTTAAGAAAACCTGCTAATAAAAATATAAATAATGATGCTTTCAAAATCGGTTCAGGTACCGTCCTGTCATCATCTGCATAATATGGACATAATGATGGATGGACTACACACACAAACCTTATTTGTTGATACTCATGTAAAGTAATTAAGTACACCTAATATAAAATTAATATAATTTACTTAAAATTGCATTGACATTTAGAGCAAAGGGTATGTATAATCTTTTTTCTTTTTTTTTCAATTCTAGCAACAAAAAACTGAACAAACAGCAATGATGAGAACAACTAATGCCACTTCCTGGCTAGGATACTTCTTCAATTCTCCTGTGTTCCATGACGTTGTTTTTAAGGTCCAAGGTAAATGCAATAATGCAATACCTACTGCATACCAGATATTTGAATATTTTGACTAGAGAGGCTGTTTATTATTTTCATAGAATTGATGGTTAAAATGGATGGTTATACAGTTATAAACATGCATTTGTTCAAGAACATCAAGTAAACCTCTAGCTACAAGAGGGTCTTTTTTTCCTTTTATTTTCGTGTTTTTGGTTCTCAATGTGATCTCAATTAAAAACCATAATTTTGCTGCTGAATGATTACCAAGTTACTAGGTAACCTTGCAAACTCAAGAAATTTTTATTTAACTTATATGATCGGGGTGAATTAAAACATAATTTTTAAATTACTAGTTGTGTATGGTCTTTAGGACAAAAAGCAACCTGAAGATTCCCTTTAAGGTTTACTATATTGTTGAACTTACAGAGACATCAGCCAAGTGGGCCAGGACAGGTCTATTTTGTATGAGATAGACGTGCAGTCAAGTGCAGCTGTGGCACAAGTTGATCAAGGCAGCCAGCTTCTGTATCTTCCATAGAATTCACACCAACTCCCAAGGAGCATGAGCAGTGCAGTCTTCTCCATACACGCGCGCACACACACACACACACACACACACACACACACACACACACACTGGTCTTTCGTTTATACATGTCTAATAGTATTGTATCATAGGTTCGTTATTGCCAGTCATTGTCATCCACAACATTTGAAGGATCTCTGCAATTTATACTATACAGCTTATAGCGTTTGGTTTCACGAAAAGGATAACTGAAGAACTGAAGAAAGGAAATAATGCAATACAGGAACAGGACAGAACCGATAAGCATACTGTAGGACAGATAACGGCTCTAGGGACAATGGCACTTCTAATATAAAATGTGAACTAAGGAGGCATTGCTTAAACACTGTCGCACCACACCTTATGAATATAGGACACTCCTAATTTGATTAACAAATAATATAGAAACTTTCTTTTATAGAAGGTAAACAGGGTTTGTAGGGATAAGTAAGGATAAGGTCATCCATTAAATTAAATAGAAAAGGTTAATTCAACAGTGAACAATAAATAGAAATAATTGCCTTGTTTTGGTTGAAGATTTTTCATCAGATTTCATCAATACAATACATACAATACAATTTATTTTTGTATAGCCCAAAATCACACAAGAAGTTCCACAATGGGCTTTAATAGGCCCTGCCTTTTGACAGCCCCCCAGCCTTGACTCTTTAAGAAGACAAGGAAAAACTCCCAAAAAAACCCTAATAGGGAAAAAAATGGAAGAAACCTTGGGAGAGGCAGTTCAAAGAGAGACCCCTTTCCAGGTAGGTTAGTTGTGCAGTGGGTGACAGAAAGAAGGGGGTCAATATAATACAATACACAGAACAAAACACAACTAATCCTTAATACAGTATTATAGTAAAATAAAAATATTCTAAATTCAGAGCAGAATTTAACAGTACATGATAACACATAATATGATTTGGATTTATCAGCTACTGATAAACCAAAACATTGTAGTTCTAATTTTGATTTTCATCAAGGAATTAAGTCTCATCTATCTTTTCCTATTCATATTTAAATGAATTGCTTGCTTGTAAATAAACTTGTTCACTTGCTAGAAGTGTTTTTTATTATATTTCATAGGATTTAACATTTATTTTTCTTCCTCAGCCAAAGCAACTGTCAAAGTTTGGTCAAAATTAACGCACTTTTGATGATACTGTGCAATTTTAAAGTTCTTCTATCAAGTATAGCACTCTATGTTGCATATTTGGAAGGCATATCTGGAGTTAAGGGCAGCATTCCATCCATCTTTTGCACCTGATTAGATCTTCAGCATCCAGGAGTACTTTTTTTTTCCTCCATTATATATTACTGGCTTTGAATGCAGTGTGCCAGCAAAGAAAGTGAGAATCCATCTGACTACTGTGAAAAGGTTGAAAAGGGTTTTAGAGGTAGACCTTGGGACCTGAGGTGTGCCAAATTAGAGAAAATACTGGATCAGAGAAGGATTATCTCCAAACAGCAGCTAAACACCTCATCATACCTTTAAAATATCATATAAATCAGTACAAGTTTAATAATAAATTATGCAGAAATATTAAATGAAAAAGTGAAATGTTAATGAAGTAATGTAGTACTGGAAAGGTACTGAAAACCCCAAATTAAAAACAATACCACCATTTTGTTTTTTTCATTACCAGAAGTAAACATCAAGGGCCTCATGCATAACACCGTGTGTAGAATTCACACTAAAACATGGCGTACAGACAAAAGCGGAAATGTACTTATGCACAAAAAAATCCAGATGCATTAATCTGTGCATTCACCAACTTCCACGTTATTCCGCTACATAAATCCCGGTCAGCATGAAAAATAACGCACATGCACGCACCTGCTGCCACTCCCCAACTCCTCCCAGAATTAAGCCTCTTTGAATATGCAAAACAATATAAATAGCCGTTAAGCTCAGCGTTTTGTGTAAAGGTAATGGCAAAAGCACGGGGGAAAATTGAAGAATTTCAGCGAATACCAAGTGGAGGCAAGGAAAAACATACTATTTGTTGGTTTAAACAGTGATATAAACAACAAAGGAAAGTTGATCGAGTGACATAGAGTGTCAGAGAAATGTGAAAGCTCAAGTTCACAAAGTCGCACAGTGCCTGAAATAAAAAAGAAGTTGTCAGATATCAAAGTCGCCGTTAAAAGGTGAGTCGTACCCCACTGTCTTAGTGTCATGTGAAAGCTTATTAGGGTACAGAGAATAGAAAAAAAAGCTCAAAATGTCAACTTTAATCTTGAAATTTCCACTTTAATCACGCAGTTTATTTTGTCATTAAAGTAGAACATCATAAACTTCATCTTAAAATCATTTAATTTACTAGTTTCTCAAATACCATCGTGACTAAAGTAGCACATTAAATGCTTTGTTTTGTATTTGATCTTCTTTTTGCTCTATGTGTGTGAGTCACTACGTACTTCTTAACCTATCTTTCTTTTCCTCCAACAAGACACAGAATCCATTACATTCATGATATTACAGCTCTCTGAATAATTTAAATACTGAGTTGTATACTTGATATCATTTTCATGATGATAGGAGTTAAAGCATGTTATTAAACTTGGGAACACAGTGGCGCAGTGATAATAATGAGCTGGCGCCCTGTCCAGAGATTATTCCTGCCTCCCGCAAGATACTTGCTGCGCCGTGCGCGATCTTCGATGAAATAATTTATTGCGGCAATACTGTCGCTTTCAAACATACTAACCCCCAGTTCCTGTCCTTCCTTTTCTTTCTCCAAGTAACCAATCACCACACAATCAGCTCTGTAATAGATGTTAAGCCATCAGTAAGCTTAGAACACATATTTTTCAAAACTTTTAAAGAACATTGAAATATCTTCATAGTACATGTTTAATTATTCTATCCATCTGTCCTTCCGGTGTTGCGCCAGCCAGCCCCAGCAAGAATACCGCACAAGGCAGGAACAATCCCTGAATGGGGTGCCAGCTCCTTGCTAGCGCTGCGACACCGTGTCCTCACATGTGTAATTATTAACAATATAGATTATTTAAATGATGTTAACATTGTATCTGTATAATGTAATAAACATATTTTGCTGCATTTCATTTTAAAATATCATCATCATCTATACAAATAAAAGGCAAAGCCCTCACTGACTGACTGACTGACTCACTCACTCACTGACTCATCACTAATTCTCCAACTTCCCGTGTAGGTAGAAGGCTGAAATTTGACAGGCTCACTCCTTACAGCTTACTTACAAAAGTTAGGCAGGTTTCATTTCGAAATTCTACACGTAACGGTCATAACTGGGACCTACTTTCGTCCATATAAATGGCCATAGCCTGCAGCTCGGTCGCCGTGTGAGGCGGAGTTGCGTCCCGCATCATCACGCCTCCCACGTAATTGAGTGCCTGCCCATATAAGGTAAATATTCGCGGGTGAAGAACTGTGCTTAGCATATTCATAAGTGCAGCTACTACGGAAACCCTCTGACGCTGAACAAGCCTTTGTACACTTATAAATAGGAAAGCAAGGTGTAAAGTTTAAGTTTAAATTACGTTCATAGACACGCTGCCGCTAAATATTCGCAGGCAAATCCACAACTTAATACCGGGAATGCCTATTAAACATCTTAGATTCAGGAGTACCGATTTGGGTAGTGATCACTTCAATGAATGAAACCTGTTCAAAAAACGCATTACACAATTGAGAAGGCAGCAAAACAATATGAAGCGAGTGACGCATACAAGCATATTCATAAGTGCGGCTACTGCGGAAACAAAGCACGGTGTAAACCTTAAGTTTAAATTAAGTTCATAGACACGCTGCCGCTGGCATTTGTCATGCCTACGACGAATACAATATTCATGAGATACAAGTTTAATGAGAAGACGCAGGGTGTAAACGAGACTTTTGATCACTTTGTAAGGGAGTTAAATTTGCTGTAATGGAGTTAAAATTGCTGGTGAAGGACTGTGCTTATGCAAACAAATAGAAAAGCAAGGTGTAAAGCTTAATTTTAAATTAAGTTCATAGACACGCTGCCGCTGGCGTTTGTCATGCCTAAGACGAATACGATATTCGCGAGATACAAGTTTACTGAGAGGACGCAGGGTATAAACGAGACTTTTAAGTACCGGGTCTGAGCTAAAATTAAATAAAGCCAATGACATCGCAAGATCGCACGAGATAGTCTCGAGATACAAGTTTAATGAGAAGACGCAGGGTATAAAGCCTCGATGCTAAAGACCTGGCGAAGTCATGAAGAACATGGAAGGACGAGTTCACATTATACACAGAACTTGCAATGCCGGAGGCAGAGGAAAACACTAAGGTCAGATTATTCCGTTATCTTATTGGAGAGAGCGGCAGAGAATTGTGTCAGGCGCTGACCGGTGATGTAGGACCTGATGAGTTAACCATGAGCTTGATGATACGCAAATTTGATGAACATTACAACCCGAAAATAAACAAAACTGTAGAGAGGTTCAGATTTTTTTCAAGAAATCAGGCAAGGGGAGAAAATATAGACAACTACGTCACAGATCTGAGAGTTTTAGCAGGCACATGCAATTTTGGGGAGATTAAAAGTTCCCTTATACGTGACTGAATTGTGTCCAGAACCAGTGATGCAAGTTTGCAACAAAGATTACTGAGAGAAGACAAACTGACTTTAGAGAGGTGCATACAAATATGTAGAGCCACAGAACTGTTGAAGGAGAACAGCAGAACAGTCACACGGGCTTCCCTATTCTATACTTCTCCCAGTGCGTCTCTCTAAACCCTCCGTGCAGAAACATTATCATAAGGCTTAACAATCTTATTGTTACACCTTCTACATGCACCCAACTGTCCTTATTACGGAGTCTTCCTTGCTTTATCGCTGGCTGCTTCTTTCCATTCACCTTCCTAGCTCTTTATTTAAACAGTTTTCCTTCTCACTTTTCCGCTCCTTCGCTGTCTTCTCCCTTTTCGTTCAAAATACGCGCCTCCTTGCCTTTTTAGAGTCAGCTCCCCTTACGTCACACCATGGTACGTTTAGCACAAGTTAATACCGGGAATGCCTGTTAAACATCTTACATTCACGAGTAGCGATTTGGGTAGTGAACACTTCAATGAATGAAACCTGTTATCTTTACAACGGTTGACAAACACGGAATGTAACTTAAAAACAACACGTCCTCCAAATACGAACCTGATTGAAAGAAATAATGATAATCAAATCCTTGATGACAGCAACACTCATAACAGTGACAAAACAATTACATTGACAATCAGGTTATGTTATTTTTAAAATGTTTCCTTTTCTTTTTCATAACTTCTTTAACACACTACTTCTCCGCTGCGGAGCGCGGGTATTTTGCTAGTATGTAAATATGCGCTAAAGTGGTTCAGGTTATTCAATATTATAACTGTATCACAAGTTTACAGTGAGGTAATTCTACTGATAAGTACAAACAGTTCTACAAGGAGCACTTGATGGACTGATTGATTATGTTTATAGTTCTTGGGATGAGACTGTTTCTGAACTGCGAGGTCCCTAAGGAAAGGCTGTGAAGCGTTTGTCGTATGAGAGCAGTTCAAATAGACGGCATGGCTGAGGCATCATGTGTTAGATGCTGTATACCGATAATCCTCTTTCCGATCAGCTGCTGTAGAGCTGTGATTCCACACTCAGATACAGTGATATAAATACTCCGCGTGGTGTAGTGGGAGTAATATGGAAAAAGATGACCCACTGTAGCAACCCCTAACGGGAGCAGCTGAAAGAAGAAGAAGAAGAAGAAGGTGCAGTGATAGTAACAACGCTAAAGCAGCTATGGTATTTGGAATAGTTTGGCCATTCCGTGGCCCATTATATTGTTACAAGTTAATTACAATCAGATGCCTTAAACTAATAAACAATATGCAGTTAATTTCAGTGTATATGATAAAGCCGCATCAGGGATGTGGATCTAAAAAAGAAAGGGAAACCACACTGGAACAAAGGCATTGCTTTGATGCTGGGTGCCGCCAGTTTGCAAAACCGAGCCGAGAACTTGTGTACGCCAAGGATTGAGCAAGCATGAAAATGTGCGTGGCTTTACATTGCATCCAGAAAGTATTTACAGCGCATCACTTTTTCCACATTTTGTTATGTTACAGCTTTATTCCAAATTGGATTAAATTCATTTTTTTCCTCTGTAAACTACTGCCTGTTTTTTTTTCTTGTAGCCTTTCTAAAGCATGGATTTGATCTCAAAAACACAATAGGTTAAATAAATGAGAATTTTTGTAATTTATTCTAGGGGGCTTTGCCCCCTGCTCACTTTACTCGCAGACACCCGCAAGGCGCGCTATGTGCCAGCCACTTCACGTCTCTGCCGCTTGCGCTGAACGCATGCTAAGGATATGTAGTCAGATTAAATGCTGGTTTGCTGCTGCCGAGCTGCGTTTTCTGCTTGTCGCGCTGCGCATCGATCATTTAAAAGCCTGTACAACAGCTGTCCTTTTGTCTCACAGCCTTGTCTCGCGGGAAGTTAAAGTGTCTTTCCGAGAAGATCACATCTCGACCCAAGATTTTTTTATCATAATAGAGAGATGTAAGGTTGATGTCCCTGTGCTCCTCCATTTGTTCTGTTTTGCCTCTATAAATAATCGCTTACTGTATGAGTTAACTTCTCTGTTGTATATTCATAATACTTTGATGATGATGTTAGTCCTTTTAGCAGCGAGTGTTCGTTGCTTAAACCAGCAGTTTGTGGACAATTTTAAGTGTGCCAGTATAGTTTCAGATTGTACAAAAGTTCAGAAACCTTGCTAAAATTTTAAATTGATAATTGTGTTAACACAACCTTGGTTATAGTGCAGTCATATCCTTCTTCATTTTAAATACGCAGGTCTTCAAATTTGCATTTTTTACTTACACTTTACTAGAAATGCAGAGCTACGCCTTGGTTTCAGTTACGTCTTAGGTACGTTATTGTTTATATTGCAATAGAATTTGGATCCAGGTGGTCAGTCTATTCAAATCTCCATCTGAACACTTTATACTGGCCTGGCAATAATCATGATGCGTATCTTGAAATACCGTTCTGTTCCTTCTGCAATATTTTATGTTGTTTTATTTACTAAATGCTTATGTTTTGTTATTGGCTATAGCTCAGAATATTTTCTTTTTATTTCCTTCTTCACTTATTTATCTACATATTTACTGTAGTTTCATACTCTATACAAAGCTCATCTCTCTTATGCCATCACTGTGGTCGTCTTATTTAATCTCCTTCAAGTGATTTTGTGGTTGAACAACTTTAACATTAATTTCATTATGTTTCCACCCTTGCATTTTTTTCCTCTTAAGAATATTCTGCAGTTACTAAAGAATAGTCTGGTCACATGGCTAATAACTCATCCGGTGGTTAAAGTGTTATATTTCTTCCCTCTGTGATTTTATTAAGTAAACAGTGACCTGCAGAGAGATATGAGCAACTCCTCTGAAGAACAAGCAATCATTAGAAACCAGTCTGATTATTCTTCGAAACCATCATAAACAAAGCCATATTATTACTGTATCTGTGAAACAAGATTTTTGGCACTCTCCATTCCCTTAGCATGTTTTATTTCAACAGGTGTCTCAATTCCAGCCCACCGTGCAGTTTTGTCAGCTCGCTGTACAGTCATGGCTGCAATGTTCAGTGGTAACTATGCAGAAGCAAGTAGTTGTGAGGTGTCCATAAACGCTGTCTCCACAGACACGTTCCTGTCCTTTTTGGAGTATCTCTACACTGACATCTGTTGTCCAGGTATGTTAAATGCAGCTTCACAGAATATTTGATACACTTGGCATTTTCATGATTTTAAAATTATGTGCATAGGCCTTCTTTGTAGGATTCTACAAAGCATGCCCTTTTCATTTTTTTTTCATAATGTGTAAGTTTCGCTTGGTTTCTCTTTGCATTGGCAATAAAACTTCAATATTTAAAGCAGTGTTTTTAACTTCAGTCCAGGGGGACCACTGTGACTTCAGGTTTTAATTCTAACCAATTTTACAATTAGTAAGTCATTACTACTTTTAAGTGATCTCATTGTCTAGCTATGTGGTCTTAAAAATTTAAGAGAAATTAATATATATATATTTTTGGAATAAATTTAAATGTCTTAAAAATTTATTTTTTTTACTTTATCTTTTTTTATAGAGTTTGCTTCCTTAATTGTATCCAAATTCTGGCACCGTTGAATGCAAAAGAACAATGATGTCATTGCCAGTTTCACTTGAAACACTTCTTGCAAATGAGCAGACACGGGAATCCAGCCCTGAATAACTGCTCCATTTTACCATTCAACAGTGTAGATACCATTAAGAAAGCAAACTCTGCTCAAGAGGGTGAAGAAAAACCATTTAAAGTTTCAGCAAAAATCCAAGTATTTCAGAATTTCACAGAATAGCAGCATGAAAACAAAATCTCAATTTAAAGTTGGGACGACTCGTTCATTGTGACATTGATTAGAATAAAAACTTACAGCCACTGGGGTCCCACCAAGACTGAAATTAGTAACATCAGATCAAAAGAATGACCTCAAAATAAAACTTAGAATGTTTTATTAAAAGTATCTAAATGATCCTGAGGTAGCCTCTGGCCAAGAGTGCTTTCATGTTTCCCATATATCCTCTCAAAATGATACACTGCCAATGTAGCTGTCCTGGATGCACTGCAAATCATCTGCTTAAAGAAGAAAATATATTTGTCTAAAGATAGTGTGGATTTTGAATAAAGAATTGAAATGTTGCGTAAAGGTAGTGATTTTTGTTTAATTTATAGCTTTGTAGGGTCATTACTTTCTCATGTACAGAGGGCAGTAAAATTCTTGCTTACCTGTGCTAATCATCATGACACACGTCGCTGTTGTCCAGCACCACAATTAGTGAGTTTAACTACCTTAAGTTATTTTATGGCGCATTGTTAAATTAGAGATGGACACTGTCAGTGCATTCTGGGCATGTGCTTGTGAAAAATAAACATATTTACAAGTATCCTTTATACTAAGCAAATGCAATACAAATTAGGATTTACCAAACTATTACTATGTATATGTACGTTTTTAACAAGGAGCTACTGATAAATTATATTTTTAAATCACTTGCATGTGTGAAACTGTGGTAATAAGCATTTTAACATATTTGTTTGTAAATAAATTAGTATAATATATGTGTTCAAACAGTCCATATGTGTTTTCAGGAATTTAAAAGTCACAATAGGTCAGCATGTTGTTTATTGTTCGAGGGAGCTGATTGTGGCAGTTTTGCACCACATACTGTGTGTAACAGCCAGGATTCTTACCCGTGTCGCATGTGGCTGGGGCTGGAGCCCAGCCGGGACGCCCAGGAGGACCAGAGGAGGGCTTGTGCCTCCTCCAGACCACGAGGGGGCGACCGCTCTGATTGTGTTGGGGGCCAACTCTGTAGGGGCCCGTGGCCACCGCCAGGCGGCGCCCCGGTGCCTAAAGGACCCTGGACCTCAGCACTTCCGCCACACCAGGAAGTGCTGGGAGGAAGAAGACTGGGGACACCCGGAGGACTTCTGGGTGCGCAGCCGTCACTTCCGCCACACAGGGGTGTGTCCACGCGGGATTGCCGGGAAAGCAGCTGGAGCCCATCCGGGTTGCTATTTAAGGGGCCGCCTCCCTTCCGTCATCAGCAAGAGTCGGGTGGAAGAGGACGAAGCTAGAGAGAGGAGTGGAGGCGGCCAGAAGGAAGGCAATTTTAACTGTGAGGCCTGGACTTTGGGGGATCGGTGCTGGAGGCACTGGGTGTGCACAAGTGATTTGTAAATAGTATCTACAATAAATGAGTGTGCTGGGAGAACAAACGATGTCCGTCTGTCTATGTCCGGGTCCAGTTCCATACCCGGCAGGGATGACTCCATAAGGGTAGGACTGGGGGAAGGAGCTTGGACAGAGCAATACCTCCCCCGAGATGCCTGGCTTGCTACAGTGCCACGGAGCAGGGAAGCTCAACCCTGCTGGGGCCCGTGGCAACTACCATGGGACATATGGAGAACGGCTGAGCCCTACTCTACAGGGCTGCTGCCACACCTGGCGCGCTATAGAAGGGGCCAGCTGCCACAAGAGGAGGTGGATGAATCTTGTGATGAGGAGTGGAGGCGAAGAAGAGAAAGGAGAGAGGTGCATGGTGCTATACTGTACTGTCCCACTGTGGGGAACAAGCCAAAAGCGTTTCCCACAGTGGAATAAAGGTGTGTTGTGTGTTGGACTTGGGCTCAGTGTCTGTTGTGTCCGGGGTTTGGGGAGCTGTACGCCCCCTGCTGTCCACTTGTGGTAGCATTTGTCAGAGGGCAAAAGTTTGAACAGTCCATGGGCAGGGTGGGTGAGGGTCTCTTGACTATCTTGGTGACTCTCCTAAGGCAACAGGACAAGTACAGATCTTTTATAGACGCGAGGGTTGTTCTGATGATTTCCCCTGCCATTCTCACCACTCTCTGGAGTGACTTCTGATCTGAAACAGTGCAGCCACCATACCAGACTGTGAGGCTGCTGGTCAATATGCTCTCTATAGCGCCTCTGTAGAATGTTGTGATGACAGGAGGGGGGAAGGCTTACTCTTCTCATCTGTCACGGAAAGTGAAGGCACCCCTGTGCCCTCTTGACAAGGGAGGTGGTGTTTGTAGTCCATGTCAGGTCATCCATGATATGCACCCCCAGGAACTTGGTGCTTCTCCCTGACTCCACAGCATTGCCATGGATTATAAGTGAAGTATGTGCCGATCTCCTTCATCTTGTTGACATTCAGTGACAGGTTGTTGTTGTCACACCAGACAACGAGTTGGTTCACTTCCTTTCTGTAGTCAGAGTCATCATCATTGCTGATGAGGCCCACCACTGTTGTGTCGTCTGCAAATCTGATGGCATGATTCGAGTTATGCTTGGCACAACAGTCGTGAGTCATCAAAGTAAACAACAGAGAGCTCAGAACACAGTCCTGTGGGACCCCAGTGTTCATGGTGATGGTGTCAGAGATGTTTTTTCCAACATGTACTCTCTGGGGTCTGTCTGTAAGGAACTCCAGTATCCTTTTGTATAATAGGGTGTTGATGCCTAGTGGGTCAAGTTTTCTTATCAAGTGCTGGGGGTTAATGGTATTAATAACAGAGCTAAAGTCAATAGAAAGCAGCCACGCATAACTGTTCTTATTCTCCAGATGGACCATGGTCAGTTGGAATGCTGCTGATATGGCATCATTGGTGGAGCGGTTAGGGTGGAAGCAAACTGAAGTGGATCGAATGCTGCAGGGAGTTTGGATGGTCCTTGACCAGCCTTTAAAAGCACTTTATCACAATGGGGGTGAGAGCTATAGGCCAATAGTCATTGAGCTTTGATGCTGGTGACATATTTGGTATATTTGACAATGGTATGATAGTAGTGGCCTTAAAGCAAGGAGGATGATGGCTTGCCTAAGGGAGGCATTATAATTGTCTGTAAGAACGTGGGTTAACCTTGTGCAGCGTTCTCTGAACATCAGCTTGGTCATGAAAAAGTGCTTCAGCATCCAGGCTGGGAGATGCTTTCATTGTTGTTGTGTTGTTCTTTTCTTCAAACCGACTAAAGTGTTAAGTGTACAATGAGTTCTAAATTATTATTCAAGTGACGTATCAGTAGCATTTCAGTTAAATAAACATAAGGAGTCAATGGTGTTTTTTGCTCGTCAATTTCTTTTTAATAGCTGTTCTTTTAATACTACTTATTTGCCTGACAGAAACTTTTCTTAATACGCCTTTATCTGACGTCCGCACTGTCAGTCATACACAAATCTTTTCAACAGTTTGATGATCTCTCTTTGGTTTTCGTGAAATATCAATTGTTTTCATGCCTTTTGCCAGACAATGCACCTTTTTTTTTTCATTGTCAGAAAGATCTTTCTTTCTCCCCATATTAAATGAGAACTGTGACTTTCTTAATAATGTGGAACAACCTTGTAGTGGTCTGTAAAACCCAGCTAAGATTCACACCATCTGTTGACAGTGATTTATTTATATTTTGGTGGGAACCCCAGGAACACACCCAGCCTTGGCCCAACTCATGCACACTCCTTCACAGAGACAAAGAAGCAAACGGCATTCAAACAGAAATTGAAGAATGTATTAAACAATAATAAATGCAGCCCGTGCACCCTTGGCAGGCGTCCAATCAGAGCCACTGCAGGGATGCTGGGAGATGAAGTTTTTACTCCCCGGTGGCACTGCTACAACCTCCCTTTTATTAAGATCACCTGGCAAAATAATTAACAAACCTGTCTCAGGTTGATCTTAGGTCTCCAAAAAGACAGAAGACACAAGAACAAGCAATAACTTTCAATGAAATACTAAAAACCAAATGTTTATTTAACTGAAATCCTATTGATACGCCACATGCATGATAATTTGGAACGCAGTGTTTTGAGGAAATCGATATTGTCATCATAGAATGGTGGAGGAGACCTGTGGTCTATGATCAACTGTATGTCTCACCCCAAGTCGCTGGATTTTCAGTCCATAAGCACGCTTGGCTGCTCACACGCTCCAGTTCAGGTTGGCTCTTGCAGATGTAAGAGCATTTTCGTCCCCAGACTCGAAGGCAGCACTTCATTCGCTCAGAAGCACATGCACCTCTCTGGTGAGCCAGGGTTTCAGGTTGGCACATGTGGTAATATTCTTGATGACGGTCACATCTTCGGCACACTTCCCGTCACAGACTCTGCATACTCCTCCAGATTGATGTGTTGGTGGTCAGTGGCAGCCTCTCTGAACACAGTCCAGTGTGAGCATTCAGAACAGTCCTGGAGTGCAGAAACTGCTCCCTTCCAGCCAAGTCCTTATCTGCTTCATGGATGGCTTTCTTCTGGTTAGCATGGGTCAGTATGCTGGAATAAGCATAGAAGAGAGATTGTCTGAATTTTCAAGGTGGGGAGAGGGAGGCTGCCCCGAATGCCTGTTTGATGTTTGTGTAAACTTGGTCTAATTGTTTTCTCCCCTGGTTGCAAAGTCCACATGTTGGCAATAATGTGGGAAGACTGTTTTCAAGCTGGCTTGGTTAAAATCTCTAGTCTGGATTAGACCAACTGATATAGTGTGGATAATGTGTCTTTTGTGTTTGGACTTGGGGGAATGTATACAGCCGTTATGCTAATAGCTGTGAATTCCCTTGACAAATAGAATGGTCAGCATTTTAGTGTTAGGAAGATCATTTTAGTGCTCCAGATGTTGATAGTGTAAATACATACACCTCCTCCCCAAGACTTACCACTAGTATTGTTGCAACTACCTGTTTCAAGATGTTGTTAGCCTAGCCAAATGAATGGCGCTATTGGGAATAGTGGAATTTAGCCATGTCTCAGTGAAGATAAGGGCACAATCGTTTCCCACCTTGCGTTGGGTAGTTAAATCCAGTCTCAAATAGTCCATTTTATTTTCCAGCGAGTGGACTTTAGGCAACAGAATAGATGAAAGGTTTATAAGGGTTTTCCTTTAGTCTAGCGCTGATACCCGCTCAAGTGCCATATTTGCGTGGTCTCTCACACCACTTGCGTCGCTTCCAGCTGTGGTCAGGGATGACAAAAGGTTCTGCTGCTGCACAGACAACTTGATCTTGCTGGTGTAAAATTCCCAGTTTACAGAGTGTTTTGAGTTCTAAGGCTAGTAAACCGTGGCATAAGTTGTTTAATAACTCTGATGCACAGAGTCTGAGGAAAGTACACCAATAGACCAATCTTTTGTTTAACTGTATAGAAGTAGACAGTACATTTAATGTAAATCGCACATCTCCGTTGGTAGCCAGAGTGGCCACTGCCATACCAGGATCCACCATCTTGAAGAACGTGAACTAAATCTGCATAAGCGCAGCAGTGGACATACCATTCCACACATACTTTTCTTACTGTATTTATGTTGATGTTTTGGTATTTAAATTGTTCTCTTTTACATAATAACATATTTTCTTGTTGGGGGAAAAAAATTCAAAGTTGTTGGCTCGTTTTTCCGGGGTAAACATAATGCTAAGGAAGCTACGTGTAACAGTGACAACATGTAGTCCTGATTGGCAAAATTTAAGTCTGAGAACAAAATTTATCTAAATGTTGGATAATTTCTAAAATACAACAAATGGTTTGATCCAATGCAAAGAAAAACCTGTTAGCACACAAGAAGAATACTTAGTGTGTCTGGAAAGGGACTCATTTGTTTTCTTCATCCACTCACTGCAGGAGTCATTAAATGGTGGAGTTGTTTATGTCACTTGCAAATTTGGCTAATTGCATTGAGACAGATTGCCCAGGCATTTTGCAATGAGTCAGGCTAACTAGAAAGGAAAGTGATATTTTGCCAGCTATAAGGGCTTATTGGAATGAGCTTAGGCTATTTAAAACAGTGTCCGCTTTCCTTCCATTTAGTCTGACTGGCTGCAAAACACCTGGGCTAATTACAGTGGCACAGGTTTTCCATTTTGACCATGACGTATGCACTGACTGAGAAGATTACCAGGAACACCTGCTTATCTGTGCAGTTATCTTATCAGCCAGTCACACAGTAGCAGTGCAATGCATAAACTCACTTCAGTTTCACATCAAACACCAGGATGAGGAAAAATGCAATGACCATGGCATGATTGTTAGTGTTGGATAGCTCTCTATAACTGCTGATCTCATGGGATTTTCATACACTATAGAGTTTACCCAGAATGGTGCAGAACAAAAAACATCCAGTGAGACAGAGATCAGAGTAGAATGGCCAGATTGGTTTGAGCTGACAGAGAGGCTACAGTAACTCACATAACCATTCTGTACAACTGTGGTGAGCAGAAAAGCATCCCAGGATGCACAGCATGTCAAGCTTTGAGGCAAATGGGCTACAACAACAGAAGACCATGTTGGGTTCCACTCCTGTCAGGTAAGAACAGAAAGCTGAGGCTGCAGTGAGTACTGGCTTACCAAAACTGGATGGATGAAGACTGGGAAAACAAAGTGTGGTCTGATAAATCTCGATTTCTACTGAGGCATGCAGATGGAAGGGTTAGAATTTGGAGCCAACAGCATGAATCAATGCACCCGACCTACCTTATGTCAACAGTCCAGGGTGGTGGTAGTGGTGTAATGGTGTAGTGGCAACATCCAGCATAGTAATACACCATGTCACCAAGCAAAATTTGTCTCAAACTGGTTTCATGAACATGAGAATAAGTTCAGTATTCAGTCACAAGTTCTAAATCCAACAGAACTCCTATGGGATGCAGCAGAACAGGAGACACATGGCATGAGCAGATCAGCAGAAATAGCGTGATGCAGTCATATTAATATAGACCAAATCTCAAAGGAATATTTCCAACATATTGAGGAATCTGTGCCAAAAAAATTGAGGTTGTTCTGAGATCACAAGGAGGCCCTACCAAGTATTAATAATTATTCTTTACATTTATAAAGCGCTTTTCTCACTTCTCAAAGCACGTGTTGAGAGCCACTTCAACCACCCCTAATGTGCAGCATCCACCTAGATTTACCTGGGACATTGGGATACACCCTGCTGTTTATGAAGCATTCCCAGGAATCTTTTATGAACAGAGAGAATCAGGACCTCAGTTCTATGTCTCATCCTAAGGGCAGCGCAGTGTACCCATCACTGCACTGGGGCATTGGGATCCACATTCAGACCACAGGGTAAGCCCCTCCTGTTGGCGTGTCCAGCACCTATTCCAGCAGCAACCCAAGCTTTTTCCTAGATGGTCTCCCATCCAAGTACTTCCCGGGCCCGAATATGCTGAGCTTCAGGTGGATGGCTTGTTCTGAAGTGCATGTGGCATGGCTGCTGGTATATTAATAATGCATCCCTAAGAATTTCCTTAGCGAGTGTGTAAAAGGAACTCCATTTAAAGTCCTTCAAAGTGGTTACACACTGCATGAAGTGGATGTTCATTTTTATGTTTTTATTTTAGATTAATGAATTTCCCTGGAGTGCCTAGTGTTGATATCAGGAAATGAGGAAAGATCTAACTTGGTTTATTAATTGTCAGTTTTACCTTTGCCAAAGCCAGTAGTTAATTAAATAATTTGGTAAGGCTCCTACTTTATTTTCCTTATCTTTCTCTGTAGGAGGGGGTCTTCAGCTGTTAGATTTAAATCAAGGTAACTGAAGTACATTCATTCTAAGAAACAGAATAACACAATTTACTAGTAAACACAAGTTTTACTGAAACATAACTGTATATATACATACAGTGGAACCTCGGTTTACGAACGTCTCGGTACACGTACAACTTGGTTTACGACCAAAAAGTTCGCCAAACTTTTGTCTCGGTTCACAACCACACACTCGGTATACGAACAAGCCAGTTTCCCTTTCGGTTTGTACATGTTCAGTCTCTCCCTGTGCATTTCCTGTGCAGCGAGCAAGAGAGAGAGAGCGCGACACACACACACACACACACACAGGCAGCGCGAGAGAGACGCGCACACACACACAGGCAGCGCGAGAGAGAAAGTGCGACACACACACAGCCAGCGCGAGAGCGCGACACACACAGGCAGTGCGAGAGAGAGTGACACGCACACAGGCAGCGTGAGAGAGACGTGCACACACAGAGGCAGCGCGAGAGAGACGCGCACACACAGAGGCAGCGTGAGAGAGACGCGCACACACAGAGGCAGCGCGAGAGAGACGCACACACACAGAGGCAGCGCGAGAGAGACGCATACACACAGGCAGCGCGAGAGAGAGTGACACACACAGGCAGCACGAGAGAGAGCGACACACACACAGGCAGTGCGAGAGAGACACGCACACACAGAGGCAGCGCGAGAGAGAGCGCAACACACAGGCAGCGCGAGAGAAAGCGACACACACACAGGCAGTGCGAGAGAGAGCGCGACACACAGGCAGCGCGAGAGAGAGTGACACACACACAGGCAGCGCGAGAGAGACGCGCACACACAGATGCAGCGCGAGAGAGACGCACACACACAGGCAGTGCGAGAGAGACGCGCACACACAGAGGCAGCGCGAGAGAGAGCGACACACACACAGGCAGTGCGAGAGAGAGCGACACACACACAGGCAGTGCGAGAGAGAGCAGCACACACATAGGCAGTGCGAGAGAGAGCGTGACACACAGGCAGAACGAGAGAGAGTGACACACACAGGCAGCGCGAGAGAGAGCTGGACACATTAAGGTAGGAAGGCAGTTAAAGAATACAGAAGAATGGGCTTGATTTTGTTTTCACTTCTGTTTCCAGCGATCGGTTCGTAGCATGCATTGTTGCAATGTTATTTTTCTTGGTGGTTTATTAAATTACAGTATGGATTTTTTCAAATGTTCATTTTTTTCCCCAGTGCTTAAAACTCATTAAAAAAGTGCTTTTAGCCAGCAGTTGGTAGCGCTATAGCACAAACTATTGCAGTGTTAGTTTTCTCTGTTGTTCAAGGTTTTCTCAGTGTTATTCAATGTTTTTACATTTAGTTTACTTTTACGCTGTGCATTCTATGGTTTAATTAACTATATTTGTGCTTAAAAACTTAAAAAAAATATATATGTACATATAGTTTGTATGGTCTGGAACGGATTAATTGTATTTACATACAATCCTATGGGGGAAATTGCTTCAGTCCACGACCAAATCGGTTTACGACCAGAGTTTTGGAACGAATTATGGTCGTGAACCGAGGTTCTACTGTACTGTATAAGTCAGGTGGCAGACAGAGTAGACAGACAAGCATGTAACACAGAAGAGACTGGCTGTTTACTTGCTGTTTAGAGTTCTAATTTATCTAGTTTTACGACAGCAAGTCTTTAAAGGTGATGCCCGATGTGTGGAGTTGATGCTGCTCAGCGTTCACGTGTAGGATTCTTCTTGTGTTGGAGTGCTCTCTTTCTCTTTGCTGCTGGGGTGTTCTGTGCTGCAGCTTTCTCAGCTCGCTATCTGTTGCTTCTTCTGTAACTTCAAACAGAAAAGCATTACTCTTTCTGCCCTGAGAGTTCAGATGCCATATTCTGTTCTTGGAAGTAATGGCAGCTTCTGAACAGACTGCTGAGTAATTTTTCATTTGCCTTTTGAACAGACTTTTGAACAGATCTCAACTTTCAGCTCCCCAGAGAAAGAGCAGCTCATCAGCTTTCTGGTTTCAGAGAGAGGTTTTAGAAGCTCATTTTGCAGAATGAGAGCACCAAGAGGGCCTCCAGGGAGTTCAGTGAGGGAATCTGAGAATCTTTAGAGGGATGAGTGTAACTAGTTTATAAATGAAAATGGGACCTCTCATGATTGAATTCAAGTCACTTCCAGTTACAACATCTGTGTGTGGTTCTGTCTATCACAGTTGTCATTCATTGATTTACAGCTCTTTGTTCTGGCTTCAGTCCCTTCCACACCTTCTGGCTCAAGAAGTCTGTTAGTGGCACCTCTGCAAAGATGGCAGTTCAACTCCGATTTACAACCTTTGTTATCAAGTGAAGTACAGGCGATCCTGGTGCAAGCTGGAGTTCAGTCCCTTACTTTTGAATGTAAGTTAGGGGAAGCTGAATCTGGATTTCTATCCAATCTGCTGTTTTAATAGGCCTGGTGTGCCACTAAAGCCTAGCAGAATGGGCAGTGCCCACTTTGTCCTACAAATGGGTGCAACATTCTGCCTGAGTCTTGTAGTAAAGCATGCTGTTTTTGTCAACTAGAAAATTACAATGTATTAATGCGTTAAACGTAGGTTCATTCTCTTCTTGTTGCAATATTTTAGGGTGTCGCATATCACATACAATACATTAGTAACTGTAGCATTTTGTATAGATTTAGGTTCTTTTTTCACAAAACAGATATGGAATGAAATTTAAAGTTTGTGAAAAAAAAACCCCGCTATATCCTAACACAAGGTCACGGGGGTCTGCTGGAGCCAATCCCAGCCAACACAGAGCGCAAGGCAGGAAACCAACCCCAGGCAGAGCACCAGCCCACCACAGTGAAGTCTAAATCTATGCAAAAACACCAGTGGTCATGAAAATACCCAAATATCACCAATAGCTCAAATACAGATTAGTAAATGTCATAACTTTGAAATTGTTAAAAGTGATAGAAAACGTAATGGTAGAATGGTATCCCAGTCGGATTTCACTTTGTTTACCAGGTACATGTGAAGGGAATAAACGATTCAAAATGCAGCCACATGTCTTGTGTTCAACCAGCCAAAGCGGGCACATGATCACTAAGCAGCGGCCACTACATTGGGCTCTATATCTATATTTACGTGGAGACACTGCTGAGTTCCTAGGCTCCTTCTTGGCCACTCAGGTGTGTTGCTGAATGACACCTAGTGATGCCACCACTGTGGGGTATCAATCTGTTATGTGTAAATGTAATGAATTATTATTATTACCTGGTGGTACAAGCTGCCCACATCCATTTGAAAATTCTGACTCCATCACGGTGTTTAAGAAGCATTTGAAGATTCGTGTTTGGTGAATTTCTGTCTAACTGATATTCCCTGTTAGGTTTTATAACTAGCTTGTTCTGAGCTCTTCATATGAGATGATCAATTTTGTAATGTTGTCCTGTAACACTTGTTCCCAAACAAGCCTGTAAACTAATGTATATTCATTAAGGGAGACCTTGTTTGTAAATCATGTTGATTAAAAGTGTCTGCTAAGCAAATTAATGTAAATGTAAATTGGGATTTCTTAATGCTTAATCTGCAGAATATCTTGCGCTAGTGGAAATAAAACCGAATAAAGCAGGAATACTGACAAGGGAATCCTGTGTATACATACTTGGTCAGTTCATGGTATATGTATAATAGGTATCGATAAAAACAAATTGAGCATCCTTAATTTAAACAAATACTAAATTTATTTCGTCTTTCTTGCATCTGCTTTTCAGCTAGTGTTTTGCAAGCCATGGCTCTGCTGATCTGTGCTGAAATGTACCAAGTGTCAAGACTGCAGCAGATCTGTGAAGTGTACATCATCACATGTCTGCAGAGTATGCCAAGCAGGGAGCTGGCATCCACCAGCCTTAGCATCATCAACCTTCTCAAGAAGGCTCAGGTAATGTTAACTGGCACAAGCCACCTTGTTTTTCAGGCAGTGACTAGCAGAGGTGCAGAAGTAAACCACACATATGCTTTTGAAAACCGTAACAACTACTGTGGGTCTACAAGATGACATCAAAACAGGTGCCATGCTGGATTTTCTAAACCTTAAAGAAACACTTAACCAAAAGCTAGAAGAAAGAGATCTTTACTTAAGCTTGCAAGGAGAGAAGTAAATTTACTACAAACACAGGTGTTTACCTGTCATTATGGGTTATTGAGTGCAGATTTAAGGGGAAATAATGGCAAATTTATTTATCCATTTAAAAACAAATCTACAGCACAATAAAGTCTGCAGAAAGTAATGGGGTCAGAAAACAAGCTTTGACTTGCTGCTCTTTGTTTACACAGCAGGAAGTTTACTGCAAAAAAGAAACAGAAAGGAAAAAAGAAAAAAAAGACGGAGCTGGTTTAACTACCTCATATAAAGGAGCATTGCAATTAAATTACCGTACAACTCAGAGAAGCAGGGGCTAAAAAAATCAGCTTTTGTGATTGACAATTTACTGATCACCAATCGAGTCTTTTTTTTTTTTAGAATAATTCAGACGCTTTAGAGCAGCGGCTAATCGATTAAAACATCCCTAGCTTTCAGTGGTGCCAATCATTGCCAGACTTCTTGGTACATACATGTGCTTTATGCAGGTGAAAGATGGGAAGAGCAGTGCACAATGGCTAATGATTAGTGAGAATTACAAAAGCTTTTCTGAAAACAAGCATAAAGCCTGTGAAAACTGTCTTTGTATTTTATAAATATGATTTGTCCTCCACGTGCCGTGAAGTAAATAACATCCATTGCCTTTTTGCATCCTCAACCTGAACTCTCAAAGATTCACGTTATGAACACTGGCTGCCGCGTCACCCGATCACGCTATTTCAACATATCTACAGTGAATAGCTGGATTAAAACTAAACTGGCCCTTTATTTATAGGTTTCTGTTACAGGTTTGCACGCAGTACACACTTTTTTGCTTGGTTGTATGAGTGAGCCCTGCAAAAGATGGGCATACCAGTACATGTGCTTCTCACCTTACACCCAGAGCTGCTGGAGTATTATAACACAGGTATTTTTACTTCAGTTAAATAAGTATTGACTTAGGTTACTTGTTACTTTAAAAAGTACTTGGGCTACATAACACAAGTTACTTTTAACACATTATCCCTAATACTGCTCCTGAGATTGTGCTGCTGAGGTTCGCACTGTACATTCATCTCATCCTCATAAATTTAGACATTTCTTAGGTAGTATAAATCAACACTAAGGGTTTACGTGACAGTTCAGTTATCAAGTTTCTGTGAATAAACAGGTTATTAAATTGTTTTGGAACACCCTGACAATGGGCTTCTGGTAGCCTTGAAATGGCCTCACATTTTCAGTTAGGCTTCTTGCTAGTTGTTATATGCATTACAATATTTAAGTTGCTGCATTGCAAATCTTTTTCATTTGAACAGTCATTTTATGGTGTAATATGACCTTAAAAATGCAAAACTTTGACAGTGTAATACAGAAACATAAGTCTGAATTTATCATGAGTCATTCTAACTCAGGGTATTCGTAAGAAATGTAAAGATTTACTTCATGAGACAGAAGTAGAGAATAAACAAGAGTAGTTGCATCAGATATTTGAAATATTAAAATGTGTGCTTCAGTTTAAATGTTTAAAGTCTAAATATTCTCAATTTTAATAGTAAATTATCATTTTTCACTCTGAAGTGGGCTAGATCTGTCATAAAGGATCGTAAATTTATAATCACTGATCTTGAAATACTCTAAAACAATACCACATGGTTATGTTTGACACTTGTCACATGTGACCCTCTGGAGTGGCTCCTAGAAGCTGGGACCACCGGTAAAGAATCAAATATCAAAAATATTGCCATATACAGTACGTGATCAGCAACCTCAGAGGCACTTAGCAGTGACACTTCATGTGCCTGTATTGCCAGTTCCCTCTTTTTCAAAGTTTTGTGAAAAGGAGTAACTTTGACCCCACATATCATATTAGGGGGTGAACCCCAGGGGTTGGCAAAGGTGGCATGCCTCAAATCCTTTTGATCATTTTTGCTGAAGACACCTATGGGTTCACTCTTTATCATAAGGGTGTAATTTGCTGCACAAAATATGGTCTAAAAATTGCCTAGAAATGAAGGGATTTTAGGTCTAGAGGGCCAAAAATATGGGGGAGCCTGAAAAAGCTCAACATCTTGCACAACTAGAGATTGAACAATATGCCATATATGGGGGACTTCTTGTACTGGTGAGTCAGGTGGCAAAAAAACAAAGTGATTTCAAAGCATTTGTAAGTAATTCTTATGAACACAATTAAGATTCCTGGAAATTTCCAGTCTTTTGATATTGTGCCCATTTTGAATCATACAAGTTATACAGCTTGAATTGGGATAAAACCTTTGTTGATGTGAAAAAATGTTTTTTCTTTAAGTGTATTTAAAGTTATGGTTTTAAAAGTGGTTTTAATTAGCTTTAAGGTTTTTGAAGTACCATTAACAAAGCCTTTCAAGAATCTAAATAGGAGTTTTAGTTTACTTACGTCACCATATTTCTTCTATTATGTAGTTTCACAATGCTGAACAGCTGTCTAGCTGGCTCCTTCACTTCATCTCAAGCAACTATCTCATCTTCAGCCAGAAAGCAGACTTCTTAGATCTGACTGGTAAGCTTTCATTTATTCTCCCTGTGGATATGGAGATTTACCTTCTGTAGCCAGTGTATACTGTTACTGTATGTCATGTCTCTCTATTATAAAAGATAATCTTGACACAAGACTATTGCCAAGGGATTTTTTTCAAGTCCTGCCCTCCTCTCAACCATTTCAGGTTAACGGCCAATGCCCACAGTCCTCTCACCTCTCATTTGTGTGAATGCTTATGTCAGACACAGTTCCTGCGCTCTCAGCTCTTAACACATTTTTACGTTTTTCACACTTTAAGTTCCCAATAAAAGAAGACTTATTATGTCCAAATCTTATTGAATAATTTCATCCTGAAGGGTTATCAACAGAAGAAATGAGTACATGGGCAATCCTAGCACCAGGAAATGATGTAGTCAAATGAATTAACGAGAAAATTGTCAATCAGTTACAAGGCAAATTGGTTAAATGCATATCAATAGACCATGCTGTCGAAAAATTCTGACATGTAAAATGAAAGGTAATGTAGTACATCTTCCGCGGATAACAATAGACACCAAAGGAGATCTTGATATGCCATTCATATTAAAACATTTACAGTTTCCTATTAGAATAGCTTTTGCTATGAAAATAAACAAATCACAGGGACAAACATTTGAAAAAGTCGGTTTATTTATTAGAGAAAAGGAAACAATAGTCACTCACGGGCAGTTATATGTTGCATTCTCACGATGTAAGTCCAAACACGGAATCAAAATTCAATGTGCTATTGACAAAAAGTTAATTCAAGAAATTGTTCTGACTGAAGTTTTACAGTAAAAGTGTAAGTTTACAAAGTATTTCCATGTTAATTTCAAAGCCAAACAGAACAAAAACTTATAACACAACAAATACCTCTAACGCAACATGAAACATAATTTTCTTTCAATTTCTATGGTTAATTACTCACTGTAAAGTAAAATAGTTAGTTATATTATACAAATGTAACAATTTCCATGAAAATAGCAATATTTAAATTGTACATCTGCTTCCCCATACGCAAATGGCAGATCTGCTAAGTGGCTAGCACATAGTGCACGCCTGGGGGTTGGCAAGCGAAGCGAGCAGGGGGCACAGCCCCCTATTCTATAAAAAGTATTTAGTGTTTTATATTTGAAATTAATATAATCCACTTTGCAGAGATCTGTTTTCTTTTAGACATTAAAGTCTTCTCTGTTAATCAGTGTTAAAATGATGAATAACAGTAAAATGTGAAAACTAACAAGGGGTTAATACTTTAAAGGCACTGAACTAGCAGCTGTAGAAATTCATAGTATACACTTGATTTGCTTAGATATATAAACATATACATCTCTTTATTCTTTTCATTTGATTTTCCTTACTGTAATGTGCCGTGTCAGCCTTTGAAAAATAAAAATCCTGATTAAAAAGATTTGTGTGGAGTCCACAGACCCACTGCTCAGGACTGACAGTTACTTTTGTACAGAGAGGAACCTCAAAAACGTTACAAGGTGTGAACTGGGAGGCCAAGAATAAGGAGAGTGCATTGAAGGCTTTTCTGTGAAGCAAGGAGAGCAATGAGTTTGTAGGAGATGCTACAATTTTAAAATTTCTGAAATAAAACTATAAAACAAGGAAATTCAAAGTTCACACTGTGCTAATAAAACATTTGGGACTCGATGAGTCATGCTGTGGACTTTCAACGGCCTATGAGTATAACCTTTCGGCCATAAGGAGCACATCAGGCATCATACTGGACATCTACGTTTGCTAATCTGCAGCAATGTTAACTCTGAAACTTTGTAAAAGGTCAGCCTTTTTCCATGTATTCATGACAGAAATAAACATGTAAACGTAGGCGTTTTTATTCATAATCTGAGAATGGAATGAAAGAGTAGAAACTTAAATCATAACAAGCAAAGGCAAATTAAAAATTATACAATACAATACAATTTATTTGTACAGTATATAGCTCAAAATCACACAAGAAGTGCCGCAATGGGCTATTACAGGCCCTGCCTCTTGACCGCGCCCCAGCATTGACTCTCCAAGAAGACAAGAAAAATTCCCAAAAATACCCCTGTAAGGAAAAAAATGGAATAAGCCTTGGGAAAGGCAGTTCAAAGAGAGACCCCTTTCCAGGTAGGCTGGGCGTGCAGTGGGTGTCATAAAAAAGGGGGTAAATACAATACAATACACAGAACAGAACACAAGTAATCCTCAATTCAATATAAAAATAAAAATATTACAAGTACGGAGCAGAATTCAACAGTAGATTGTATCACATAATACGATTTGGATTTGTTCAGTGATTACTCTGATTACTCAGTAGCCACAATGGATAGTAGCCAACACAAGACAACACATTTGCAATGGCTTATGGGTAGTTCAAATACAGACAGCACAGCACTTTGCCATTAGACTAATTGAAGCCAAGGCCAAATGAACATGGATGCCAAACTGCAGGATTTCACCATTGTTGAATAACAACACCATAGTGGACAGTGGGAGTTAAACCTGTTGAAAGTCACCAATGCATGTTGGCTCATTGCGGAAGTGAAAACAGCACAACTCTACCAAAGGTTTATGAATGGGTAGAAAGTTTTCAAGTGGGAAGGACAAGTGTAACCGACAAAGTTCGTTCTGGTCGATCATCAACATCCCACACAAGCGCACATCAACATTGTGAAGGCCTTCATCAGAGCAGACCTACAGATTATATTGTCTGCTGTTACAGCACATTTGGATATCAGCTATGGATCGGCACATGTCATAGTGTATGATGATTTGGGGTACTGTAAAAGCTTGTGCAAGATGGCTACCCAGACAGCTCACTGATCTCACAAGCCAACATCCTTCTGCGAGTTTCAGCAGGATTCACTCCCTCTGCCCAAAGAAACCTCACTATGGCATGTTACATAACAATGGTGCAATCCCGCAACAGAGCATCCATGTTCATATGACCTTGGCTTCGACTTGACTAACGTCAGAGCACTGCGCTCTGCATGTTCAAATTACCCATAAGCCATCACAAACGTGTTGTATAACATCAGTTTCTATCTGTTACGGTTACCGTATAATTTTCAAATTACCTTTGCTTTTTGATTTACCCTCATACATTATGAAAAAGTATGTATTTTCCCTGTACGCCTACATATTTTATTTCTGCTAGTACTGTTATACATGTGGTTTTCAGGTGCCTCACCAGTTAGGAGATTCCCATCATAGAAAAAAAAGTATTAGCACCAATATGCAGTAGTTTTGATTTTCCACAACTTCTGAACATTAAATAAAATCCATACAATCTCCAGCTTTTCTTGACTCTACCAATGTTGCCCGGTAGTAGGGCAGTACAACATCTAAAGATAAAACATGTTAATGCACATGAAGAGGCAATCCAGGCATGTGTGGCACCTTCAACACGCCTTTCTGCCTCCCTGGGCAAAGTAGGTCCTGCTAAGCAAAGATCCATGCAATGTCTGCTGTTCTCTTGTACACTGTGTGAGCAGACAAGCAGCAGAAAGTAGAAGGAGATAACAGTTGCAGTGACTTGCTGTACTGCAAAACGCACATTTGTCCCTAAAGTACTTGTATTTTGTCAGCGGTCAGATAACTACACCAACTCATACCAAACTTCAGATGTCAGCACAGCATCAAGTGCCCATCTGCACGTTTCACGCCCTCTCCACTCACTACTACTGTAAAATGTTATAAGCAAGGATAAAAACAATACAAATTCTTCTTTGTATTATTCAGTTTTTATGTATCAAGTATAAGGTAAACTTTAATACAAATCATTGTACTTTTGCTTAGCAAGTGAATTGAGCGTCCAAATTACAATAATTATCATTCAAATTACATCATTTGTGTTAACATTTATAAATATCGTCCTGGTGATTTTTAAATCTTAACATTATTGTAGGAAATCAAATATACAATCATATTACTTTGTGAGCAGAGGTTGGTTATCCATCCATCCATCCATCCATTATCCAACCCGCTATATCCTAACTACAGGGTCACGGGGGTCTGCTGGAGCCAATCCCAGCCAACACAGGGCACAAGGCAGGAACAAATCCCTGGGCAGGGCACCAGCCCACTGCAGGACACACACACACACACACTAGGGACAATTTAGGATCGCCTGTGCACCAAACCTGCATGTCTTTGGACTGTGGGAGGAAACCGGAGCACCCGGAGGAAACCCATGCAGACACGGGGAGAACATGCAAACTCCACGCAGGGAGAACCTGCGAAGTGAACCCAGGTCTCCTTACTGAGAGGCAGCAACGCTACCACTGCACCACCATGCCGCCCAAGGTTGGTTATACAATAATAAAATATTGATTAATGAAATAAAAAAAGTGTTTTTTTATACTGCCAAATTTTAAGAGGGAGATGTTACTTGTCTGCTCGTTGGGACTGAAGGTGAAAGTTAAGTCTCGCTGGGCAACTGAAAGAGCCGTTTCCACCGAAGTATCGCCACCCTCCTCAGAATTTCAATTTTCCCTGACGCAGGCCTTCTGATTTACCCGTCTGTACTGTAGAGAGAGAACAATTCAAGAAGCAGTTAACAACACGGGATGCAGAGTATGAGCTGCCCAACCAAAAATACAGCACAATGATATAAAATAAAAACCCACTGCATTCATCATGTAAACTGCTACACACAAGAAAAAACATGTACATTAGCAGTGTGATTGAAAAAAGTGACTAAAACTCAAAATTCTTATAGTAGCTTTCATTTCCATACACGCAAATGCATTGGGAACACTTCACTCCAAATCTAAACATGAAGAATAATGTTGTTCCCTTTTCTTCACTTTCTGTACAGGAATATTAGGGTGTTCAAAAAAAAGCAGCGTCTGCACTCTACTTTACAAACTCAAACATTGACTGTGTAAACTGAAAAATGTTTCAAGATTTTGTTTTCCTTTGAATCACTGAGCTAATATTTAGTTGCATAACCACTGTTTCTGAGAACTGCTGCACCATCTGTGGTGCATGGAGTCGACCATCTTCTGGCACCAGGTATTCCAGCCCAGGATGATTGGACTACATTGCACAATTCTACAGCATTTCTTGGTTTTGCCTCAGAAATGTTCACGTTCACATTTTTGATGTCACCCCATAGGTCTTCTATTGGATTAAGGTCCGGGGATTGGGCAGGCCACTCCATAATGTCAATCTTGTTGGTCTGAAACCAAGATGTTGCTCGTTTACTGGTGTGTTTGGGGTAGTTGTCTTGTTGAAACACCCATTTCAAGGGCATTTTTTCTTTGGCATAAGGCAACATGACCTCTTCAAGTATTTTAAGGTGGCTTGAATTCGGTGTTTGGGGGTCGTCTACGGCCCCTAGACCCAAAAAGAACAATCTTACTTTCATCAGTCCACAAAATGTTGCGCCATTTCTCTTGAGGCCAGTCAATGTGTTCTTTGGCAAATTGTTCTCTTCAGCACACATTTTTTTTCAGCAATGGGATTTTGTGGGGGCTTCTTGCCGATAGCGTGGCTTCAGCTAGGCGTCTTCTAATTGTAACAAGTTCTCACAGGTGACTTTAGACATTCTTTGGTCTTCCTGGAGATGATCATTGGCTGAGTCTTTGCCATTTTGGCTATTCTTCAATCCTGTAGTTTTCCGTTTTTTTCCACATCTTTCAGATTTTGGTTGCCATTTTAAAGCATTTGAGATCATTTTAGCTGAGCAGCCTATCATTTTCTGCACTTCTTGATACGTTTTCCCCTCTCCAATCAACTTTTTAATCAAAAGTACGCTGTTTTCTGAACAATGTCTGCAGCAACCCATTTTACTCAGTTTTTCACAGAGATGCCATGACTGTTGAGTCTGTTGGTTTTCTATTACTCTAGTGAATTATTTGCCATGTACAAATTTAATTTCTACCAAAAACGGTGATTGATCAGGTTAGTGATGTCGGACTGCTATTATTTTGAACACAACTGTATATGACAATACATAATTTGGAACCACTGCAAAAGATATGTATAATTTATATTGTTTTATTATACACATGTACATGTATTATGAAATGTGATCCAGAAGCGCAGTAATGAATCAACAGGTTTGTCTTTCTTTATATTGAAGTCAGAGAGAGACAGCGCGCCATATTTACTGACTGGCAGACACAGATACAGGCAAAGCAGAAAATACAGAACATGAAATGTCAAAAAGAAGTACAAGTGACTTAAAACAAAATAGTGGGAAAAAAAAACACACATGTTATCTAAAATTTTCCTGTGTTAATATTTCATAATACAGGTAGTCCCCAGGTTACGGACATCCGACCTACAAACGAGGCAACAGCTGCAACGCATGCGCCTCAGTAACTGCCACTCCGTCATCTTCGGCCTGGGGATGTTGCAAGCTGGAGGGGGGCGATTTCGCTGCTCGCGCAGTGTAGTGTCCCTCAGGCGGCTCCCGGTGACCCATGGTCCATATTCACTGGGGCCACAGCTGTCACTCATGTGCAGGACGATGGTTCGCTGCCCACCCACTACGCTGCCGCAGCTACTGCTCCTGACTGGACGCAGGCTGGATGGAGCGGAGGGGGGGCGTTTCACTGCCCACCCAGCACACACAGCTGGTAATGTTGCAAGTGGTGACCCGGTTGTGGCTGAACGGAGGCCACTGAGGGTGAACGGGGTGGCGGGGGTAGCATTGTAGTGTGCCTGGGATGGCTGCCTGTTGAATTGGGGTTGGGCGATTCACTACCCACCTTTGGCCACACCGTGTTTGTTCTCGGTGGGCGGACGCTGCAGGCAGCATACTGTAGTGGAGGTGACTGTGTGGCGGGTGAGTGATGAACCCCCCCTCGCCACCCCCAGTCATTCTCAACAGTAAGCCTGCTTGTACTTTTACACACATAGGAGGAAGTTGTCTCTTGTCAGTACATCAGACGTGTTGACGACGGGTGCCTTCCTTCTGTGATAGCTTGTATAGATAGCACTGTGCAGAAGAGCTCATCTTAACCTTTTGTTTTCACCCTTCAACAATGTCTCTGAAACACAAATCTGATGCAAGTGCTGGTGATACAGTAAAGAAGAGAAAAACCATCACCATGGAAAACAAAGTAGAAATAATTAAAAGGTCAGAGAGGTGAAACTCCATCATTCATTGGCAGGGCAGTTGGTTACAGTCGGTCAACAATAGCATTTATTAAAATAATGTACCTGTTCTGACTTACATACAAATTCAACTTAAGTACAAACCTACAGTCCCTATCTTGTACGTAACCTGGGGACTGCCTGTATTATTATGAGAAAATATAGATTTTGGAGTCTGCATAGTGAGTATACATTTCTACATGGTGCTGATGTTCAATCCTTAAGGCATTTGGAGAGCAGATTTAGATCTAGTATCACTTTTTGGGTCACAAAAAAAATCACCCCCAACCTACATATGAATAAAGAAGAATTCAGAGCCAAATATTTAAAGACAGACATTTATCAGATTCCAGTTTTCAATGCACATCTCACAGATGAGTGCTGGTTAACTAACAACTCCAGACTAAGCAGGTCTGAAATGGATTAACTGGGTTTGATGATGGTCGGACTTATCAGCTAATTCCTAAATAAGGATAAATACTGTTACTGAGATATTGGTTACATAAGACCAAGAAACAGACCATCACCATAGATTACCAGTTCTACTTTACTGATATCTACTGCTTTTCCTGATGCTGTGGTACTTGTGTGAGACTGCTGTAGCCTGAGCCATCTGGTTGTTAAAAGACAAATAATGGCAAAACTACATTTCAAAAATATTTCATATTTATTTTAAATAACGAGTTTTACGTTACACTAAAACATTTTCTTTCAGTAACCACACAATAAACCTGTTCCATTCTTGTTTTTTGCAGAGGAAGACCAAGATTTCATCGAGAAGCACAGGTGGCCTTCAAGGGTATACATGCAGGACCTTGCAAAATTTAGGCAGCAATTCTGTGTCCAAAAATCGTGCTGTGCTGTCATGTGACAAGGATGCTTTCCTGCAAAATAAGCACAACATGGTTTTAGTCATGCAAAAGTATGTCATCTGCAAAGACTGTACTTACAATGCCATAAATAAGCAGATTTGGAATACTCCATCTTGACGACACTTAAGGATAGGACGTCAGCTGCCTCTGAAGTTAACACTGAAAGCTGTGCATGCTGACCGCTATATTTATTATTACATTTTTAAATTAACATCTATTTTTATAAATTGAAATCCAGGTCTACTTTTAATCCCAGTCACTTTAACTTTAACACCTACCACAGTAAAAACAAGGCAGCACTCCTTTTCAGGCGATTCACCATAGACTTGAGTTTTAATCCAGGGAAGTGAGCACAAATATATGGAGTGTTTTGAAGATCTAGTCAGGTCTAATCCTGTCCATAGCAATCTCTAGAAATTAAATACCTGGAAATATTGTGGGTTAGTTTAACTTGGGCCAGTGTTAATTCCTTAAAATGTGAATAACTAAGGCAACATAAGAAAATACAGGTGCTTTTGTCATCATCTATACAGTATTTAAAAATTTCAGCCTTTGCACAGAACAATACAGTTCAGCTCTTTGGAGAGATGTAAAGGTGTAAAGCAAAAGTGATGCTGCCACCTCCCAGAACCCCCGTTATTTATACCTTTGGTCCTTAAGCGGCTAATGCAGGTAGATACTCGCCCCAGAAAGGTGTCTTAAAGTGGAATTATGTGCAGGGTATGGTTTGAGCCAATCAGAGCTCTCGAAGGAACGTCTTTTCTGTCAAACTGCAAGTGAACCAGTGTTGCCAAGGCCGTGAGGTATTAATGTTTTGCTTTTAAATCTTCTAATGCCAATAGCTGCTGAAAGGAAACGGAAATCTTATATATCAACAGCTCTAGCTCTCATGTTATCTCGCTTTTAATACTCAGGTGCTTTCAGGGTCCTTCAGCCTTAACATTTTGATTTTTAAAAACTGTTCTATACCCACAAACACCACTAGTTTCTCTCAGATATCTCTCCAGTTATTTGTTAGGTGTCATCCTACTTTTTAGGACAAATTACATTATATTTGTTTTTTCTTCCCTGTTTTATTTACCTCTTTGCCATTTTATATTCCTTGTGTATCTACCAAAAGGCCACAACAATGACAGTTTAGATCAGGGGACTGCAATGTCACTCCTGGAGGGCTGTAGTGGCTGCAGGTTACCTTAATGATACTGCATGTCCATTATTGCTGCTGATGCCCTTATTACTCAAGCACCGTTTGTTGGCTTCATTTTAGCTGCCTTGCTTGTGATGATTCCCCAACCTTAATTGCTTATTTTAGTCTTAAATGGCTGCTTGTAATGGCTTCTTATTCGCAACAAGAGGCAAATGACAAAGGAAGCAGCCGTTCTTCATCTGACTTCTTTCCATTTCCACCTCTGTGTTTTCATCATGAACTATCCATCCATCCATTATCCAACCCACTATATCCTAACTACAGGGTCATGGGGGTGAACTGTCTGACTTAATAAAATGTTGGGGAGAAACTGAGAAGAAAAAAAGTGAAGGACTGAGAATTATTAATCAGAATTGGGCTGTAAATCACTTGGATGATATCACTGGAAAGAAAAAAAGAATCAACAAGCTGACATGGCAGAATGAAGACAGTAATGAGCCATAAAATGAAATAAGAGTGGTTGTTTTTGAGGACTGGTTTCTTATGAAGCAATGGGGTGGGAATAAAAACCTGCAGCCATTACGGCTCTCCAGGACCCCGGTTTAGATGACTGGAACAGGACTGCAGAGAAATGTCGGGAAGTGTCCGAGCAAGTATTTGTACAGGAAGGTGTCATGTTAAGACAACATGCAGTTAAGAGTGTAAATATCTTAAGTAAGATTTAAAATGAAAAGGCTCATCCCTGTGTGGATAGAGCTTTGAGTACTGAGAAAAGCGTTATATAAATGTAATGAATTATTATTATTATTATCATTAAACTGACATACTTACAGTCAGTTCACAGTCCCTTTGGTTTAGTTCTCTAAGCAGCCAAGTAGAAACCAAGTCCCCACCATAGGGGTCTTTCCCACTCCTCTATACTTGAAGTCCTTTTCTGGATGTAAATTATCAGGAAACAATTTAGCAGGCCCACTTGGACTGCATCAAATGCGAATTGCTATTGTTTTGTAAACGACTTAATGCTAGCAATATGGAGAATTAAAAAAAAAAAATTCCGAGTTCCTGTCATTTCAATGAACTTTGGGCTGTTGGCATTCTAATAGCTTTATACTGCTAACATTTTTTTTATAAATGTTATTTTAAAGATAGTGGCATGCAGGTCCACTAAAGCATTTATTTAACAAATATAACATCATTTTAATTATTGTTGATCTATTTATTGTATTTAAAAACTGAGTTAACTGCCTTTAAAATTGAATTTTTTGCCAAGTGATAAATAAAATTTTAAACAATTTGAATACTAGACTGATGTTCTGATTCTTGTTTTTAATTTAATCCAAATGTGACACAGTTGCTAATGTTATTTTGTATAAGAATCACACTATTTGATTTATAATGCTAAAAAATGTTTATGTCAAAAAAGAATCCTGGCATAGCGCTGCTGCCTCGCAGTAAGGAGACCCGGATTCGCTTCCCGGGTCCTCCCTGCGTGGAGTTTGCATGTTCTCCCTGTGTCTGCGTGGGTTTCCTCCGGGTGCTCCGATTTCCTCCCACAATCCAAAGACATGAATGTTAGGTGCATTGGTGTTCCTAAATTGTCCTTACTGTGTGGGTGTGTGTGTGTGCCCTGCGGTGGGCTGGTGCCCTGCCTGGGGTTTCTTCCTGCCTTGCACCCTGGGATTAGCTTTAGCAGACCCCCATGACCCTGTGTTAGGATGCAGCGGGTTGGATAATGACTGAGAATCCTGGCATAGTTTATGTAGAATGTTTCATAAGATGCCTAATGCTTAACCACATGCCACAGCAAGTCACACAGCTATGTGAAGTGATACTGTTTCAGTCGAGGCCTGTTTTCCACGAGTTCTCACTTCTGATGGATTGTGTGAGAATCGCCTATGCAGTATATTTAGCATAAACTGAAAGATCTTAAATTGGTAAGAAGTCCACCGTATTCTGTCAGAGGGCAGTCATACTGTTCTCAACATTTATAATGATGCAACCAGACACAAAGCTGAAATTAATTAAAGGATAAGTTCAATATTTTTCAAATCAGTTATTTCTTTACAATCATGGTGTATATTAATTTGTCGTATGAAATTGTGTTTTAAGTTTTTTTTATATTTTAAAAATGCATATTCTTGCAGTTTAACTTTCTTGGCTTTAATGTGAGCATCTCTTGGGCTCGTAATTCTATGTAACAATGTGTAACGGCCGAATCGCTCTCCCAAACCAGCAGCTACACCACCAAGACCCGTTACCTGGCAAGTTGAGGACGTTAGACCCAACAAGCCGTACTTCTTCCAAATAAACTTCCCCCAATCAACAATCAAAAATAAGCCAACAAAAAAAAACAGTATATAAAATAATAAAGTGAGTATATATTGATAAAGAAAGAAATGAACAAACTCCAAACTATAAATATATTGTCAGGGATGCCGGGGCAACGACCCGGCCGGGACGCCTTGAGGGACCAGAGGAGGGTCTACGTGCGCCCTGGATCACGTGGGGGCCGCCATCCTGGTTCCTTTGGGGGCCTCGGGCACAGAGCTTTGAAGCTCCACCCTGTAGGGGCCCGTGGTCGCCGCCAGGGGGCGTTCCCGTGCCTTGGGAGCCCTGGACTTCAGCACTTCCGCCACACCAGGAAGTGCTGGGGGAAGAAGAGCAGGGACACCTGGAGTGCTTCTGGGGATGCAGCCGGCACTTTCGCCACACAGAGGCGTGTCGGCGGGTGATTGCCGAAACCCACCTGGAGCACATCTGGGTGATACATCGAGTGCGAGAGTCGGGAGTGGAGTGGGCTGAGCTGAGCTGATCTGAAGAGGAGAGAAGGAGGCGGAGTCTGAAGGCGGCATTGTTGTGGCCAGGACTTTGGGGACTTTTGGGGGTTTTGTGGTGCACTTTTGTGCACTTTATTTCTTGTAAATAAACACGTGTGTGGAGAAAGAACATGTCCGCCTGTCTGTGTCTGGGCCAGTCTCCACAATGGCATCCCAGATGGGACTTTCCGCCTGGTTCAAGGCGGAGGGCCCCGTCACAAAATAATTTTGTGGACGGCCCAGCGCAGCAGGTGCGCCCACACACGTGCCGCGGATGCGGCGTGCCCACAACCCCGGGACAAGGAGTCACCCAGCAGACCGTTGCCGGATCGCGGAGGAATGGTGCTCACCTGGTGCGGGAGAAAAACAACGGCCAGGGCAAGAGTGCAGCGGGCTCCAACAAGCGTGCCGGCGCTGGAGGCGCCCACAATGGCGTGTCGCCCAGCGAGGCCATGCCGGGGACGTTTCCTCGGGCAGACAGGATCTGGGAGGTAAGTTCCCTGCTTGTCGGCAACCGGCCCTGTGGGGCTGAGTGTGTTCTTTATTTACAGAGCAGGGGCTGCCCGGATCCGCGTTAGTGGCGGGGGCATGTCGGTTTGCGGGGCTCCAGCGGCACGGCAGCAGCTACAAGAGCTGCGGAAAGGGAGCCGCCGCCGCTCGTGAAAGCCCAAAAAGGACACCGCACCAGGAAGAGAAGAGCAAAGATGGCCACGGACCGGAAGTCCCACCCGCTGACAGGCACGGGATTGGCCAGTGTGTCATGTGTGCCCGCCAATGACTGTATAGAGGCGGGACCAAGGAATGCCCGTCTCGTGCCTGGGAGAGACCCGATTGGGCCGGAGGAAGAGGCCCACAGGAAGTCGCCGGCGTGTGTTGCTGACAGACAGGTGAGCTCACCGTCGGCTAACTTCCTATCTTTGCCGGCTGCTCTGCATGAGCTGGAGGCCTGCCTTCAGCCTGCAGAGCAGCGGTTGTTGCAGATGCTACGTGCCCTCCGGGCAGAAGTGCAAGTACTGGAGAGGAAGGCGGTCGCGTCACTAGAGGTGCTACAGATGGCAACGAGACGACGCGACGCTGGAATCTTCAGCCGGAACGGTATGGCGGAGACGGTGAGTACAGCCGACTCCGTACAGCATAAGGGAGAATCCGCCGAAATTGGCTGTGACGCTGATGACCAGCAACGAGTACGCGGTTCTCCGACAACGGACGCGGCAGGGAGTGCTGTGCGCGAGGTGAGGAGGGAGAGAATGCAGGGGCTGGCAGGACAAGGGCTGATGAGTGCCCTGGGTCCTAGCGCCCTATGCTCCGAGCCCGCGGCAGTCTCTCGTTGCTCTGTAGGGACGCAGACGGGATCGGATCTGAGCGCTTACCATGCTCAGATCCAGACCGTCACGCCGTCCCAGAGGAAAAGGAGGAATCGAGGGAAGAATGCCGGTTCCTCCGATATAGGAGGACGTGGTGCTGGGTGCTCAAGTCCGGGTGCTGGCCGCCCTCTGCAGGGGCAGGGGGAACCCGTGAAGTCACCGGGGAGGAAAGTACTGAAGGCGGTCCCGTCTGTTACATCGATAGAAGGGACACGGAACCCACGGAGGGGGTGCCAAACAGGCAAGTGCCGGGGTGCTGGTCGGAGGGGGGAGCGCTGCCAGTGAGTGGCATAAGGGGACGCCAGGGAAGGGTGTCCAGGCATTGGCTCTGCCCCTGTCTTTCTATTTGTTGCAGGACCGGACCCTGGATGTGCAATAGGACCCTCTACGTTGGGAACCTGCCCTCATGCGACGGGCTGTCTGACGGGAGGACTCTCCGCTGGCGAGGGGGTGCCGCCACGGCTATTGGAGCCTATGACGGAGCGAGTGGTGCCAACCAAAGGGGCGCGAAAACCTCAGAGGGGGTGCTGAAGGAGTGGGCACCGGGGTGCCGGTAAGAGGGGGGAGTGCAGCCTGTGCGAGGCACAGGAGGGCACCAACTGGTGGTGTTCAGGTGGCGTCTCTGCCCCTATCCCTGTTAGGAGAACAGGGCTGGACCTCGGCGGCCCAGGAGTAGGACCCGCTTCGGGGGTAAGCTGCCCTCGCGGGACGTGTCGCTCCTCCCGAGTGGTCTTCGCTGGCTGTGGGGCACTGTCAGGGATGCCAGGGGCAACGACCCGGCCGGGACGCCTTGAGGGACCGGAGGAGGGTCTACGTGTGCCCTGGATCATGTGGGGGCCGCCATCCCGGTTGCTTTGGGGGCCACGGGCACAAAGCTTTGAAGCTCCACTCTGTAGGGGCCCTTGGTCGCCGTCAGGGTGCGTTCCCGTGCCTTGGGAGCCCTGGACCTCAGGAATCTTGACTTTTTGTATGTGTTCTGTAACGCTAACATAATTCATCAATATTCAAGAAAGTGGCAGAGCTTTCAACAAAGCACAATGGCGTATAAACGAAAAACTGTAAAGCCAGCTTTAGAACAAACGGAAACTGAACTATTAGTTGAATAATGATGATGACATTGTGAATTGGTCATGCGACACTGACACAGACAGTGAAATTCAAGTATACGCCACTGTACAATTAAACCACTGTGGCTTACCTTAGTTTCTGTGAAGGTTCAGCGTGAAACAAGTAAGTTTGTGCCAAAAAAGGTGGAAGGACAAAAAAAAAAAAAAAAAAAGTTTTTAACCCCCTAAGCACTGTTCACAGTGCAGCCACTGTCGATGTTCATGTCAGGGAAATTGTGGAAGTCAATAAGCCTTGCACTGTGGTAACTTGAAGTAATTCAATGGGCACATCACTTGTGTGGATTAGGCATTGACCTTCTACCCTCATGCACAAACAGCAGAGTACAATACAACTATGCAAAAAACAAAATCACGCTTCTACTGCATTGACTGCACCATCGGGCTGCGTTTTGGTGACTGTGTCAAAGCGTACAACATGAAGAACATCTACATCAGTACAGCAGTGGAACCCTGACATACTTATCCTACTGTATTTCTCTTGATGTTTTGCTATTTATTTGTTTATGTTACACATAATAACATTTCTTCCTGTTGAAAAAAATTCAGCGTTACACATAACACTAAGGGGTCTATAATGGTGTCCAAGGGGCACCAGCCCAAACATGCACTGAATATGTCCATTGTTCAAGACAAGAACGTTGCCAAATATTGATCTGCGTCTTGAGATTGCACCCATAGTGTAAAAATTTTTTTAAATATATTTTTGTGAGATTCACCCATTTTTAAAAGAAGACCAACTCTGTGCTTCACCTCACTGCTTGTCTCCCTCCAAGGACATGGCTTCCTCTGGCATTATCATTTTCTCTTACAGCTGTTACTGCCTTTGTTTGAATAGCTGTCCCTGTCCTGTAGACAACTAGGCAATAATCACTGAAAAAAAGTCATACAATTGCAAACAGTCTTTCACTACATATGATAAAGAAGATCAGAGACAAATCTGATGAAATGTTGGCATTCCAGTAATTTCAGTCTTGGACTACTGAAAGCATCTGCAGTAGAGGGGCGACTTGTGGAGTCTGTGAAGTCCGGGCCGCGTACAGCCCCCCTAACCCCGACAGGCTGGACACGAATTTGCCACACAGAACACAGTTTGTTTACATGTGGCGCCGCTTCCTTCGCTCCCCACAGCACAGTACCAAATAGCACACAATGCTTAATCCCTTCGTTCCCTTCTCTTCTTGTCCGCCTCTACTCCTCCTGGCAAGCTTTGTCCTCCATCTCCCAACTCTGGCTTCCTGAGTACTGTAGTGGCTGCTGGCTCCTTTTATAAGGCACCCGGAAGTGCTCCACGTGCTTGTTGATCTACTTCCAGCACCACTTCCGGGTGTGGTGGAAGAGCTGCATCCGAGGGTTCAACAGAAGCTGCAGCACCCCCTGGCAGTGCCCACAGAACCCAACAGGGCTGCATTAAACGCCAGCTCCCATGGAGCCCCCTGGCAGCGCCCTCACAGAACCCAACAGGGCTGTACTAAACTCCAGCTCCCATGGAGCCCTGCAGGATTCCAAGGCATTGCTGCTGCCACCTAGTGCTCTGGGGGAGGTAATGCTCTGGATAGGCTCCTTCCCCCGGGTCCTTCCAGTGTGGAGGTGTTCTGGCCAGGCAAGAGCCCCAGCCGTATGACACAATACATAAAAAAAAGCCTGTTGCAGGTCTATGTACGATGGAAGACTTCACCAGCATGTGTGTGTTAATCCTATGAGGATGATTAAAAAAATCACTCCAAGCTGATGTCAAATTGATACAATTCAAAATCCAGAACTGTTTCATCAGATTATGCACTTTAACAAACGTCTACCAACAAGAAGCACTGAAAAGTTAGTCTAATTTTACTCACTCAAAAACATTGTCAAGTCGCTCGCTTTCTTTTCTGCCACACTGACTCAATTTACATACACACAAAAAAACATCCATTTATGTGCACAAGTCCAGTTATTTACTTTAAAACATGGCACAAATTGCAAAACTAGTAAAACGTTTTGAAAGAAAGGAAGACAGATGGGCAGGCGGTCTTTATCTGTAAATAAAAATGAAGCTGCAAATGAAAAAGTCTTCAGTATTGAGAAAATTCACCATGAGAGAGTGGACAGGCACAAAGCAAAATTAATAAACAGAAAGCATAGGGACTGTCTTTAACAAGCAAGATTCCACTCGCCAATCCTGGACAGGGCATCATTACATCATACGGGACACTTTTACACACATTGAGCTATTTTGGAACTGCCAGTTAATCATATAGGTAGTTTTCTGGGATGGGGACATCAACTCTTCACAACGACTAGAGCGAGATCCAGTCCAACGCCTCTGGAGCTGTGAGGCAGCAATGCTGACCGTAATGACATGGTGCCACCCTGTAAACAGATTCAACAATCTGAAATACGTATAAATTGTGGGGGTGCAAGAAACTCCATCAGCAGTGAAAGTTAAATTTAACACTCTGCATAATGTTTGTAATTGTTGAAGAGGTCAGTGTATAACTGAAATAGGATCAAGAAATACTTGAGACCCGGATGCTAATCAGAAGAATGGTACCTACCAGATACACACTTGTATTAGTTCAAGGCTCCAATGGCTTTCAACCTTCCTTCCAACTCTCCTTTCCTGTCTAGCTGATCCACATCACTCCCACCTCCAATGCACTCTTCACCAATAAATACACGTGGAACCTGCGGACATGCAAGAAAGGACACACACATTTTTGTTAGTTTGTTTTGTTGCCACTTTGAAAGCTGGGTGGATATCTTTAGTACTAGGGTGTTGAACCGTGTTAGCCATTACGAATGTAGTGAGAAGTCAAGTAAAATGACAAGTTTTATTGGCTAACTAAAAAGATTACAGTATGCAAAATATTGGATTTTTAGTTCGCCAATAAAAGGTGTCATTTTACTTGACTTCTCACAGCAGGATATCTTTAAATTGCAAATCATAGCTTCACTGTATGGGTATTTAAATTGCATCAATTTCCCAAAGCTAATCATCTCGATGAAGGGGCACACAGGGTCAATTCTGTTAGCACTAGACAGAGGGCATGAACACAGATGAAATGCCAGTCCACTGCAGGGCACACTCTTACACACTTCAGTAGACACTCATAACAGAGCAATTCATTGACCGTGCATGCTGTTGCAATGTGGAAGTAAACTGTAGCAAATAGAAGGAAGGGTCCGGTCAGGTTGGGGAACTTGCATTGGTACAGCGCATTGCCACACCCACCACACGGATCCTGGTAGGCAACTCCCCAGGCAGACATGTGGGCCAGTCCCACCCCCTGGAAATGACCATCTATCTGCCACAGCCAGGTCCAACAACTAGAGTCCTCAACAATGAGGATCCTGTGAGCTGGATTACCCTCAGGGAATTTCACCGCATGACCATAGTGCCGTAACTGACACTCCCTCACAATGCAGGTAATCTGCCTCATATCTGGGACTCTGTGAGCAACCGCTCATTCAACACAAAGTCAAATCAGCGGTACCCAAGAATTCTCTGAAGAGACGCAGTGCCAAAGGAGTCCAGTCTTCGTCTCAGGTCACTGGAGAGCATCCATGTCTCACATCCATATAGAAAAACAAGAAGCACCAGGACTCTAAAGACTTGGACCTTTGTCCATTTACAAAGATATTGGGAGAGCCACACACCCCTTTCCAGTGACCTCAAGACCCCCCATTTGCTCACAATCTGTCTACTGACTTCATAGGAAGAGTCAACAGAGACATAAATGTCAATGACAAGGTAAGTAAACCTTTCAACGAGATCGATATTCTGTCTGCAGACAGACACACTGCCGATGGCGGTGCCCAAGATCTTGGTTTTTTATCCAGAACTCTCACAAGCCCAGACACTCGGACTACTCACTCAGTCTCTTAACATCCCCGATCAGAGACTCCATTGACTCCATCCCCAAACAGAGACTCACCTCACGGGCACCCATCAACCAATGAGTGAAGTTGCAAATAAAATGTCTCCCACACTGCGGTAGGAGTACACACTGAGACAACAGACAAGGCACCCAGAGAGTGCCTTAATCTGAGCCTCATAATACGCTCATTGAAAGAAGTGACACCATTGGAAGGAGCCAATCTGCCACAGCAATAGCTACTTCACTGTGTACGACAGCCATCAGAGCGAGCAGACCAATAAATGGTTGAGATTTGGCCAGTCCCAGATCTATGCACCTCAGAGAAGTGGCACCAGTGAAATGCGAAGTTTATGAAGGTCTTTTGACAGTAGAGAAAGATGATCATCATGTTGGACAGGCAAGATGTTCCCGAGCACTTCAGTGCAGCAGGTGACACCTCAGCACCACACTAATTCTGATCCCCAACAGGCCTGACCATATTGGCTCTCCAACGGTTTTGACTCTTCTGGGGATGAGGCTCCCGAGGACTTTCCCCCATCCTAATGTGAGCAGTATGTGTTATGGGCGACTGCAGCAGAGCTACTCTCACGTAGAGCAAAAGGGAGTCCTGTCTGCCGTTTCGAAGCTGCAAAATGTTTTTACGGTGGCTGGAGTGCCAATCCTGCCGCCAACCCCCAAGATTTTCATGCCAGTTGGAGGACCAGCTTGCAAAGTCAGATGCAGCTTAACGTCATACCCAGGATGGGACAGGGGTGGGGGATAAAATTTATTTGAGGAGGCGTTTAGGGGTCGGGTTGGTATTGGGGGCAGGGTCTGTCTTAGAGGTAGCACTGATAAATATTGAAATAAAAGTAACAATAAATAATAAGAAGAATGTATTTTTATAAAAAGAGGAATACCTAGAATTTTTTCATGGAAATACAGGGTGGGCCATTTATATGGATACACCTTAATAAAATGGGAATGGTTGGTGATATTAACTTCCTGTTTGTGGCACATTAGTATATGTGAGGGGGGAAACTTTTCAAGATGGGTGGTGACCATGGTGGCCATTTTGAAGTCGGCCATTTTGGATCCAACTTTTGTTTTTTCAATAGGAAGAGGGTCATTGGACACATCAAACTTATTGGGAATTTCACAAGAAAAACAATGGTGTGCTTGGTTTTAACGTAACTTTATTCTTTCATGAGTTATTTACAAGTTTCTGACCACTTATAAAATGTGTTCAATGTGCTGCCCATTGTGTTGGATTGTCAATGCAACCCTCTTCTCCCACTCTTCACACACTGATAGCAACACCGCAGGAGAAATGCTAGCACAGGCTTCCAGTATCCGTAGTTTCAGGTGCTGCACATCTCGTATCTTCACAGCATAGACAATTGCCTTCAGATGACCCCAAAGATAAAAGTCTAAGGGAGTCAGATCGGGAGACCTTGGGGGCCATTCAACTGGCCTACGACGACCAATCCACTTTCCAGGAAACTGTTCATCTAGGAATGCTCGGACCTGACACCCATAATGTGGTGGTGCACCATCTTGCTGGAAAAACTCAGGGAACGTGCCAGCTTCAGTGCATAAAGAGGGAAACACATCATCATGTAGCAATTTCGCATATCCAGTGGCCTTGAGGTTTCCATTGATGAAGAATGGCCCCACTATCTTTGTACCCCATATACCACACCATACCATCAATTTTTTTGTTCCAACAGTCTTGGAGGGATCTATCCAATGTGGGTTAGTGTCAGACCAATAGCGGTGGTTTTGTTTGTTAACACAAACACAATAGGCAGCACATTGAACACATTTTATAAGTGGTCAGAAACTTGTAAATAACTCATGAAAGAATAAAGTTATGTTAAAACCAAGCACACCATTGTTTTTCTTGTGAAATTCCCAATAAGTTTGATGTGTCCAATGACCCTCTTCCTATTGAAAAAACAAAAGTTGGATCCAAAATGGCCGACTTCAAAATGGCCACCATGGTCACCACCCATCTTGAAAAGTTTCCCCCCTCACATATACTAATGTGCCACAAACAGGAAGTTAATATCACCAACCATTCCCATTTTATTAAGGTGTATCCATATAAATGGCCCACCCTGTACAATAAAAGCATACATATAAAATTATTACTGATTCACACTCTCCACCTTGTTACAAGTAGTAGGACTGAAGAAGACAGTTGTTTGCTTTTTATTATAAGTGACATTTTTGAAGATGAGAAGAACTGCAGAAATGCATTTGCTTTGGTGGCAAGAAAGAGACCATATTATTGCCTAAAGGCAGAGTCAAATTTACATTTTAAAACAAGACACAACAAGTTAGATGGAAGGCCATGTCAGGAGAGCAGCTACTAAACTGACATTAATTCTCTGTCACCTTGAGTCAGTCAGTCACTGATTAATTACAAGATTGTGCCCTATGTCTTTACACTGATTAAAAGCTGTGCAGTACATGTAGGGCAAAGTGAGGATCATGTTGGCAGCCAATTAAAATAAAGAAAGCTGGAATAAGAATTGGAGCTCCATACAGAAGTATAGGGTGGTCCAGATCTAATTATGCAATTTTAATTACACTATAAGTTTATTACATAGAAAACCACCCAAAAAATCCCGGATCATCAAAAAGTATGTGAGCTGACGACATTAAGAATCGTCTTCGCGCCTAAATGAAATCGTCCCTGCATAAATCAAAGTCATCCAGATGATCTGGATCTGCATAATTAGATCTGGACCACCCTGTAAATGAATGAATGGTAGGGGAAACACTGTGCTGTGCCACCACGCCTCCTGATACATTTTCTACATATGAAATAATCTTCTCATTGGGTGTGGGTGGAGTGCAGACAAAACTATTGTACTTGTACAATGGATTCAGAGAGTATTCAGACACCTTCACTGTCTACACACTTCATCGTATTGTAGATTTCATTTTAAATTGTAAATTTGCATTTTTGCACATCAATCTACACTCAATAACCTGTAACGGCAAAATGAAAACATGTTTTCAGAATGGTCAGCAAATTTATTAAAAATCAAAAACTGAAATGTCTAATTTATTTAAGTGTTCAGACCCTTAATTCACTACTTTGTATAAATTTCTTTGGCAGCAATGATGCCTTCTTGAGTAAGCCTCTACAAGCTTTGCTAACCTGGATTTATGCAGTTTATCCCATTCTTCATGGCAGATCCCCTCAATCTCCGTTAGATAGAATGGGAAGCACCTGTAAACTGCCATCTTCCTGTCTCTCTATACACGTTTTATGGGGTTTAAATCAGGACTTTGGCTGGGCCACTCAAGGATAGGCAGACACTTGGGACAAAAGTCACTCCAGTGTTGTCATGGCTGTATGCGTTGAATCTTTGTCATGCTGAGAGGTGAATTGCCACCCCGTCAAAGATAGTGTGCACTCTGGAGCAAGTTTTCTTCAAAGACCTCTGTATATTTAGCTGCCTTTATCTTTCCCTCAAGCCTGACCAGGCTCCCTGTCCCTGCCGCTGAGAAGCACCCCCATTGCATGATGCTGCCACCACCATGCTTCTCCGTAGGGATGGTATTAGGCAAGTGATGTGCTGTGCCTTGTCTTCACCAGGTATAATGCTTGGAGTTTTGCCCAGAGACTTCAATTTTTGTCTTAACAGACTAGAGAATCTTTTTCCTCATGTTCTCAATGTCCAGGTGGGCTGTCATTTACCTAGCTTCCGTCTACCCACTCTAGCATAAATACCGGATTGGTGGAGTACTGCTATTCCAGTGGTCTGTTAGAGTGACCACCGAGTTCTTGCTCCCTGACCAAGAGAGCCCTTCTTGCCTGGCTACTCAGTTTGGCCAAAGGGTCAACTCTAGGCAGAGTTCTGGTGGTCCAGCCAAGTCAGTTTGCCACAGGTGGACTCCAGTAAAATTCCAGATACATCTCAAGGTTAATTAAAGCAAATAAAATGTAACTGGCCACAATTTGGAGTGTCACAGTAAGGGGTCTGAATATAAATATAAATGAGAGATTTCAGTCTTTAAAATTTTGAAACCTTTCTGAAAACATGTTTTCAGTTTGTCATTATGGGTTATCGTTTGTAGACTGATAGGCTAAACGGCAAATTCAATCATTTAAAATTACATCTACAACACAATAAAGTCTGCATACAGTGCAGGGGTCCAAATACTTTCCAAATTTGTTGTATTTATTTGATTGGGTTGTGTTTTGCTATTATGCTCCCTTTTCTTAAAGGATGATTAAATACCAACCTAAACACCCACCCACTTGTGTTGGAAGAGTTATAAAAGTTTGATATTCAGTATTGATACTGTGTTTTGGACTTCAGTACCAGTACCAAAACAGTTTAAAAGCAAATAACAGATAATTATAAAACCTTCCATCTTACTCTTACCTCTCTGGTGGGCCACATCATCACGTCTCATTATGCACTGCTTTCCTCTTGAAAGCATGATGGCAGGTAGTATATAATGGTTACAGAAACAAGGGTTTGGGAATGGTCCCCTGATGGCAAAAATGGACAGGTTTTATTTTGATCAAGCAGACATTTCCTTTGTGTTCCAAATATTCAAAAATGCTGGTACAGTTTTAAAAGTTGGATAACCCTAATACATACACACATACATACATAAATCTTTAAAATCTTCAAAACTGGCAACAGATGATGATTTGTCTGGATGTCTGTTTAGTAGTGCAGGGGTCACACAGAAACACTCTGGCTATGCTGCTTTTTTTGCCATGAATTCTGCAACTCATCCACCTTTGCCCCCTCGTGAGCCACTCCAGGCCTAGAGTGCACCTGCCAGTGAATGACAATAGTGACAATAGTGTAATGACAGGTGCTAAGCAAAGACGCCATCGTAACCATAGGGATGATGTCAGTTGTTTAAGCGAGTATGGCTAGAAGAATGCACTTTAACAATGGGAAATTGGTGCCATACTGAGACAGCCGTTGACTCGCCAGATCCAAAACATGTTGCACCCTCCCTTTCCATAAGCCAGTTCTTGTCAATTCACTCTTGACATCAAACACAATCTTTGAGGTTTAAAAAATGCCCAGTTATGCAGTCACTCGTTTAACAGTGTCACTTTAACTGTGCTTCTTAGGTATAAAGGCTCTACAAACTGCTCTACACAAACATCAAAGGCTACTGGACATGCACATTCGTTATAGGGGTGTCAGTTTACTTCTGTGAAGGATGTTATTTTTATAAGAGGAGAGCGTAACATTTAATTATATTTGAAGCATTTAATTATCTATGTTATAGTAATAAAATAATGATGACAACCATGCAGATTTTTTAATCAGAGAGTTTGTGTATGATAATAGTTGCAAATTTTATTTTCTTGTTTATTCATTTCCAAGGCAACTTACAACACCTGAAATAAAAATTACTTTTGTTTTTCCAACTGGGGCACAGGCAGGTGAAGTCCCTTACTTGCAGACAGTGTCAGTGGCAAGATCTGATCCAACAACCCCAGGGTCTGAAGACCAAAGTCTTAACCACTGTGCCACACTGCCTGCTATTATTAGTAGTAGTATTTTTAGTAGCAGCAGTGGTAAGCAACATTTTTCATTTACAGCGGCCATTGAATCTGTAGATCTCTTACTAACAAAAGAAAATGGCTTGTTTTGATTAATTAGACAGACAGACAGACAGATAGATACACTGCCTACCTGCTTCTTTATGCACTTTAAGAGTTATATATACTGTATTGATGGAGTGTAGAAGTTAATATCAGGATTTTAAAAGTTGATATCAGTTCTCCAAAGTCTGATAAAGTTTATGAATTTTGATAACATTGTTTAATTTAATCTCAGCCTTTCAAATTTTGTTATCAACATTTAGAATTATGTTCTTTTACTTTAGAAACCTCATACAATGAAAATTGATATCAAGGTGTTAAAGCTTGAAAATGCACGTGTGTATTTTAAAAATCATGCAGTAATTTAAAGCTGAGCAGATGAAAGACATGCATGTTAAGTGGACTGGCAATACTAAATTTGCCCTAGTATGTAGCTGGAATGTGTGTTTGTGTGTGTGTGTATGGCGTCCAGAGCAGGGTTTGTTCCTGCATTACGCCCTGTGCTAACAAGGGATTGGCTCCAGCACCACCCTGACCCTGTTCAGGACTAAGTGGGTTAGAAATGACATAGTAAGGTTTTTAAAATGTAATGATACACACCTAAAATTAGATATTGATATTGCTAAAGTGGGGGTCAAAAAGTGTAACATTAGATAAGAAACATGAAAATCTTTTACACTGGGCAAAAAAATAACATGCCAAACTTTAAAAAAAAAAAAATTTTAAACCTTAGTGTTATTTTCCTGAAACGTGTTATCAATTTTGTAAAAAGTGTGACATCGTCTTAAAATACAGTCATTCACGCCTTTAAAAGAACCAAATAAATTATGCTTTCCCATAACCAACTATGGCATCACCCTGAAAAACCACTCTGGCACCATCTTTATTTTTAATGGTGTCTGATGGAGGTCCATAAAGGGCTAGATCACTAGTAAAGCACCACAATTCGATGTTCATAGTCACTGAAGTTGAAATTGCATAAAACAATACCCTACATGCTTAGGCTTGAAATTTGTCATTTTTGGGCTATGATCACCGGTAAAGAACTACATATCAAAAATACCATCATATTCGTGATCAGCAATCTCAAAATGGCATAAAACAACACCCTACCTGCCTATATTACCAATGCCCATCTTTTCAACTTTTTGTGAAAAGAAGTAACTTTGACCCCTCGCATCCAACTAGCCCATCTTTTCAACTTTTTGTGAAAAGAAGTAACTTTGACCCCTCGCATCCAACTAGTGGGTGAACCCCTGGGGTCAGATCATGATGCATAGGCAACTTCAAGTTCTACTGATCATTTTTGCTGAAGACACCTATTGATTTACTCTTTATCGTAAGGGTGCACTTTTTTGCACAAAGTATGGTCCAAAAATTGACTAAAAAAGTAAAGTTTTTCGGGTGTAAAGAACCGAAAATGGAGGGTGGGAGACCATAAAAAGCTCGACATTAAAACGCATCGAATATAGCATATGTAGGGGTTATGACTTCAAAGTGTTCATAAATAACTCTTCCGAACTTAACTATGTAGAAACAGGAAATTTAACCGCTTGATCTTTACCGTTTAAGTCTTCAAAATCTATAACCACTCGACCTAATATCGACATATCCATCTGCAGCGATGTATTAAATTGAGATTTACACTGGTAAAGTGTACTGCAAATATTTAATCTTTTTCGTGTAGTCCTGTGTTTTGGTATCTGAATTCGGGTAGGTTCGTTTTCAAAGTTGTGTCCGACACTGAGCTGTGACTTCTCCACGTGAACTCTCAATCCGAAACTCGCATTTATACAGTCTGCTCTGTACGATAACGCGTGAACGCAGCATACGTAAGGGGGAAGCTGCAAATTCCTGCCGTATTCTGTCACCTAAAGAAGCCGTTTTAAATGAACTCTGGAGTCGTGGAGAACCGCAACCTCATCTCGTCAAGCAACGAGGCGGGGCGGGGCGGAGCGCAAGGCGGGAACTAAAGTAGCGTAACCAGATGCGATGACACCAGCATACCACACGAACAACGGACACTAGTGATGGGAAGTTCGGATCATTTTACCGACTCGGACCTTTGAGTCTCGTTCAGCAAAATGAACGAATCTTTTTTCGAGTCATTTCGTTCATTTTAGCAAAATATAATTAAAATGTTACCCGTTACCTCCCTAACCCATCTACTGCTTATACAAATGTTGATCGCAATAATTAATCAATTTATTTGTAACAGGATTATTTATTTATAAAATAACACACCACAGATCCTCAAGAAACAGTAACAAAATCATAGTGACAGAAATTGACAGACCTTTTTTATTTATAAGAAAATTCGTTTTAGATATTTTTGATAATTTTATGATAATTTCTAAATATAATCCAACATACAACAAATGGAATTTTACGTTAGTATTTGACTGAGGTACTGAGCCGGTAAGTGGTCAAGTGACAAAAGAACGAACGACTCGAAAGACTCGAGGAATGAACTAATCAATTCTCTTTCCGACTCAGACTGCATAGGTTAAGTTTATGGGACTGTCACGTGATGAACGAACGACTCGAAGCCGAAGACTCGAGAGATGAACTAATCAATTCTGTTTCCGGCTCAGACTGAGTTGGTTAATCTTATTCCAATACAGAAACTATAGGAAGTTGCGCAAATGCGCATGCGCGACTGAACGAATCACTCCTGAACGAATCGTTCAAGAACGACCCATCACTAACGGACACTAAGTAACGCTACAAGGTAAGTGGAGGAAACACACGGGTTCATGATGAGTGAACTTTTAACTCTACACACAGTCTGTGTCATGCTACGCTAATCCCTGCGCCACCACGCCGTCTGTTTCCATATCTCTTTACACAAATGTAACTCACCGTCCTCGCCCCAGTTTTCTTCATTAAATAGTCCTGAATGCTGCTCATATCCGGTAGATTGCTAATGTCCACAAACTCCAGATGCCCGTTTTTAATATTGTACTTTGACAACACCTGCTTCGCGGTGACACAGTAAGGGCACGTCGGCTTGAGGAATACGACGACTTTGTTTCCGCTGATTTTCCCGTCTACAAACTGCTGCGCCATGGCTCCAAACTTGGTAAAAAGCAGAAACAAGACCGGCGGCTTTCAAAAACTTGAGGTGTGGCAGCCGTCTTTCTTTTAAATTTCCACACCATTTAGTGGGCGGGCGAAGGCGATCCTGTGCTTCCGCATTCGTTGACGCGGAAGGATACGTCAAGATCATAAGGCTTCTCGCTACAGAGCCAAATATACTGAAGTGCTGGAGTGGACATCGGGGGCGAGCAGGGTGAGGCGGAATCCAGCCGCAGTGAGCTATGAGCTCGGGGTGGTCCCGTGCTGATCTGTCTTAGTACGCAATTACAGTAACAGGACTAACTTGCGGGTATAGCGCCTTTGCAGTGTACCAGAGAGCTACGGACTAACTGCGGACCGATACTAAGACACTAGGCTGAAGTTGGCTCCTGTACTTGTTCGGTTCCGTTACATTTTCACACAGCTTGAGAAAACCAGTTACTTATTCTACATTAGCAGCAAGACGGATCCCTTTGATAAATAACAATTGTGTAAGTAGCCGAGCAAAATGAATTCCATATGCATCAGACGATAAAGGACGTGGAAAAAGCACTCCTATGTCATTAAATAAAATGTGGTAGCCATATTTCATATCCACTTCTGGACTTAAGTGTTGCGTGATGCTGAATCAAATATATTTAACGCAATGCCGTAGAAAAAGACAAGGGATGTATGGAAATATTTATATTTCAGATTGTAATGTGGCAGACAGACACACTCTGTTATCAAGGAAAACACCTTTACTCGTTTTTTATTCTGGTAGAGTTGTACATACAGCTTTTTCATTATTTTCTCTAAACTCCTTTACTTAGGACACATTACACTACTGGCCTCTTCACTTTGTTGAGTGTTAACTCTTTACTGTGATCCTGTTAGGTATGGACTGGTCTCCATACTAGACTTGGACTGTGACAACCACCAACACTATGCACTTCCATTCTATGAATGGAATACTATAGTAGTCAGAAAATGAACCTGAAGATGGGTGGGGCTGGATGCATGATTGACAGAGGCTTGTTACACCGGTATACTGAGTGGCATATACTGACAAGATTTTTAGTTTTACTGAACCTGTTCTTTGTGCCTTCATTCTTAAAAAACAGTTTTAGTAAATGGCAGAATTAATGCAGAAGACTACACAATGTAGACCAAAGACAGTTTTTAACAAAATACATGTGCCTTCCATTTAATTGTATTGTTATTATTAATCAATAGTGGAAAGCTGTCGTTTCAGACAGAGCTGCCAATGTTGGTAACCTTCATCCTTCTTTTAAATATAAATACAGGAGTAGGCTGAAGTCAGAAGCAGAATTGTGCTTCAAATGATCAAAACAGGAACCCGAAATTAACAAGGATGAGCCTGTAAAACATTAATGAGCTCTACCTTCACAAGTGGCTTGGAGTTATTTTTCTCTTTTTTGGCCTAAAGTCAAAATGGAAAAAAAAAAATTGAAATTTAACTACACAATTAAAACTACTTAAAAAATGCATGAAAGCATTATCAGGTATATTTTACTATACAATATTTATATCAAAAATATTTTTATTTTTAATTATAATTAAGAAAAAATATTGGATGAAGTGAAATCATGCAGGGTGGCACGGCGGCGCAGTGGGTAGCGCTGCTGCCTCGCTGTTAGGAGACCTGGGTTCGCTTCACGGGTCCTCCCCTGCGTGGAGTTTGCATGTTGTCCTCGTGCGTGCGTGGGTTTCCTCCGGGCGCTCCGGTTTCCTCCCACAGTCCAGAGACATGCAGGTTAGGTGCACTGGCGATCCTAAATTGTCCCTGGTGTGTGCCCTGTGGTGGGCTGGCACCCTGACACAGGACTTGTTCCTGCCTTGCGCCCTGTGTTGGCTGGGATTGGCTCCAGCAGACCCCCGTGACCCTGTATTTAGGACATAGTGGGTTGGAAAATGACTGACTGACTGACTGAAATCATGCAAACAACGTTACATACCCATACAAAAATGTCCTTGTGAAAATGTACTTTTGAACTTTGATCTTTAAACTTGTGCTTTTAAGAGTTTCTCTTGGTGTTCCAACAATGCACATAACAATTTCCCCTCAGGGATAAATACAGCATACTAAATACCAAATACCAAGATACATGAAATTAAACAACACAATATACAATACATGACACCATCACCACATTATATACAGTGGCAATGAAAGTCATATTGTGCAAATATATAAAACAATGCAGTAAATTAGAATTGCACTCCTGCTCGGTAATACTTGTATATCTAGTAAGTCCTTATACAATAAACACAAAATAAACATAATTTAGATTGGATAGAGGAGTTTAGAAGAGAGATGAATCACAAGAGGCCTCCTTTAACCAGAGTGACTGCTCTAGACAAGAATCTCTTACTAGGTCTAGTAGTTCTTACCTTTAGTGACCGGTTAATGTCTCCATGATGGTAATCACCGACAGAGATGGCCGTCCGGGTGAATGCAGTCTTTACTTATATTTCAGGCACATTTCCAGACCTGTAATGTATACAGGACCTCAATGGAGATTGGCTTCAGGCCTCCAGTCTTTTCTGCTGTCTGAATAACATGCCACCGTTTAAGTTTGAAGTGAGCAGATGCACTGCCATACCAGACTGTTATGGAAAAAGAATGGATGCTGACAGTTCCATAAAACTGTACCAGCACTGATTGGGACAGGTTAAAATTTCAAATTGATAGAGAAAAACATCCACTTCTGAGCTTTCTTGATAAGGGGAACTTTTATCCAAATTCAGGCTGTGAGTGAATCTTGCCCCAAGAAATATAAAAGATTGCACCCTTTTAAACTGGGGGTGTAGGAGGTGATGTGTGTCTCCTAAAATCCACAATCATTTCTACTCTCTTCAAGGAATTCAAGATTTAAGTGAAGGCCATATTGTACATCTTAAACCAGCAGAGTGGACCAAAATAAAGGCAATATTCATCTATCCAGTTGTGCATCTCCTTTGTCCAATTCAGGTTTTAAAGATGTGGTGCCAATCTGGCAGGCAGCAGAACCAATTTAGAGGCAGTTATCATCCTAAGTGTATGTGTTTCAGATGTGCAAAGAAAAAACACAGAACCCAATGGTGAACTTGTAAAGGAATACAATGGCTTCAGGTCCTGTATGACAGCAATATAATTGAACTCTTACATACAAAAGTAGATAAGGATGTAGCAAGGCTACATAACTTGTCAGTCGGGTTGGCCTTCTGGACTGTTCTGTCACTTTATAATGTGGCTGGGAGGGTGGCTGTAAATAGCCCTTCAGGCACTTTTGAGGACGACCCAATGCTGGGAGGATCCCGCCTGGTAAATATTCCAGCTGCCTGTTGCCAGCGTCATGTTTCCATAACAACCGAGAGGGTAAAAGATGTTTCGGTGGGAAACTTTTTGTCTTTTTAAGGGGAATGGCGGATCAAGGAAGGAGGAGAAAAAAGGAAGGAAAAGGCTGAAGGCAAGGAGGCGACTATCTACGCTCTAAAGAATCATTCAGGATCTGACTTCACCCAGCGACATCTGGTATTTGTGGGTGGCCACGCTGAAGAAATAATCAGGTGACGAATCCCCAAGAAGAGGCCGGGTACTGGTGTTCTCCGGGTGCTCCCGTCTGGTGAGAAGGATACATGAGTGCATTTCTTCGTGATAGTCAGCGGAGAAGCCATTTCGCCAGAGGACTGTTGTGTTTCCTCATGCCATACGTTTAGAACTGAACTGCAGGGTTTTTCTCCTTATATTGTGGACTACGTTAAATCTTTTTTTTTATTGCTTTCTCTGAAAACAGTTTTTTTATTTTTTTTATTGTCTGTGTCAAACCGGGGGTTTGGTCGCTGGGTGGGGGGCGTCTGGGGAAGGGGTTCACTAATGAGCACTGAGGCACCAGACAAGTAGTTGTAAACAGCAAAATTCAATATATTTATCAGTTCCACTTTCTTTCACATGTGATTTTTTGCCAGTTAAGGGCGTGCATAGGGTACAAGAGGAGCCGAGGACCAAATATGGTAATGCTATTTTATTCTTCAAATATCGTCCACTTCCCTCTCGGGTTGTGAAGTGTAGGAATCGCGTCCCCGTATCTGGCGGTTGCTATAAGGAAGCCATTTGGTAGGAGGTGCCTCTGTTTAACTTACTATTTATCTGTTCGAGTCTCACACAACTCTGGGAGTGTGACAACAATGTAGTTGAATTCTTTGATGTACAAATGTAGTCTGGGCAACACGGTGGTGCAGTGGTAGCGCTGCTGCCTCGCAGTAAGGAGACCCAGGTTTGCTTCCCAGGTCCTCCCTGCGTGGAATTTGCACGTTCTCCCCGTGTCTGCGTGGGTTTCCTCCCACAGTCCGAAGACATGGTGAACTGGTGATCCTAAATTGTGGGTGGGTCCTGCAGTGGGCTGATGCCCTGCCCGGGATTTGTTCCTGCCTTGCGCCCTGTGTTGGCGGGGATTGGTTCCCCGTGACCCTGTGTTAGGATATAACGGGTTGGACACTGACTGACTGACAAATGTAGTCTAGTCAAAAAGCTGCTCTGATCGCTATTAGAAAAGGGATTTTGAGGCTGGCTGGATAACACACTAAGACATTATACTATAGAATAATCTAAAATTGGTCCAAGTGAGTGTCATAATCTCTATTTTGGAAGAATCTGAAAAATCCTCAATCTCTAATTTATAGGGATTCTACACAAGGCAAGGAGAAAAAATACAAACCCAATGCAGGCTTAATTAATTTTTTTTTCTTATGAAATAACACATAAGACCAGTTGTGCTAAAATGTAATCAAATAATGAAACTCAAAACACAATAACTACAGTACTTTAATATAGGAGCATCACACAGATTCCATCCATCCATTATCCAACCCGCTATATCCTAACTACAGGGTCACAGGGGTCCGCTGGAGCCAATCCCAGCCAACACAGGGTGCAAGGCAGGAAACACACCCTGGGCAGGGTGCCAGCCCACCACAGGGCACACACACACCAAGCACACACTAGGGACAATTTAGAATCGCCAATGCACCTAACCTGCATGTCTTTGGACTGTGAGGAAACGCATCACACAGATTATTAAATGAAATGGACACCAATCCAGTGTTCAACAACTACTACACAAATAGCATCTGTTCGTCTGTTAAATTTCAGAATCCTCTGCATTTTTACAGCCAGTGCTGAAATACCAAAAATTCTGAAATTCATGTATAATGTGCAGCAGAAGACACAAAGCCACATTTTTTACAAGGTACCTTACTCAATCAAAGGTCCTATTACTCTAAAGTGCATGGATTTTATTTTAAATTTAACCAATTATCTGTTGCATGCTTGTTTGTCTGGTCTTGTAATGGTGCTCACTATAGACTGATTAAAATCATTTTGCTGTGCTCCCTTCTGTCTTTAATTTTAGTGCAAAAAAGCAGAAAGTGCTTCTTCTCAGAGATTATAATAAATTGGCTGCCATTGAACAAACGCGACTAAGCACGGCAGCAGTGCAGGGCTGCAGTTTCAACTTATCTACTGGGAAGTGATTTTTGAGCTTTTCAAGTGGAAGAATTCAGGGTGTCATATGACGACTACAGTGGCAAAATAAAAGGAGTGTATTCTTAACAAACACATGCACCAGACATAAAATTCTCTAATGATTCAGCCCTTCAGCTCTGTATTCAATTAGAGTAAGTGTAGTAGTACTAGGGTGTTGTACCGTGTTAGCCATTATGAATGTAGAGAAAAGCCAAGCAAAATGACACCTTTTATTGGCTAACTAAAAAGATTACAATATGCAAGCTTTCAAGGCAACTCAGGCCCCTTCTTCAGGCAAGATGTAATTTTAGTAATAATGTTAAAAACCTCTAAACCTCTGTAATATAAAAACCATTCTAATTCCATTTCAATATCCATCCATCCATCCATTATCCAACCTGCTATATCCTAACTACAGGGTCACAGGGGTCTGCTGGAGCCAATCCCAGCCAACACAGGGCACAAGGCAGAAAACAAACCCCAGGCAGGGCGCCAGCCCACCACAGGGAACACACACACACACAAGCCCACACACTAGGGACAATTTAGAATCGCCATTGCACCTAACCTGCATGTCTTTGGACTGTGGGAGGAAACCCACGTGGACACGGGGAGAACATGCAAACTCCACACATGGAGGACCCAGGAAGCGAACCCAGATCTCCTTACTGCGAGGCAGCAGCGCTACCCACCGTGCCGCCCCATTTTCAAACATTCGATTTATAAAGATAGCCAAAAAATGTAGCCTGATGTTCCCTAAAGGCACTAGTGTCTGCTTAATTTTGCTGTAATTTTTAACTGTTAAAGCAAAATGACACCATTCCAATGAGTAGAACTGTCAGTAGAACGCATTAGAACATTTTTCTATCACCGAGTAATTGAAATAAGACCACAGATGTTTGAGTGTAGGTAAAGGTTTTATTCAAACAATAAAACACAAAGCAGTAAGTAACCTAAAATATAACAACCCCTCCATGCATTTTTTAAATAATCTTTGACAGATTCCTATGTAAGAAAAATGCATAACCTTATTGTCGCTATACATTTGGACTCAAGTTCCTTTCTTACTGCTAACAGGTTACATAAAAGCCTGAAGAGATCTCCTCATGGACAAGCGGACTAAGAGGTGACACTGAAACTGAAATTGAAAACTTCAGCAAAATGAAGGGGTGGGCAGTTCAGCAGTGGCATTGTCGAAAATTGTCAATTCCACAATGTGGAGATCAGAGATGTTCACTGATGAGGGCTGTAGAGTTATTACATGACATGCTCTTAGTTGTTAAGGACTTTGCTTGGCTTGAATACCCACAAGCAACCCACCATCAAAGCTTATCAAACTTCATTCACATAGGGAATCTAAATATTGCTGGTGTCAGGTCCTGTATTCTGGAGCATAGTGTAGCAGAAATGGCCACTGCTGAGCTCTCCAGGACAAAAATTTCCCTCATTACCCTTCTCTAAATGACAATTTTGGGAGGATCAAAGTGTACTCATTGTAATATTCAATAAGACAAAGAAGCTGAACAATGTAGCTCACCAAAAAGCCTGCAAGAACAAGTTTAATCATCATCATATGATGGTAGAAAAATGTCATAATCTTCTAAAAATGCAGCAAAACGTTGACTCATCAATGTACCAAGATATAGGAATGGCAGCACAGCAATGGAAATGCGAAGAATTCCAAAAGGCACCGTGCCTGGTTTGGGCAAAACTGCTCCCGTTGAAGTTGTAACAGCCGGACGTCTTGGCATCAGTAAGGACGCAGGGCTTGGGGCTCCATGCCTCCAAAGCTCGGCGCTCCTCAGAAAACGTTTAGAAGTGCGACCGACAACAGAAGCCATATTCCGCTCAGTGGCTGACAGAAGACGTGCTGGTTTGAAGATGAAAAGGTTTACTTCAGGTCACTGCAAAATGAAAAATCTAGATTATGAAGTAATCGTCACCATTTTCAGAATCTTTTCAAATGAATACTCTTTTATCAATCAGCTGTGATCAAAACTTTTAAATACTTTTCTCTATTTCTAAAGGGTCTTTGGAGGTAGTGTGCTAAGCAGGTATGTAACCAGAAATGTTAATGCTTTCCCTCAAACAAAAATCTACCTAACCTCATGAAAGGCAATGGCCTCATGTCAGATGCAGACCCATGGGAAACTAAAGTAAACAGGAGTGGAACAGATAAGGAAAAAGTCAACAGACATCAACAAAGCTGATCAGAGCTGCCCCAGTATACACTACATGACTGGACCCATTAGCTAAGTTTTGACAAAGCAACTAAAAGAAAACTCTTACAGCACAAATATACTTCAGACTTTATCCTCTGTTGTGAGCTACAGTTTATAAAAATCTAAATCACGATGAAATCCAAAAGATCTGATGAAACTCTCACCAACCCTCAAAAAGGAAGGGCATATATTTCCAGATACACAGAGGATTTATTTTTGTTGAAAGATAAGGCCATGTCTTGGAATGTTCTGATCACTCCTAGGGCTTACAAAGCTTAGCATATATTTTATATACAGTGTCGTATATGTACACACACACACATACTGTATATATACTGTAAATATTCAGACATTTCTTTTGTGGAATGAATAACATAGTTATCATAATAATACACAGGGGAACAGCACAGAATTTTATATGATGATAATTTTAAACTCTGCTAAATAATTAAGCAGTGCAACTAAATAATTAAAGAGTTGCAAGTCAGCCATGTAAACTGATAAAGAACAATGTCAAAAAGAAAAAACATGTTACAGGTGAGATTGAGGGTCACGGGATCGATCCATTACTGAAAAAACATTTTTTCTTCAGTTTGTTTGCAAATAGGCAAGAATTTCTGATCATTTGCAATTTCTGTGCATTTAGCTTTATACTTCTACTTATATATTTTGTATATGTAATATAAATAAAGTCCGCATTAATAAAAAGATACAGGTAGAATGTGAACGATGATGCTGCACGAAGTCTGTCCCTACTGACGGTAACCTGATTGTTTTCACAATTAACTTAGCTTTTCTGGTGAAACTGGATTTTCTGGCCTCAGGGCCACAAGATCAAGTCATTAGTGAAAAACATTTTTCTTTAGTTTGTCTGCAGACAGTCAAGAATTTCTTGCCAGCCAATGGGTTAGTCAATCAGGGTCATGTACCGATAGACAGATAGATGGATGGACGGACGGACGGACCGTGTCACACACGTGCGCTTAGGAGACAGTCAGTAAGCTCAAAGGTGAGTGAAATATTGCGAGACGAAGGGTTGATACATGGTAACGGTGCCTCTCTCTCTTTCTCTCCTTCAGACAAAAACAAGAAAAATAAATATGTGCTGACAGATATGTCTCTTCCGTCCTCATCACATGACATCAATTCCGGCTCATCCTGATGACATCGTTACCAGTTCCACATCACTTCCAGTCCGCCTTTGATGACGTTGGATCCGTCTCACAGCTTTGACGTCATCTCCTGCCAACTCACTTCCCGTCTCCATTTTGTTTTTGTCCATATATAAACACCATGTTTACAATGTAACGATCGTCAAATACTATTAATGTTTTTTGATCAACAACAAAGTGTACGTCTGTTTCTTTGTCCTGCGGGCATTATACGGGGACGGTCCATTAACCTTTATATTTGTGAAAGCCTCTTATTTAGAAAGAATATTTATCACAACAGATAAATGTATATATTCTAAAAAAAGATCAGTGCCTATGGATGGATGGACAGATGGACAAACATAAGAGATAGATAGATAGAATACACAATATGATAGATAGATAGATAGATATGGAATACACAATATAATAGACAGACAGATAGATAGATAGATAGATAGATAGATAGATAGATAGATAGATAGATAGATAGATAGATAGATAGATAGATAGATAAGGAATACACAAATAGATAGATAGATAGATAGATAGATAGATAATGGTATATATTCTAAAAAGAGATCAGTGCCTACAGCACCAAGATTTCTTTTTGCTAATTCTCTTATATTAAGTTAGTTATTATTTATGCAGTCACTGTACATGTTGATTTGTATTGTCTTTTATATTCTTCTTTTAATGCAGTCTAGGAGTTTAGCATCTAAGCATTTCACAACATATTGTATTGTGTGTATAACTGTAAGCGATTTTAAAATTTGATTGGAATTGATCAGAGCTATTTTGAGGGTAGCGGGGTAGTGCAATGGTTAGAATTGCTGTTTCATGGTTTAGTTGTGGTATGTATGTAAAATACATAAAACTGGGTATTTAAACATTGTCTTTCTGATTTGCAGTCTGGAGTAAGTTGTTCTGTAGTGAACTAGAAGGGTGGTCTGTCACTAAGCAGTTTTGAACTGGGATTTATGGTGGTGCTTTAAAGTTAGTAAACCCTTTAGAATTTTACATATTCATGCATAAATATGACTTAAAACATCAGATTTTCACACTGGTCTTAAAGGTAGATATGGAGAACCCAGCATAACAAATGATACAAAAATATCATACTTCATCATTTATTTATTGAGTATTACAGGATTACGTATCGGTGAATGGCAAAAGTATGTGAACCTGAAGGTGAGATTAGAGTCAGGAGTTGTCAATGAGTGTCACGGGTGTCAATCAGTGTGATGACAATCGGTTGTGAATGGGCACCCTGTGTATATTAGCAGAACGGGGTTCTATCCAGGGCTTCATCTTCAAACACATCTGTGCAGTATCAGTGCACCATGCCGCAGACAAAGGACATTTCAGAGCACCTCAGAAAAAGAATTCTTGATGCTCATTGTGCTGGGAAAGACTACAAAACCATCTCTGAAGAGTTTGGACTGCACCAATCCACAGTCAGACAGATTGTGTACAAATGGAGGGTATTTAAGACTATTGTCACTCTCCCCAGTAGGGGTCAACCAACAAAGATCACTCCAAGGGCAAGATGTGTGATTGTCCGCGAGGTCACAAAAGAACCAAGGGTAACTTCTAAGCAACTAAAAGCCTCTCTCACATTGGTTAATGTTACTGTTCATGAGTCCACTATCAGGAGAACACTGAACAACAATGGTGTGCATGGCAGGGCTGCAAAGAGAAAACCACTGCTTTCCAAAAATAACATTGCGTCCCATCTACAGTTTGTTGAAGAGCTTGTGGACAAGTAGGCCACTATTGGATTAAAGATTTATAGACAGATGAGACCAAATTAAAACTTTGTGGTTCAAATTAGAGGTGTTTTGGAGAAAAAAAAATACCGCATTCCAGCATTAGAACCTCATCCCATCTGTCAAACATGGTAGCCATAGTATCATGATTTGGGCCTGTTTTGCTGCGCCTGAGCCAAGATAGCTTGCCATTGTGGACAGGAAAGTGAATTCTGAATTACAGCAGTGAATTTTATAGGAAAACCCTAACCCTATCTGTCCCCTACCCTATTCCTAACCCAATAGAAATGTTGTGCAAGGACCTGAAGTGTGCAGTTCATTTGAGAAAACCCAGCAACATCCCTGAGATGAGGCAATTCTGCACAGAAGAATGGGCTCAATTTACTACTTTGCAGCTAGATATTGAGGTTCAAATTGGTACAGCACAACCTGTTCTTAAATACTTCAGTTATGCAGATAACTTTCTATGCTTTACAGCATCTATAGAAAGTATTCACAGCTTTGGAAGTTTTCATGTTTAATTGCTATACAACATTGAATCACTGTGAACATAACTAATTTAACTTTTTTGATACTGATCAACAGGAAAATACTGTTTTAATATCAAATTAACCTAAATTAATTAGAATTTTGCAGAATAAAACAGAGCCAACAAAAATGAGACTAAAACAAGATCATAAGTAACAGTAAGAGGAACATTAAACAGCTCAGTCACTCCATAATATTTCCACTGTGGGTATCTATAGAAATATTGTTAAAAGATTCATATAATTAATATCCATTTAACACCCATTTGATTGTTCCACCTAGAAATGAGACAATTTAATCCGGAGTTGTTACCTGATATTTTTGAAAAGTGATAAAATAGATCAAGATAAGACTCTATACTCCCACAGTGGAGTACTTCATTCACAATCTGCCTCATCCCGTTCAGAGTTGCTGAGCCACGGTCTATCCTGGCAGCATTGGGTAGATGGCACGATAAAACCCAGGATGGGACGCTGGTATACCACTGGGCACTCTCACACATAAGTTATCAACACTGAACCAACTTAAAGTCATTAATTAACCTAAAACAAATGTTTTCAGAATATCTCCCATTGACTTTTATCTAGTGTTCAATTTTAGATGTCACTAACACTTTTAAGGTTTTTTTTGATACCAGAAAGATACATCACATATTTATAATTCAAACATTTTGTAAAGCTGAATGTAACAATAATTTCAGGTAGTCAAAATGTAACTATACAGTAGATTTCTGTAATTGAAATTATTACATAATATTCTACAAATGCATAATCTAATTCAGGGTTACAGTCGAATCCTGACTGGCACCTCGGTCAAGATGAGTCCCTGACCATGAATTGGATGAAGCGGGTTTGAGAATATTAAGCTATTTAAGGTTAAAACGACATTTGATAACGTTGAAGGTTAAAACGCCATACACAATTTAGTGGACCTTCTTCTAAAAATGTCAATTCTACAGATTTTCAAACAACAGAACGGCTTTATCCGACCTTGAATGCTCAAAGCAACTGATGATTAAGTTAGCTTACTCTTTCATTTATTCTAAAGATGAGCCACGATCGTAATCGTCCCCGTTTTTAGATTACACTCGCTAATACTGGTTTACTGATTCTCATTTAATAATTTTAGTTCGGTAAACATATGCATTAACTAAGGGTTAAAATAATCCTTTCGACAAAGAAAAGGAGTACTTCATTCTTTCATCACAATTAATTGGCTACTACTTGAAAACATTACATAACTCGATTTCCTAGTATATTACGAACAAAAAAAATCCTGTAGCTGAAAAACTTACAAAATTTGTGTCCCAGTACAACCCAAACAACTCCTGTTACCAATCTTGAAAAAATGATTCTTTGGATGTTTAGAAAGAAGTGTCAGCCCAAAGTAGGTGGAGACTAATAGTAAACGTTTGCCCTCTGGGCGAGGTCATTAAAACTTTTAACCAATCGAAATGAAACGTGGGCGTGTCTAACGTAATATAGGCGTATAAGCCTTAAGTGGGCGGAGAACAAAAATCTGTATGGGCGTGGTAATAACATGTATAACCAATAGGATTAAACCGGCGGTATGTCTAATGTATTAAAAGCGTCATAACGCCAAGTAGGTGGGTACTATAAATAGAGGATCGATGGATGGGCGAGGTAATTATTAACAGTTGACCAATAGAATTAGGGCACAGGCGCGTTTAGTGTAATTTGAAAATGCAACCGGCGTGGCAAATCAGTGATCATCCGGGAGTGATTGATCAAGCGTAATCGTTAACTAGAAGCGACAGATCTTGGTTGAGTCAAGGTGCTACGAGACAATGAAAGTCTGGAGATAGATACTGGTTATCTGTTGTAATAATGCACTGGGGGCTGCATATCTTGCTTCTGACTATATAATGTTTTAATTACGCACCTCCTAGTTTAGCAGATTTTACATGTTTAAATTCATGTAACGGAAATACGCTTAGGCTCCATGCAGTTCGAGGTAAAGTTACTGTTTTCCTTCTTAGAGTAACCAAACACTGCGAGACCCTCTCCCAAGAGGTGTCTCTCTTTCTCGTTTCGGTAGATTGAAATAATTCCTACACATATAACAGTATAGCGTCCTGTCCAGGACTCTGGCTCCTAAGACTCTGCTCAGGATAAGCGGGTTTAGAAAGTGGAACGTGTGACAGAACTCGATGAAATCCTGTCCTGTGTCATTCCGCTTCCCAGGCTGGATCTGTCCTTTCAGACAATCTTAACAAATGTAGATAGATGAGCTCGTTCATTTCGTGACGAATGACCGCAAGACATTGCAGGGCTAGTGCCGGCCTCCCCGTTTTCGCTTTCTTAGGCAGACTGAGCCGCTGGATGGTGAATCCTCGATCGCGTACTTTCAGGCTGATTGTCCTGCCCGTTTAGAGTTAATTGCGTTTTCAACCTACTTGTGCTGTCATAATCACACTTTTAAAAATGTGTTATAAACGAAGAACCTTTCATTACATTTTTAGAAATATTGCACCATATCGTGCTGCTTCAATACCTGCTGTCATTGATATGGATTTTAAAAAGATATAAATAAATTCATTTTCGAACCCGCTTAATTCAGTTTCTAAATCATGGAGAGTCAGGGTCTTACGCGAAAGGAAAGTAACTGGGATGGGACGCCATTCCGACGCAGGGTGCTGTCAGACACACTGCCATTAATCATACTGTCCTGTCTTGTTCACTGAGGTGGTATTGTTGCGCCTGCTGCCCTCTCCCAAAGTCGAGTCTATGTCTTCTCTGTTAGTGTTCTTCCTCTCTTCCTACTTCCACGAGAGTTCGATGTGCTTGATGAACCTTCTCTATACAGTTGTTTCCTGCACCTTCTTCCCGTCAGATTTTTTTCCTTGAAATCTCCTTTTATTTCATTTATCCATCTCTACTGAGAGCCTTACATACACTAATAAAGCAGAAAGTATGTGGACAGCCCTCCAAATTGTTGAGTTTCAGGTGCTTCATTTACATTTATTTGGCTGACTCTTTTATCCAAGGTGACTTACAACATTTGTGATATTAGGTTTTCCAAATGGAGCACGTCAAGTGACTTGATCATGGTCGCACAGTGTCAGTAGTGGGATCTGAACTCATAACTTCAGGGTTTAAGGTCCAAAGCCTTAACCACTACAGCGCACTATACAGTGCACCGACTATGGGTATCCTTGGCTAACTGCCGCATCCATTGTTAACAGGTACATAAAATCAAGCGCATAGCCATACAACGTCCATTGACGGGCACTGACAATAGAATGGGTCACATTGAAGAGCCCAGTGACTTTAAACATGTCATTGTTATAGGATGCAACCTTTGCCACAAGTCAGCGTGTGAAATATCTGCTCTGCTAGATATGCCATTGGGTGGCGCAGTGGTAGCGCTGCTGCCTCGCTGCAAGGAGACCTGGGCTCGCTTCCCGGGTCCTCCCTGCGTGGAGTTTGCATGTTCTTCCGCGTCCGTGTCTGCATGGGTTTCCTCCCACAGTCAAAAGACATGCAGGTTTGGTGCATTGGCGATCTTAAATTGCCCGCTGTGTGTGTGCCCTGCGGTGGGCTGGCACCCTGTCCGGGGTTTGTTTCTGCCTTGTGGGCTGGGATTGGCTCCAGCAGACCCCCGTGACCCTCTAATTAGGATATAGCGGGTTGGATAATGGGTGAATGGATAGATCTGCCCCTAGTCAACTTGTAGCATTGCCACATAAAAATGTATATGTTTTTTTTTTTTCTTCTTCTCTCTATGTAAAATCCCGTTGTCATTTGAAAATACGGAAAATAAGATAGGCGGGTTGGATTGAGAGGATCTTTTGGGAGGTTCAGGCTGTCATTTGCGATTTCCGGGAGTGCCATGGAAACGGACGCACTGTTTAAAAGAAGAAAAGACAGCCCGAGTTTTTATGGCGAATGGAGGAAAGGACATGACCCATCTGAGTCCAGGAGAAAGATTTGTTTTCGGGAAGCACCACAAGTCCAGCGCAGTTTGGGGTGGCCACCTCGAAGATTCCGGATACGCTGAGGTTACCGTGAAAGGGATCGAAAACAGTGTGAGCCGTAAATCTTTTATTCTAGGATTGGCATGGAACTGAAGTTTGGGGAAATAGGAAAACATAAAAAAGACTGAATCGAAAAGACGTTGGGGTAAATTCTTGGATATATAATTTTCTGCTTTGTGTTCATTGTATATATTGGAAGTGGGGGTGTTGTAAAAATGTATTAATTATATATTTTTTGTTGTTGCACTTTTCTCTGTATGGTTTAGTTAAGATCACTTTTATTATTATAAATCATCTTTCAGCACAGTGTGAAGAGGTTGAAGGCAGTTTGAGGTTGACCTGCAATCATCAGTATAATTTTTCAGTGTAAACTTAGTGAAGTGTAGCTGATACAATCGTTACAAACTGTAAGTGCTATTACTGTGAAGTGGAAGCTTGTAGGAGCAACAACAACTCGGCCACAATGAGGGGTACCACACAAACCTGGACCGTCGAATGCTGAAGTGCATCCATCCATCCATTTTCCAACCTGCTGAATCCAAACACAGGGTCACGGGAGTCTGCTGGAGCCAATCCCAGCGCACAAGGCAGGAACCAATCCCAACACAGGACACACACACTAGGGCCAATTTAGAATCGCCAGTCCACCTAACCTGCATGTCTTTGGACTGTGGGAGGAAACCGGAGCACCCGGAGGAAACCCACGCAGACAACATGCAAACTCCACGCAGGGAGGACCTGGGAATCGAACCCGGGTCTCCTAACTGCAAGGCAGCAGCGCTACCACTGCGCCACCGTGCCACCCGCTGAAGTGCATTGTGTGTAAAAATCACCAATCCTCTGTTGTTATCATCTACAAGTTCCTCAATAAGCAACATCAGCACATGGACTGTGCGCTAGGAGCTTCAGGAAGTGTTTCCATGGCTGAGAAGCTGCACACAAGCCTAATATCACTTTGGGCAATACCAAGTGTTAGCTGCTGTGTTTTAAAACACGCCGCCATTGGACTCTGGAGTGAGGAATCACTCTTCACTATCTAGGAGTGTGATGAACGAATCTGGGTTTGGAGGATACCAGTGGAATGCTATGTTCTGGACTTGGGGGGGGGGGGGGGGTTCTTGTCTTCTTAGAGAGTCAAGGCTCTGTCAAGAAACACGGCCTATCTTGGTGTCACAATCAGGGCCGTCTTAACGCATGGGCATGCAGGGCAGTTTGCCGGGAGGCCCCATGTTAATCTATGTATGTTGTGACTTGCTGAGTGGTTTTATAGGTAGGGGCCACAGTGCACTGCTTTGCCTGAGGGCCTATAACGCTGTTAAGACGGCCCTGATCACAATCACTGCTCACCCATTAAACGCTGTGTTTGGTGGACTCCCAGATGGGCTTAAAGTGGAGAAGGACAAAGCACATGCCTGTCTCAATATGGCTGCCGAGATAAACTCAGTGACCAACTTTACACCATGCATACAGCAAAACACAAACATATAGCACAGAATGGCCTCCAATTCAAAACCAATCATAAACAGCCATACTTTAGACCAAAAGAATTCAGGCACAATTCTTCCCCCAGATGCTTTGTTTAGGCAGTTTAGGGGGTCTCTAAGTCCTATCATCGTCACCCTTGCCAAGCTGGTCTGATGTTCCATCCCTCCCTTACCATAAACTCCTTAACCTGAGCTAATCCTAAAGACTCAGAGGTCTGCTGTTCTTATCAATGAAGTAAAACATGCCTTCTGAAACACTAGTATTACATTTGCTTTGTCTCGTTTACAAATAAAGACATGCAAGATATTTATCAACTTCTATGCTGGAAACCAGTCCACCACAAATGCCTTGTGTGACCACCCAATAACCAATGGGTATTACCTCAGACTGTGTGCATTGATGGCATCCATTGTGACATCTCACCACCTACCTTCCCCGGGTCCCCGGGCCTGGAGTGATTTGAACTGGTGTTGCGTTTTCTTCAGTGATCCGTCATTCTTCTCACACAAAGCTGGTGCCCATCATGAGAGTTTATGGACAGCATTATCAAATGAGTCGGAATGGATTAGGCATTATGGTGTGGCAACTAAGACAATGGACCTTAAATTCCAAGGCTGCCAAGTTTATTGCCTCCTCTGACACCCTGTGTGAATTACTTAAATCGGTTTTTAAGGCATATACTGAACTTAAGTCACCTTGGATAAAGGCCCAGCTAAGTGTAAAATAATTGGGTGTAAGGCTGCATCACTTATGGTAGGCAGCCCCCCGTGCCTACTTGTTCAAGGCACTTTGACAATGGTGAAGAGAATCTTATCACTCACTGCTTTGTCTTTGACTCCATGTCTGGCTCAATTTTCCAAAAAGAAAATACACAAATATATATGGCTGCCACGTCCAGGGAATGCCTATAAGACCCCTGGGCATTTCCAACAGGGTATGTGTGGGATATCCTATAGCCATTAAGAGTCTGCTCTACCACAATCTGCGGACCACTGCTTTCTTGGAAGAACATGCGTATTACACTTGCAGTCTGTCTAATATAAAATATATAATGATGGGATGGCTGGAGCAAACACAAATGAGAGGCCAGCATCTCAAGGAAATCTTCCTACAGCTGGTAGATACGCAATGACTACATCTCCGTGACTGTATGGGAAATCAAGAGCAGTGAAGCATGGCTGTGCTATGGAAGAAGGGGAGGAGTTCTGATTTGTGAACACTGTTGGAACTACTTTGAATACAGAGAGAGAGAAGCGCCCATTCTATTGATTTCACAAGCTACTTAAGTAATTCCCCTCTCTGTGGTGAGGGTTTCAGTTCAAATTTCAGTTCTCACGCCTTTGAGTTGAAGGGACTTAACGCTAGAATTACCAGAGCCTACGAGAAAACTCGTAAAGCCGGCCCACCTTAAATCCGTTCGCACCTCTCTGTCAGCATCTTTTGTCCTGTAAATGTGCCGATTAAGACAAGCAGCAAGCAGCCTGCTATTCCACCCCCCTACCATCACAGAATGTTCTAGTTAGTGCATTACGCCAAATTTGGCGATATTTGCAAACACTTAGTAATTTCTCCAAACTTGAGGTGAAGCGAACACCGTGGAGTTTGCTCATCACTAGTTGTCAGTTCCCCAGGCTCTGCTCCCTTACTCCCCCCACCAACCCACAACGTCCCGAGTCGAGGTCAGCAGCACACCATCCCCACCATATATGGTGTTGACACTGCACTGCTTCCCCCACCTGAGACGCTGGACGGTGGACCTGAATCTCCTCGAAGCCGTCTGAAAGTCGTTCTCCATGGCCTCCCCAAACTCCTCCCACGCCCGAGTCCCCTCCTTGAACCGTCACCTTATCGTGCTGGAGGGGTTTGCATGTCCCAATGATCCTAGGAGCTATGTTGTCCGGGGCTTTATGCCCCTGGTAGGGCCACCCAAGGCAAACTGGTCCTAGGTGAGGGATGAGACAAAGAGTGGTTCAACAAATCTCCAATGATGAACCAAAACTTTGGACGACGTTTTCCCTTGCCCGGACGCGAGTCACCGGGGCCCCCCTCTGGAGCCAGGCCTGGAGGTGGGGCTCGATGGCGAGCGCCTGGTGGCCGGGCCTGCACCCATGGGGCTCGGCTGGGCACAGCCCGAAGAGGTAACGTGGGTCCTCCTTCCCATGGGCTCACCATTAATTAATGGACCATTGACAGGCAGATCAATGAGGCATCCACAGTGATGTGGGCTTTGCATCGGTCTGTCGTGGTGAAAAAAGAGCTGAGCCGTAAGGCAAAGCTCTCAATTTACCAGTCGATCTACGTTCCTACCCTCACCTATGGTCATGAGCTATGGATAGTGACCGAAAGAACGAGATCGCGAATAAAAGCTGCTGAAATGAGTTTCCTCCGCAGGGTGTCTGGGCTTTCCCTTAAAGACAGGGTGAGAAGCTCAGTCATCCGGGAGGGGCTCAGAGTAGAGCCGCTGCTCCTCCGCATCAAGAGGAGTCAGATGAGGTGGCTCGGGCATCTGATCAGTATGCCTCCTGGATGCCTCCCTGGTGAGATGTTCCGGGCACATCCCACCGGGAGGAGGCTCCGGGGAAGACCCAGGACACGCTGGAGGGACTATGTCTCCCGGCTGGCCTGGGAATGCCTTGGGATTCTCCCGGAAGAGCTAGAAGAAGTGGCCGGGGAGAGGGAAGTCTGGGCCTCTCTGCTTAAGTTGCTGCCCCCGTGACCCGACCCCGGATAAGCGGAAGAGGATGGATGGATGGATGGATAGTTGTCAGTTCTTGCACACACACATACACACACACACACTCACCTGTATGACTTAAAAAACATCAAACCTGTCAGGGCGATTCGCAGGCTGGTGGGACTAAACCTGTGGGTATGTCACACTGCATGATCAGTTGTCACTGGCACTCAGACTCTCGAGGATTATGTAAACGAAGTCTCCTGGAAAACCTGTTCAGTGTGAAAGGGGCTTTATTAAACTATCCTGGAAGTGAACCATCTAAGGATGCTAGGAGAACAACAGTGTGCCAGACTGGAAGAATATTAAAGAACAAAAGGAAGGTGTGCCTGAATCTGTACACAGGATGACAGAGACAGACATGAAGAAGATAGAAGTTGGACATCAAACTAAAGGAAGTGGCTGTTCATGGTGTGATTTGTAGATGGGTGAAAAATTAACCCAGGAAGCAGAAAGAACTCAATCAGAATTGGCTGATGTTAACAGTGGTGTCCCACAGGGGGTGGTGCGAGCACCACTGTCATTTTTAACATATATTGCGATGTGTGGGCTACAAACTTGCCCAAGACAGGAGGAGGAGACTCCAAGTTTCTGAAAAAAAAATTAGCTTTATTGTTGTCAAGACCTGCAGTGGGCTGGCACCCTGCCTGGGGTTTGTTTCCTGCCTTGCGCCCTGTGTTAGCTGGGATTGGCTCCAGCAGACCCCCGTGACCCTGTAGTTAGGATATAGCAGATTGGATAATGGATGGAATGAATGGATGGATGTTGTCAAGACAGGAACATTCTCAAAAGTATTTATCCAAACAGAAGCTGTCACTTCAGTACATACAAACACAGCAGACAGCAGTGACATTGTCAGTCGTCCTGCATTAACTCTCTTCTTCAGATTATATAAAACAGATAGCCTCCTTCACCAAGCAGGTTCATTCTGGAGGAGTGAGGACAGAGAATGAGTGCAAGGCCAGGTCAGTGGACGGTTTTAAATGTTCTCCACATCAACCATCGGGCATCAGACGCATTACGTGGTGAGCCTGCGTGCTTGCAGTTTCACCTGCGGCGGATAATCAATCCCTGCCTGCATTAACAGAGTTTCAGTACACAGTGTAGTTCGGGATTTGTTGGGGTCTCAGAAATCTCACAATATATAAATAATTTGGATTGCAATATAAATGAATGTAAATAACAAACTGGTTAAGTTTGCAGATGATACCAAGATAGGTGGATTGGCAGATAATCTGAAATCTGTTGAATCGTTAGAGAGGGAGTTGGACAGCATACAGGCTTGGGCAGATTTGTGGCAGATGAAATTTAAATATAAGTAAATGTAAAGTATTACATCCATCCATTATCCAACCCGCTATATCCTAACTATAGGGTCACGGGGGTCTGCTGGAGCCAGTCCCAGCCAACACAGGGCACAAGGCAGGAAACAAACCCTGGGCAGGGCACCAGCCCACCACAGAGTATTACATGTAGGAAGTAAAAAAAACAGATTTGAATGCACAGTGGGAGGTCTGAAAATTGAAAGGGATCTAGGAGTTGTAGTGGACTTGTGGAAAGTGTTCAGAAGCCATTATGAAGGCTAACAGAATGTGTAGCATGATGTGTAGTAGTGATGTGCAATGAACAAACTAGTTCTTTTGTAGTTGTCTTGGTTTCTTAGCAAATGTACTGGTTCAACAACATTAAAGAATGCATCATTTCGAGGCATTCCGCGACAGTCTGGAGCTATCACCTTAACTTCACTTAAATGGCTGCTCTCTTCAGGAAATAGCCTATCAGTAAACTGTTTCACCAAAATGGTCATGACGACAACTAGCCAATGACTGACTTGGTAGATGACACCAAACACCTTCCCCATTGATCGGTTCTCTCTGACTGAGTGACTATGACCGTCACCGATTGAATGGACCAGTGTGCCCCCTACTGATTTGAAGAACCACTGCAAGTTCGTTCATGACTTGCAGAGAAGAAGTCTGAACGAGTTCACCAAAAGAATCAGTTTGTGTACTGAACTGCAGACTAGAGATTCGTAGTACATTGAATCGCAGTTCAGTTCACTGATGATATACGTAGTGCATTCAGATAAATCTAAAACTGAAAATTATTTTATTTAGTCATAGTTCAACGTTCTCACAGTTTTATCGTGATGTGTGCACTATTGTAGGGTTCTATTTGGATGATTTTTTATTTATTGTTGAAATTTTGTATTGTCAAAATTCAATTAAAATTATTATTATTTGTGAATTACTGATTTTGTTGCTTGCTTTTTATATTGTTTGTATTGTTTGGTGGCTAAAGTTGTTACAGTGTTATGATGTGTGACAAAGGATGACACAAACTTAAGCAGGAGGCACACTGATAAAACACAAATGGCTTTATTTTCTTCACCACGTGGGAAACGCCTTCCTCATTTCCCACAGGCACTACAGAGTCCCAATACACAGAACACTATACAATACGGAAAAACCGTCCACACGGGCTCAAGAATAGTTGCAGCACCCCCTAGCAGTGCCCCCGGATCCCAACCCAGCTGTACTGAACTCCAATTCCCATGAAGCCCTGCAGGAGTCGAAGGTACTGCTGTCATCCAGGGGACTGCCATCTAGTGTTCTGGGGGAGGTGATAGTCTGTCCACACTTGCTCCCCCGGCCCTTCTGAGGCAGAGGAGTCCCGGCCGGGCAAGGGCCCCAGCCATCTATGACAGATGCTATTCTAGATTTTAAACTAGAATATAAGTTCTTCTTCTTTTTGAAGTGAATGAATCAGTGATTCAAAGATGTGAATCATTCAGGTGAACTAATCGAATCACTAAAAAGAATCTTTTTTGGAGATCATGATGTGTAAAGTACGCCTTATGAGAAGGATTTAGGAGTCATAGTGGAATCTAAGCTATTGATTTCCCGACAGTGTTCAGAAGACATTATGAAGACTAACAGAATGTTAGGTTATATAGCACGGTGTGTGGAGTACAAGTCCAAGGAGGTTATGCTCAACCTTTATAATGCACTGGTGAGACCTCATCTGGAGTACTGTATGCAGTTTTGGTCTCCAGGCTACAAAAAGAACATAGCAGCGCTAGAAAAGGTCCAGAGAAGAGCAACTAGGCTGATTTCAGGGCTACAGGGGTTGAATTATGAGGAAAGATTAAAAGAGCTGAGCCTTTTCAGTTTAAGCAAAAGAAGATTAAGATAGATAGATAGATAGATAGATAGATAGATAGATAGATAGATAGATAGATAGATAGATAGATAGATA
>JANRMT010062837.1:58264298-58333198 GCA_026402145.1 Polypterus bichir lapradei
TATGCTATTTGCAGAAATAGCCATTTGCAAGTAAGAGAAGGGAAAAGGGAATTGAGGCTGGGCAAAAAGAAACAAGTTTAAGTGTACAAACAAACTGCAAAAGAAAGGAAACGAGCAAAAAACAATTCATGTCTGGTTACAAGAAACTAACCTTTGAATTGTCTTTACAAAGTCTCAATTCTAATGCAAGTTAATGGAATTTTATATTAAAATAAATAGGTTTTTATTCACAATTTTCTGGAGGAGTCAACGTTTCTGCAGAACAGCTGTACAGGGCTAATGCCAGGATTTTGATCTTGCTTGGTCATATTCTGCTATTAGTCTCTTAATGTGTGCTAGTTTGTTGTGGAGATACTCGCATCTATATTTTTCTTCATGGTAGTTGGGACTGTTCTGTAAGAGAGGAAAAAAAAAAATAGCAAAATTTAAAAAAGAAAACTACACCAAAAGAAATATTCATGCATTTGCTTTAAACACAGGCATATTCTGGAGCTTCTATTGCTCTCAGTTAGGCTCAAAACATTAGTTATACACAAGTACAGTGCTCTTAAGAGTTTAATAGGTACATTAAGTTATATCAAGCTCCCAGTGTAGCTTCCACAGCAGTCTGGATTTAGCAGGCCACAATTAAATATTCTCATAACTATTAATACTAAAACAGTGGCTATAAAACTGCTGCAGACTACATCGTTGCTGATCCCACTTTCATAGTTTCCAGGGGAATACACTACTTGAATATTCAAATTATATCTAAATCAACTGACAATCCTGGCAACTACAGTAAAGTCACCCTCTACTTTCTGTAGACTTGTTCCCTTTTGACATTCAACATTATTCTATTGGGAACTGCCAACAGAGAAACTGAGGATGGTGACATACAATAAAGCTGAGGCATTAAGATAACAGGAGATCCTGCATATGCCAGGAATACACATTAAACTCTCACATCCCTACCAGCATCATAAAATGCAGTATTGACACCTTGTAAAAAGTCTCCGGCTTCATCTGGTGATTATCATAACATCTGACATCAGTGTGGACCAGCTGGAATTGAGATTTGCTTGGTCACACTTTGCAACTTTACAGTGTTCAAGGGCCAGTGCCTACTACAGCTGTACAATCTTATCTGATGCAGAAATTAAATACCTAGATAAGCCAGGGAAGAGTTGTAAAGAGGTGTGTGTCAGAATTTACACCACAGTAAGACTGATACATTGACTTTTAAATTGTGTTTAAATATGAGAACAGCTGAAGTATTTCTCCTACAAATCAATCATTCCAGCTACCCTTGACACTGACGCTATTAAATCTACCCCAAAGCAAGCACATCTGGACCCATAAATGTAATTTTTGGTTACATTCATACAGTATCAAAAACTAACCAACCAAATTAGGGCTATAACATTAGCATTCACAGACCTAACTAAATTGTTGCTTTCTTCTAAAATAATGGAATCTGTGGGTGGTGTCCAATCTAATTCAAGATTTTACTGTCCACAAATGACCTCCAAGTTGTTTCAGATTAGACTTCAGAGCTCATCACACTACAGAATGGAGTCTGCCCTGGTAATTGCTACAGATTGTCTACTGGGGGAACATTATGCTAGTTTTATAAGTATATTAAAATTTCTTAATAGCTTTTGACAAAAATTCTGCTACACAGACAGTAGAATATTCTTATATTTTCATATGTATTATTGCAGCAATTAAAATTCTATTAACTTCTTGTTCCTATCTTGTGTGCAGAGTACAATGAAATACTTGCATGTCTGACCAAAATTCATTATATTACAAATCTCCAGTATCTGAGAGAATGTAAAAATGTGAATCTTGCTAAGAGGCAATGTAAGTGTGCTATTGTTCTTGCATCTCCTATTTTGCATTTACAAACTGCCACTCGTAATAATTATTTTAGACTAGATCCAAATACATTTTTATGCTGATTAAAGATGTGAATATTACAAGCTTTGCTACAACTTTACCACGTCATTGCATAAAGTAAAAGAATTGTTAAATATCTTGCTCATTAATCCTGGCTCTTTTGTGAGGACATGTTTCTACAAACATATAGCAGTAAAAACTGGGTTCAAACTAAATTTTCCATTTTCCTTCCTTCGTTAGCTGGCAAATTTGCAGACATCCTGCACTAAAATAGTATGACAGAGCAGCTTCACGCATTTCAATTGCTTGTGTCTGGCAAAATTGTTTTAGTATGTTTTCACATATGGGCCACATTCAGGGTCAATAGCTATACACATTCAAAATTAATTTGAACTGTCAAACAAACAAGAAAATAACCAAAAATGAGTATTTGTGAACTTAGTCTTAAAAATAAATCCCCTTGAATTAAATGTGGAAAAACTCAAATTACATTGAGGGTTCTATTTTAAAGCAGGAAAAAAAAAAGGAGGGGGCATGTTGGTTGGAAGAGAGATACTGGCAAATTTACTGATATAATTATAAAAATTATTTTGGTTTATATTAACAACATTAACTTTAAAAACATTAAGAACTAGGGATCTACAATAAAAACTTAATATTTGACAACTAACCATTTTGATTTTCTTATATTCTTGCAAAACTTCTTCATGAATAGTCTGGGGAAGAAAAAACAAATAAAAGTCTATTACCCAAATGTTTTGTAACATATAAAAACTGAAATATTCAAACATATGCAATCCTGCATTCTGAAAAATCTGCAAAAAATGACAGATGATCCAAATTTGCTGCAAAGCTCCAATTAGAACTTTCTGCATGCATTACTGATTAGGTACACTATTGTGTAAACACCTACTATTGCTGTGTAATTTACCAACTAAAGGTCATGCCACAATACAGGATGTGCCTAGAGACTTTAGATTATACAAATGCAGTCAGCATCTGATATGCTTGGGGTAGTCAGAAAGCACTCCTGTGACCACCGGTCGTGTGGTCCGATGTACCCAATTACAGAGTCCAACCAGTCTGCGCTCAAATCAAGTTGGGGAGCATGCACTGGTACAGTGCACTGCCTCGCCCTCTGGGAAACGCGCCACATGGCCGTTGTGCCATAACTGATGCTCCCTCACAATGCAGGTAATGTGGCTCATTCGGGACTCCATGAGCAACTGCTCATTCAACACAAAGTCGAACCAACGGTACCCAAGAATTTTCCAGAGAGACACAGTACCACAGGAGTCCAGTCTTCGTCTCAGGTCACTGGATAGCGTCCATGTCTCACAACCATATAGCAAGACAGGAAGCACCAGGACTGTAAAGACTTGGACCTTCGCCCTTTTGCATAGATATTGGGAGAGCCACATACCCCTTTCCAGCAACCTCATGACCTCCCCCATGCTCTCCCAATCCGTCTACTGATTTCATAGGAAGAGTCACCAGAAACATGAATGTCACTAATAAGGGAGGTAAACCTCTCGACAAGGTCAACACTCTCTCCACAAACAGACACACTGCTGATGGCTGTGCCGAAGAGATCATTAAAGGCCTGGATCTTGGTTTTCATCCAGGACACTAGTAAGCCCAGACACTCTGGCTCCTTGCTTAGTCTCTCGAGCGCTCCGATCCGATCCTCCATTGACTCCACGAAGATCACAGCATCGTCAAGATCCGTGAATCTTTCTTCACCAACAGATGCCCCACAGTCACTGGACCCCACGACCTTGCCCAACACCAGTCCATACAAGCACTGAACAGAGAAGGAGCAAGAACACACCCCTGACGAACCCCAGAATCAACTGGGGAAAACGCAGCACAGGTTCTGCCTCCACTCTGCACAGCACTCACAGTACCAGTGTACAGGCCGGCCATGATATCCGGCAACCATGAGGGAATCTCGCGAACCCTCAGGATGTCCCACAGGGCAGCTCGATCAACTGAGTCGAACGCTTTAACAAAAACTGACAACAGACCTATTGATTTTTGATTGTTTGCATTCTTTTAATTGTGAGAAAGAACTGTTCTCTGTTTTGTCATGGAGCAAAGTTTAAACTTTTGACTAAAGGTTGTTATTTCATGTCTAGAGGGCACTAATAATGTTAAAAAACGTATTTAGAAGGTTGTAAACAGGTTTTATATGCTCTAACTGCGAAAATATTGATTTATAAATAAAGAATACTACTTAGTGGAAATTCATTTATCTGTCTGGAGCGGATTAACGCTATAAACGAGGGTTTACTGTATAACTGTGAGGAAAATATATAAAAAACAGTGTGGGAGAGTTTCTAAGGGCTTAAAATATATAAAAATAACCACACAAACATATGGTTTCTACTTCGCGGATTTTCACCTATTGCGGGGGGTTCTGGAACGCAACCCCGACAATCGAGGAGGGATTACTGTACATTTATTTAAAAACCAGCAGGATAGTACAACACCTCAAAATTATCTTCCACTGTCAGCCATTACAGATTCCAAAGGTTAAGGAGATTAATTTTAATTCTGATCCAGATTAAAGTGGTCTGCACCAAATACTTCCATTGGGGGGGACTTTTGACTTATCCTGAATCCATTTTTGTATCAAGGGGTTCTCTACCACAACCATTTTTATGAAATATCAGATTCAGTGAAAAATGCAGCTTTAAACAAATTTGTTGATTAAGAAAAACAAGTTACATTTATGGCATAAGTATTTTTGTTGCTCAGATTATTTGAAGCATATTTTGAGCCTTACTTGGTTATCTTAACATAAGAGGAGGCAGAAACACCCCAAATTAAGGATTTAGAAAAACTGAATAAAAGCAAAATAATGTGTCTATCTACTGCTTTCTTCAAAATAGTCAGGATTATATATTTATAAGGTTAGATAGGTGTCTATTGTCTAGAAGACAGAAAGTTGTTGATCTGTTAATGTAACAGGTAAGCAAACAAATGTATACACACCCTTGCTTTACGGAAGTGTGTGCAAAAATTTTGAAAATCAAAAGGTGGAAAACTATGAAACTAGCAGAGAAGTTTCTCTTTATATGTCTTTAAAAAATACATTTTACACTCTCATTTGGATCCCCCCACCAAATATGGGATCCTCATACAAAAAGAAATGCATAAATCACTTAGAACCATAGAGATTTATTTATCTTAAGACAATTAACTTCTTTAGTTGAAAACCAAGCAGTGATTGGACACTCCTTGCCCAAGTGCAGCATTTTTAATAAACAACTAATGTAAGTGTCCCCTATACTCCATCAGTTTTAAGCACTGCTGTATTTGACAGAGTTTACCTCTGCAGTAAGGCCGATGATATGCTGTTGATAAGATGCCTTTCACCTATATTTAAAGCATTTTCCTGGAAATGAGAGTAAAGACTGACTAGTAAGGAGAAGAGAGAATGCTATTTATAATCCTTTTGTGAATGGAATTCCTGCTACCTCCAGTACTGCGGGATGAACAACACTATAGTGAAATCTAGCAGGCTTTTCAATTTCAGCATTCTTTACTAAAAATGTAAAAACTTGATCATCATTTCTATTTAATTGTGTGTCAAAGAATTCAGCTTCCTCAATATCTCAATGTTCAAATAGTCTAAAAGAATTAAAACAGATTTCTTTTTATCTCTTAAGAAAGCAAGATGCTGGCCTATGGCAGGACTATTCAATTACAAATGCAGTTGTGCAAGATTTTCAAAAGCAAGGAATTTAGCTGGGCACCAGACATTTTCAGCAGCCAGTATGCAGTAGGTAATGAGAAATTTTAAATCAACACAAATGAATGTATTTAAAAACAAGTAGTGTTTATTCATTGTTTACCTTTTAAATTTGGTCAATCAGAAGGTTGACAGTTCAAATACTGTAAACGCCAGAAATGACTCCGTTGGGACCTTGAGCAAGGCCCTTTACCTGCAATTGCTTTGTCCTGGGTATGATGTTAATCTGCATCCAGCCCAGTATGCAGGTATTCCAATTTACAGGGAAAACTTGGTGCCGAGGTGTCACCTGTCACACTCGGGACCCTATCCAGGTGCATACTCCCAACCTCTAACACAGGCATATCAAAAATGTAAATAGAATATTTATATATATTTAAATATAACTGAACAGAATCTGAGGTAGTATCAATACTTTTTTTTTCTACTTTTGAAAAAAATTTTTTGCTCAGCATTTTGTATGGAGTATGCGTTAAATCAAAAAAGAGATTCCATGAAAAGATGCACAAACAAAAGGAGATCAGTGACAATCACACCTTAGTGTGCCTGCACAGATATCCACATAACAGTGGACCTATATGATGAGCAGAGGAATTGCAAATGATCATAATCAGCCCCCCGTTCATTATTCTGGTACAAGCATAACCAGCCTCTCATTGAAATTAATGGCTGTCCCATCATTTAGAAATATTGCGGGACCACAGGCTAGGCCACTTGGACGTTGTTTCTGGGTCGCATGTGGCCTGTGGGACACCATTTGAATAGGTCTGAGCTATGGTAAACCTGGGGCTAACAAACAGAGAAACCAACAGCTTGTAACAATTAAAGATTGTACATACATTTATGCAGAATTCTTTCCCATCCTCTTCTAACTTTATGTACGGTATTAGAGATTTTCTTGCATTTGAAGCACATGAGCAAAAACTGTCAACTGCTCTTAGTTTTAAACATTTGAACTACCATGTCTTTGTTAAAATTAGTGAGTTCACCTGACCTGGAGCAACTTAACCTGTATATTGTTAAATTCTTAAATGCAATCTGAAAAATTGTAATCGTGAATTTTTTTTTTTTTTTAAGAAAACAACTCAGTCATGCGGTGCCATGTTAAAAATTCATCTGAGGAAGTGGATTTAGCTCAAGCTAACAATTTGATGATCTTCAACTCTGAATTTGGTTTTAAATGATCCAAGTATTTACCCTGCAAATGTGATTTGGCAAAGACGTTGCATTTTGATACTAAAATAACTAAGTCAGAAACAGCGAACATATTTAGAACACAAGTAGATCAGCTCAATTTACTTATGACTTGATCATTTGCCACATTTCCTAAGGGCTTGGGATAATATTCATACCTGAAGACAGCTACCTACAAAAAAGGGTCTCATAAGTCTCTTTAAAAATAAATAAATAAATAAACTTTAAAATTGTGAAGACAATTACATCTGCATTTACCACAACTATTAAGCAGTTAAAAGAACAATGTTCTTAAGTGTTCAAATGTAATCTTAGAAGCAAAACAGAAACAGCCCTGGAAGACTTTTCATGTGTTTATGTGAAGTTATTACCTGATACTCCTTGGAGCCTGGAGGCAACCGTTTGCGTTCAGCATCAAGTTTTGCAAACCGTCGAGTAACATTCTCCACTCTTGCATGCAGATTTCTGTATTCATCATACTCTGCATTAAAATCATCCTTGTAAGTTTGTCTTTGATCCATGTTAATAATTGCAGTGTATTTCCTATGTTAGGAAAAAAAAAGTTTAGAAAAATAGATTTTTTTTTTTTTTTTATATAAACAGAAAACTAAAATTAAGCCATAAAGATTTGATCATACGATAAACAGAAAATGGGTGTGGAATTTACAACAGACTCTAAAGCCAACTAAAAGACTAATGCCTAACAAATTACTGCCTTATTGTCCTCACCCATTCCCAGATCTCAATTCAGTCAAGAATCTATGAAATAACACTTCGACAATAGAGACAAACCGCCAGCTAATAACTATGGTATCGCAAGTCTAAACTCATATGAATTCAAGATGCTGTGTGTGTAAACAAAGAAACAACTCAATTAGTAGGTTTATATTAAAGCAGCCTTTAACCAAGCACTGTAATCAGTGCTTGTGACCACTATTGTTTTAATATGATGCAAAACTAGTAAAACAGAATTAATACTTTAAATATAGTACAAAGTTGGGGAAGAAAGAGGACACATATTATACATTTTCTAACACTCCAGGAGAATGTAACAACTCACTATGCTCCATTAAATCCATGAAAAGCTCTGATAATGACAAAGTACTTAGAACCTGGACAGTAAGAATATGACAGAACTGAAACAAAAAATATCCACAATAATGGCAGACTCATACTTACAAAACGAGTAATAGTGAATTCTTGAAATAAAAGGTATAACAAATATGAATGACAACATGCTTTATGTACAATTACATAAAAAAAATAAAAACTCAATAGATTTTATGAATACTTGTGGTGACTTTTTTCCTATAATTTCCCTATGTACAGTTTTGCTTTTATTGCAAAACATGAAGAGCTGTGATAACTGCTCATTCCCTATCATGGTATTTGTGATTTCACGCATAAATGCCTAAACAATTTTAATTATTTATAAACCAGGCATTTCATTGCTCTTAGACAAATGCAGAAAATGGGATGACAAACTTATAAAACCTATTTTTAAAATGGCATGTACAATCTTACTAGGCTGAAAACCTTTCATTGCACACTTTACAATTTCATAAAACCTGTTGTGTTTTTGATGTATGTTTATGACAATAGGATAAATTTTATCACGGATTATTGGCACTATTTTTCATGGATGCTCAATGCCAGCACCATGAGTAGAGTTGTAATGTAAATAAGGAAGTAAAAGAGCAAGAAAGAAAGGAAGCTAATTAGTGAGGTGACAAAAAAAGAAGCATGACAAACTATATAGTTTTAGCAAAGGCATTATTTACTAACAAACTATATACTATATATACCAGTAGCTCTTATGAAAGGAAGCATGGTAATACTGGATCTAGCACAGGGTTTGAACCTTGAGCTCAGTCTATGCCTTTGAACCTAACCAAACATGGGAGTTTTTTCCCCACATAACCAAACTATTGTGTGTAATAGATCAAACAAAAGAAATAAAATACATAAAAAGTAAAAACAAAAGCAAATTTAAGAATGATTAATAACACTTCATTATAGATAAAATAAAACTGCACCAAGAATGATGCAGCCTAATTACAAAAACTTGTATACAAAAGGTAGACATTAACAAATTGACTTAAATAAGAGTTAACTCAAAGTAGGCGATCTACAGAAGGATGCCACCTACGAGTTCTCTTAAACCATCTCTGGAGCTGTAGCGCCAGGCACAGGCATATTCCTATTTAAAATAATGAAAAAAATTAATGTGGCATCATAGGACAGAATATTTCAGATTTTGGATAAAATTTCTTTATCACAAAAACAATTTACATATGTATGTAGAACCACAAACATCTTAATCTTTCGCAAGGATTACCATCTCGCTACTACAAAGTGCAAATAAAAACTGACATTCAATTGTAATAAATTGTGCAAGATCCAGAGTGTGCATAAAAGCCATTATTGCACTGCTGCTATGCGCACCCAGCTGGCAATTCACAAAGAACTTTAAATCCAACATGCCAACTGTAAGAATTTTTTTTTTTTTTTTTATATAAGAGTAAATTTGAGTTTTGGTCAGTAACAAAATATACTTAATGTACTAAAAACACCACCTTGACTTTATATTGATGTTAGGAACAAATTTACCTATTTTTTCCTATGGCAGTTAGCTTGTTAAACAACTTAACTTGCCAGTAGATGAGAAGGAAAATGAATGTCTGCCACAGTCATAATGAAAAGTGTAGTTCAGTGCTGCCAAAGTAAACTCAGTTTCAGCTAAACAGTAACATTTATCCAGTGTGTGTACACGTGTGTGTACTACCTCCACCGGACAGCTAAATGACAGTGGTGCCACAGATTCCCAATGGGTTTAATGGAGTTCAGCATAGCCCTGTTGGGTTCTGTGGGTGCTGCGTAGTCCTACTACTTTGGGCTTCCGCTGTATCCAGGAGTACTTCCTCATCATGCTAATAGGCCACCTGGAGTACCCCCAGGTGCAGCATAAAAGGGACCATCTCACTTCATTCAAGGAGCCACAGTTGGGAGGGAGAAGACAAAGCTTGCCGGAGAAGGAGTGGAGGCTGAAGGATCGAAAGAGAAAGACGAAAAGTGTTGTGTGCTACTTTTATTATGGTTGCTTTTGTATTGTGGGAAGCAATTAGGAAAAAAGCCCGTGTTTTTTGCTGAACTGGTGCCTGGTGTCTATTTGTGTCAGGTTGGGGAGCTGGTGCATCCTCTGCAGACCACAACGGGAGTTTTCAATCTTTTTAAAGGCTCTGGATTTGATGATTGAAAGGATAGTACCTATTAACACTGTATTCCTACTGTTAGCAGTTAGGCAGTACCTACTAAAGCTTAAGTTGGAGGGGGAAAAAAAACAAAAAAAAACCTACAGACCCAATGCCTAAATCAGAATTTATGGGAATGTGGCACAAGAAATGAGTGTTTATAAAACCTCATCTTAAAAATATTGTGAATATTTGATATTAAAACTTGTGGCCCAAGTAGGTTACAGTGGGTCTTATTAGTCCGAGTTGTACATGATGTGATTTTGAAGATGGACATAAAATGATCCAAAGCTCTATTCCAGAACAAAAAGGTGGCCTTAAAAGAAACAAAATGTCCGAGTGGCCCAGTCAGAAATCATGTTTCAATGTTTTACTGCTAACTGAATTCAAGTAGACCAGGAATGAGCAAAGTTGTTCCTGGAGGAACACAGTGTGTGCAGGTTTTTGTTCTAACCCAGTTGCTTAATAAGAAGTGCTTATTGCTCAAGTAACACTTCTGCTTCATTTTAGTTGTCTTGCTAGTTAAGATTTTGAACCCATTTTATTTTAACCTTCAACTGCTGTATTCTTGGTTTTCAATTGCTCATTAGCAGCAATAAGATGTAAATGACAAAATAAATCAGCAGTTCTCCATTTAGCTTGTTTACATCTGTGTGTATTTATTATGCATGATTTGGTTTAATTAAATACTTGGAAGGAAAGTGAAAAACGGAATTACTCATCTGTTTTAGGCTTCAAATCATTTGGATTATATGCTTAGAAAGGGGAAAAAAAAATCTATGATATGAAAATGAGCTGACATGACAAGAGTTAAAGCACTAACAAGCCATGAAATTAAATTGTTGGCAAGGATTATTTTCTAATTAAGCAACTGGGTTGTAGCCACTGCGGCCCTCCTGGATTGACTTTGCCCACCCCTGAACTAGACAAATTTTGCCTATCAATTCAATGCAAAGGCCTACCTAAAAAGATTATGGCTGATCATATGGGAGTGAAGAGTACAGATCTGAGTTAAATATTTGTCTCTCCCCCATTTCCTTTTTTTGGGGTCTCAACCCAACTATTATTTAAGAAGGGCTCTGTGACTATCATATGTTTGACAAATGCATATTCCTGATCAAACTGGTAAAAATCAAAGACTGAAAAAATGAAGAAAGGTGTAAGGCTGAATACATTTTGACCTATCACTTTATGGTAAACATAAATTTTATATGAAACATAAGCAAATCTCTTAAGGTATAGCTAAACCAAACTGATTTAAAATATGCAATTGTCCAAACATACACACAGTATCTCTTCAAGTAACAGCCACGAAATTCCAACTTTAGTCATAACATTCAAAAGAAAACGCACAAATGCAGCAAGTTAATAAAAATACTCTCATTGTTCTATAGCAGGATCAGTCATTCCGCTTAACTTGGAAGTTACTTTGTCAGTGTCGCATGAGCTACATTACATACCGAAGCAAACAAAGCTCCCAAGAAAAGGTAGTATTAAAACAGAACAGATATAACAGTAAGTCAAAACTGAAAGGTAATAAATTGAATGCCATCCAGTGATGAAGTGCTTAGTGCATTGTTGGTGGAGACTTATTTACTCACATTAAGTAATCAGGCATTTCGGTCGTTGATGACAGCTCAGCAGAGGCTGTATTCTCTGTATATATTAATAAAAAAAAACAAAAAAAAACAAAAAAACAAAAAAAACAAATCTTTAGTCAACTCATATAAAAGTGCAAAAAATTAATACCTGAGGAACAAATGAAAGGTTAACTTCAAAAGCTACATTTTAAATTGCCAATTTTTAAGTTATATACATTACTGGCAACCATAAATTTAGTCATAGTATATTTTGAATTACACAATCAAAAATATGACTTACTAGTCAGACCAAAAAAAGTACACACAATACTGCAAATGTCCACAGCTAGAGCAATCAAAAGGTCCTTTACCTGGCAAAATAGACTGCTTCATTCAGATTTATAGCATGGGTTAAGTGAAGGGTCCTTGAACAAAAGACTTACAGTACAGCACCATTGGAAAGTAAATGAGATAATATAGCATTTCTTGCCTTTTCATTTAAAAATTAAAAAATTAACCTATAAAGCACATTTCTAAAATGTGCAAAATACTGTATACTAAAGGACTGGTATCAACTGTTCGACGACCATTTAAAAGGGAATTGACAAATCACTTATCAAGAAGATTATCTCCAGTAAAGGTGCTTATTTGCCAATTACTCTTTGCACCCGATGGGGTTTTTCCCCACTAGGAGCATAAGCAGAGCACTCTGGCATGGACTCCCATGGGTAAAGGAGTTATTTGCTTTTCCTGCTTTCCCATACACAGGCACTTTTTTTTTTTGTTGAAACAAAGAACTTGGAAAGTATAAGGAAAAAGGGATAAACTGACCCTATCCTTTCCATCCATTCTGCACATCTTAGGACTGAGGTAGAAAAGCAGAGAAACCGGTGGAAACTCATGTGAACACATGAACATGCAAACTCCATACAAGTAGGATCCAGGACCTTAGCCTTTTTGTTGCAAGGCAGCAGCGCTACCACTACGAAATCTTGCTGCCCATCGTTACCCTATTCAAGCTTTATCATTTTTGTTGATATAATCTGTCCCAAACAATTTGTGTCAAGGGTATTAAAACAATCTTTAGCTGTTTAACATAAAATAATTGGTTTTATTTATTAGATTTTGATGTACTCCTATGTCATGTGTTGTTATCTGACTTAGTATTTAGATAAGACAACTATCCCAGAAAATCAAGGATCTTAAGATCTAATCTTGCTTACAAAAACATGCTAGCATTAGTCTTTTTTTTTTCCCCAACAAAATCTTTTGTTTTACTAAAACAGTCATGGTCTCAGAATAAAACAAACTTTCATTTGGCTGTGTGCAGAAATTTAAACATGTTTTACTGGAAATACATTAAGATTTCACTGTTAAAAAAAAAAAAAAAAAAAAAATCTACACAACAGCTAAAGTCATATTGTGCAATTTCTTGGGTGGACACTGACGAGATAAAACGGTTACCCTTCGATGAGCTAGTTAATTTCAACCTTATTTTAAAAAAAAAATTGCTTTTTAGTTTCACCCATTTAAAAAAATTAAACATGTGGTATATCATATATGGGTAATACTTTTTCCCCAAAATTCTTAAGAGGAATTTGTTTAAGTACTAAGCCCAGCTTATTTTAATAAGTAATCCAAATGGCCTATTTTTCCAAAGACAAATTCAATTAATGTATATAAAAGATTTTTTTAGAGCTGTTGATATCCACCAAGAAAGTACATTTTGCCTAAATTAATATTCAGGGGCAAACAAGGGGAAAAAAAAAAAATCTAAAAATCGTTTTTTTTAATTAAAATCTGATTTTAAGGAAAAAAAAAGGAAAAAAAAAAAAAAAAAAAGACACACAAACACAGGTTGGCTATTCTTAAGCAACACATCCTTTTCCATCAGAGCTCTGAGAACTCTTCTCTAAACATCACTATGGTGTACTACATCACTATAGTGCAACATGTTCACAAAGCAAGCTGTGGCAATGTATGTTCAAATCATCTATTTCAGATAACTAAAAGCCTACAGTAATTTGTGACAAAATCATGTTAAGTACTAAATTACAGCAAAAACATGAGCATGGCAAAACTAAGTGCAGTTACCAGCTTTGGTGCTACTCACTAGGGCTGTCAGAAAGATCACTACTATTAAAACAGAATTCAAACTAGTGATGGACGATCTTGACAAAATTAAATATCAAACGATATTTATTCAGTATATCAAGATACTATGATATTTAAAAATATGTTAATAAATATAAAACACTGGACCACCAAAGCACCAGTACTCTGTCAAAAAGATCTACTTTAAACTTTACACAGTATTTCAAAATTTTACCAGACAAAAAACATTTCCCAGCAAGAGAATTTGTTTTTATTTACATTATATATTCTAAACTATTCTTTTAAAACAATCTTAATATTTGGAGACGTAATAAATGCATTCACCAGATGACATAATTCACTTTTACTGGACACTACTTAAAATATTTCATGTGTGCAAAATTGCACAAAAAAAAAAAAAAAAAAAAAAAAAGTAAAAACAAAAGGGGATCAATCAAATAGATTCTTGTAATGCAGATGTTGATATTGTGTGCTTCTACTAACTCAGTATTCTGAGAACTGCCAAGATTGTCTACACTTTCGGGCTTAAATGATGTTCTAAGTAACATTGTTTCCATCTGTGCTAAATACCCTTTAAGACAGGGTAACAGTTGCAGAAATATATAAAAAATTCTTTGTAAGACAACACACCCAAGGTAACTTGGTTTTATTTGGTTTCCACCATTACAGAGGACCACACACTGCCTGCATCAGCCATCTTCCGACAGCTTTGTAGCTCTCTCAGTTGCATGTCTTAGCTTTAACCCTGCTAAACATGGAACTTTCAGGAAACATTATTATGTACCACAAACTTTAGTGAGCTGGAATATACTGTATATTTATTTTATACACACACATAGTATAAATCAAGCCACAAATAACCATAGTTGTGCAGGCTTTCTGAACTACTCCACCTGGAGCACTATACATTTAAATAATTTAACCATTTCCTATAAAACAGAATAAAACGTACATAGTTATATTGTGCTACTCAGCACAATAATCAGACTAGAGTTACATTTTTGTGGCCACTGCAACATCATGGCTCGTGGCACATAGAGCAACAGTCAATTTTTTTTTGTAGTCCAGTGATACAGGACATGTGTGGCACCTTTTGAGTTTGTCTACTTTTGCTTCTATAAGATGCTGTTTCAGGTGATGTGGCTTGTGGTGTTTCAATCTGTGCAGCTGCTGCAGCTTCTTGCCCTCCATTCCCTTACTTTCCTCCTCCTGGTCTGAGCCATGCACCTCTACAATTTCCTGCCCATAAAAGTCCTAATCTGATAAGTTATTGCTTTGCACTAGGAATGCTCCAATCAGGTATTTCTTTTCCGATACCAATCAGTGATTTCATGTTACTGTTTCCTGATGGTGCATTTCATTGACGAAAACTGGCAACTGCAAAGCTTCTGTTTGCAAACATCCTACTTCCCAGAAGATTACACTGGTGACATTGCGCAAGGTCTGAAAGATGCGCTGGCATCATGGTCACTGCAAGAAGACCGCATGGTTTGCATGACAGACAGCAGGGCTAACGTCAGTGCACTACGGATTAATAACTGGAAGAGGCTACCTTGTTTTGGGCATAGGCTTCATATTGCGATTGGTGAGTAATTTGGGGTTCCTGTATAAAATGCAGTTTAGGTTATTATGACGTTTAAAAATACAAAAAGACCTGATAAGTAAAGCTGTAGATGACAAACGTATTATTTGAAATTATTGAATTATATATTACATTATACAATAAAAATATAAAAATGTTGTAATGCAATTAAATGTTTTCCAGAGAGGAGCATGCGGGATCCAAGGTTAGACAGAGCCATAGGAGTTTGCAAAAAGGTGGTTGGAGCTTTTTCCAGTAGCTGGAAAAAGAAGAAAGCACTTGTTGATGAACAAGACCAGCTCAAACCTCCAATGCATAAACTTATCACCGAGTCACCTACAAGATGGGGCTTAAGACAAAGCATGATAGAGAGATTTATTGAACAAGAAAAAGCCATTTGTCATGTTTTGCAGACAAAAAGCACAGGCATCTTGTCCCAACATGGCAAGATGTTGAAGTGCTGGAGGCAGTAAGTAAAGCACTAGGCCCTCTTCTGGAGTTCACAGATGTTCTTTCAGGTGAGCAACTTGCAACAGTTTCTTACTTAAAACCTGTGCTGGCCTTATTCAACTCTGATGTCCTGGAGGTGAAGTCTGATGACACAGACCTAACCAAAAAAAATCAAACAAGCCATTCTAGAGTATCTGAACTCCAAATACACAGAGGACTGTGTAAACGAGCGGTTGGGTTTGGCATCCACACTTGACCCATGGTTCAAAAGTCTCTTTAATAATGATGACAGGATCAAAGCCATTACGATGGCAGCTGCAAGAGAACTTATGGCTGTGGCGACAGAGGAAGACAGCCCTACCTCAGGACCCTCAACTGCTTCAGCTCACCCGATGGCTGCAGAAACTAGATCAGGTGATGATGCAAGGGAGGGAGTAAAAAGGAAAAAGTCTTTTGGCAATTATTTCAAAAAAGCACAGGAATACAGAGAAGATGAGTCTCTGCCCACTGCCATTGGAAAAAGAGATCAAGAGCTACTTAATGATACCCGAGGTGGACAGTGAGGCAAATCCACTTGAGTGGTGGAAAACAAGAAGTAAATTTCCCCAGATTGGGGAACCTAGCAAAAAAGTACCTGTGCATTCCTGCCTCAAGCAGTGCTTCTGAGAGGGTTTTTAGCACCGGAAGAAATGTTTTAACATGTAACTGTGCTGTTTTGAAGCCAGATGCTGTGGACAGGCTGGTGTTCCTATCACACAACTTGAAGTTTCTCCAGTAGAATTTTACAGTTCTCATAACTTTCTCAAAACTCTTAACTTAGAGCAATATTGGACAAAGGAAGTTTGTAATTTCTTTAATAGTGTGTGTTTGTGTAAAACTTGTTTACACATGCTCCTTCTGCAGTATTCGATGGATGTTTAGATGTTTACAGTATAGTACAGCATGTTAGATTTGTGTTCTTGCTTGCATGCCGCACATGTTCAGTTCATGGCCTGTAATTGCGATGTTCAGGTATTTTTTTCCTTGTGAATTTATAGCTTGTTTACATGAATAGTAGGTGCTCTCATTTTAATAGTTTTGTTTGTCTCTGAGCAAATGTTTGTGTACATCCTGTAGGCCACTTTTCAGTTATGTACTATAATACATACTGTAATAAGTTGACTGGTGAATTTAATGTTTTACTTCATCCATCCCCCCATCCATTATTGTAACTGCTTAATCCCAAATAAGGTCGCAAATCAGAACCGGTCCCAGGAACAGGCACAGGCAGGAACCAACCCTGAGTGGGCGCCAACACACCGCAGGGTGCACACACTCACAATTACAGGGAAAATTTAGATTCGTCAATCAGCTTACCCTGCACACTTTTGGACTGTGGGAGGAAACCGGAGCCCCCAGCAAAAACCCACGCGAACACTGGGAGAGTGCTCGAACTCCATACAGAAAGGACCCGGGTGTTTTACTTCAGTTTTAATTAAATAAATAAGTCCTGTTTTCCTTAACTATTTCATTAAGCTACAATTCATTTTCCATTACCAAGACCAAGTTAGATATTAATAAGACTTACAAACACATGTTTAAAGGATGCAGAATATCTTGGAATTATCGTTATCGTCAAAGTTCCAGAAAATAGAGATTTTTTTTTCCAATATCGCACACCCCTAGTGTTACCTTTGGTATTTTTATAACTATGGACCACGGGTGTTAACTGTTTATTTTTTATTAACAAAATGTGTAGGCTTACTCTTAATTTAAAAAAAAAAAAAATTACCATTTCACTAATAAAAAGAAAAAAAAAAGAAAAAAAAAAAAACACACACAATTAATATTGGTAATTAAACACTGCTTAAATGTAAATATACATGTTCTTAGGTTTATTTTTAATCACTAATTGCATTACAGCTTTTTTTCCTGTTAAAATATATATTTACTACATTTAAATATTTGTTTTGTATCTTCAGTGTATCAGCTAGATGTTTGTAATTATTAAGGTGTAATTATAAAATATGAATTACCATTTTAATTATGTAGTACTTGTTTCATAACAAAACTAATGTGTGACACAGAAATAAACAGTACATATGTTCAAAAAAGCCGCAAATGAATCATGTTGGTTATCAAGACAACACAAAACTAGCACTGAATAGGTTTATAAGTAAAATACACATTTTGCTGTTAAGCTAACATGCCTATTGTTTATTAAGCTGCAATTTCAAATTCTTCTTTAGGTTTTCTTTTATCAATTAAAAATGTAAGCTGCTGCACTTAAAACAATCTCACTGTCCAAAGTGAAAACTGTACATTTTAAAAAGGACAAAATACAAAAGGTCTGGAATCATTAAAGTAGTTTTTCTTGCTGTATATCTAAAAAGCGCAAACCAAGCAATTTGTTTACACTGCAGGAAGTTTGCTGCAAAATAAGAGACGTGTGCTAGCTAAACTACTACATTACCTTGCATGAAGGAGCACTGCAGCTAAATTACAGTAAAGCTTAGAAAAGCAGGAATTAAAATATTGGATTTTGTGAGAGGTCAATTTACAGATCAAGACTATTTAAAAAAAAAAAAAAAAAAAAAAAAAAAAAAAAAAAAAAAATCGGCCGATTTATATTGGCAGCTGATCGATTGAAGCATCCCTATTGCACTGCCTCACTCTGTGTTGTTCTTTTGTCTACCCATTATTTGCTTCAGTCTTTCCGAGTTATTTGCAAACAGGGGCTCTTTAATGATCTTGATAAGTGTTGCAGTATTTCTTTTACCTCTTACCTATCTAAACGTGTACATACCTAAATAATTAGCAACAACAAAATTGTAATAAACCTATATAGATACAAAGAAATCATGAAAAAACTTTTATCCAAGTGCAGTTTTTAAACGTGGCACTAAAACATGCACGCAAGAATACAGACAGTTCACCACATACAAATTTAAAGTGAAGCCATGTGTTTTTGAACAGGAACACATAATTGCTTTTCCCTTACAAAGTGTTTAATCTCCGAGGAATTGGTTTGTAAAAACTTTGCTTATACAGTACAGTGGAACAGTCATGAATGTCTTGGACCACGTACAAATCAGGTTACGACCAAAAAAAGTCCGTCAAACTTTTACATCTGTTAACGCCCACACACTTGGGTGATGAACAAGCCAGTTTCCCTTTCGGTTCATATGTGCCAGTGATTTACGCATGTGTTCAGTCTCTATGTACAGTACATTGTTCTAGGTCAGACATGTATCGCACGGAGGGACTTTGTGGTATAGCGGGTCCACAGCTCACGTCAAGAGGCCAGTTTTAAATAAATAATCGCCGGGCTACAGCTGCCACGTCCTCTTCATAAATAGAAGCGTGAGGCGGCTAAAGGGAGGAAAAAGAAAAAAAAGACTGAGGTTGCGGAGTGAGGAAGTAAGCAGGAAGCAGTGTGGTAAGAACCGGTGTGAGCGAGGCAGCTGGACAGTGAGCCCAAGCAGGGGTGTTTGGCTGACACTCAGTGGGGCAGAAGGAAGCGGTCGCTCCAGCTGAGCGATCAAGGAGCTGGAGTGACCAGAAGGACGGCTGGCTGCGTAAGGCCGAGAAGGCAGCAGGGGTCACCAGTTAAAGAATGCACCGGGCTCGTTTTTAAGGAGACTGCTTCCAGCATTGGTTTAACCTTGTTGTATTTAATGAAGACTTTTTTCTGTTGGATTTTAACCTCCACTTCACTTCTGTTTTTATGGGATTTTTTTATTTATTGAAGGATTCTGAAAGCACTGCACTTTAATTTGGATTTTGTTTTTGGTTGTTGTCTTGTTGAATTTAATAAAAGCACTTGGCACTTTTTGCACCATCCCTTTGCTCGTGTCATGCTCATCGGTAACATAACAGACGATGACAGGTTTAAGGGCTGCCGGAAGCGAGATGGGAGCATGCAGCGAACCCGCATCGTCATAGACTTTACCTCAAAACTGTAATCTCCTCTCCATCCAGTTCCTCCTCACTTCCTTCATGCCAGAACTCGACTCATGCAAGATTAGTTTTCTTGGTTGTTTATGGTTAATTTTTGTATAAATTTAGGATTTTTCAAATGTTCATTTTTTTTCCCGTGCTTAAAACTCATTAAAAAAAAAAAAAAAAAAAAAAAAGTGTTTATAGCAAGTGGTTCGTAAGGCTATAGCATGAACTCTTGCAATGTTAGTTTTCTCTGTTCAAGGTTTTCTCAGTGTTATTCAATGCTTTTACATTTAGTTTACTATTACACTGTGCATTCTATGGTATAATTAACTATTTTTGTGCTTAAAAATCTTTAAAAAAAATATATATATTTACATACACTTCGTACAGTCCGGAATGGATTAATTGTATTTACATACAATCCTATGGGGAAATTACTTCGGATCACTACCAAATTGGGTTGCAACCAGAGTTTTGGAATGAATTACGGTCGTGACCCGAGGTTCCACTGTATATGGTTCAGATGCGTAGAGAGACCATAAATTCATTCGCATATAAATAGCCAATTGATTTAATATCGGAGTGGACTTTCTGCCTGGATTCTTCATACCTTTGAGGAAGCACTGCTTTGGTGACGTAAATGCAATTTAGTATTATACACCTGAAGTCCAAGGTGTTTAAAGTTATTTTTTTAAATTTCCCTTTTTACACCAAAAAATGGTTTGCATTTCCTTAGCAATGTGCTCCTTTATAGCATTTGTAATTTTATTCATAGATTTACTTTTTACATGAATTTGGTCAGGTTCTGTAATTTACAAATTCTCTTCTCTGCTAGCTAGGGTGCATTTATCCTCCTTCCATTACCAATCAAAACAGAGGAACATTTTTATTTGAAAACATGCACATACACCAGAAAGCGAGAGCATGTTGTAACCAGTCGAGTTTGCACTGCACATTGGCAGCAAAGTCAGATTATTACAAATATTATTTAAAGTGCTAGCCTATCTTAATGCAGCAGTATTATTTCTCTGGGTCAGGCAGCTTAAATGCCCATATTATTAAAATTATGATTCACACATGATTCAAACCTACTTAAAAAAAAAAATAAAAAATCTCATTTGAAGGCAGTGGATGACATTTCATTGTAAAAAGAATGATATTTTAACCTTGCATGAATTTTGGCTACGCGTTACTACAAATACAGTATGCTGCAGTACTTTTGTACGTATTTTGCACATCACATCTACAATCAAAGTTTTTACAATTTGTTAGTCTGAACAGATTTTTTAACCATACTGCTCTGCTATTTAGTGAATGTGTGAGGTAATAAAATATTCTGAAGCATCCCCCAGCACCTTAGAAGTAGCAGTTTGTTCCTGACTCTGCTCTGTTTCACTTTTGAAACTCTTGGTTTGATGCTTTAAAATTATTGAGAACTCATTCTAGGAAACAAAATCTGGTTTCCCGTGTCATTACACATAATGTGAAATAACTACTTTATTTACCAATTTAGCTTTTATTTTTAGAAAAGAATTAAAATTGCAATTTTAAACAGCATTTCCAGTGTCAGTAAAGTACTTCGCTACCTCCACGAACACGTGCTTTTTGGAGGCTACTGGCTTGACTATTCTTAAAACAAAGGCGAAATGAAGAATTTATGTTACATTTCCTATATTTTTGCTGAAGAAGGAGGAGGCAGGTTGTGGAGTATTAGAGTAACAAGTGCATTGAACATGTTTAAGTAATCATTAATGATTTTTGTATGAGTTTCATACAAGTATCTCAGTCGCACTTTTCTTTTTGATTATGTCACTTTCCATTCGGAGAAAATCCTTTTAGTGGAGAAACATTAGTGCACAAATCATAATTGTGATAAGAAATGTACCATAAGCAAAAATAATAAAGTATAAAAAGGCACATTAAATACAAACATACATGTAGTAACACTTAGAACTTTTAACCTAAATGTGAAAATATATTTAAATGTTTACTTATTTTTAACAGGAGTATTCAAACTATGAATTTGATAGCCCCACTTGCTCTCTGTGCAGAAACGACAAGATATCTCTGGTAGAGACAAGGTAACTCTATAGAACACCCCTTGAGAAACTTTGTAGAAGCACCTTTTGTACAATTACAGCCTCAAGTGTGTTTATATACAACTCTGCCAACTTGATACACCTACAGGGAGGAATTTTTATTCATTATTCCTTAGAATTTTTTTTTTAAGCTAAGCCAAAGTGTATTATGACTGTTGATAAGACTGAACTCTTCAAGCAAAAATAATAATTTATATAATGCCTTCATCCATAATTAACTTCTTGGGTGAGTGATGCAGGTGATCATCCAGAGTCTGCTTGCATTTTACATCATCCACCTATCTTATTATCCTGACAAGCACCTCTGTCGTAGCTAAAGAAAATTATCTCCAAACAGGATACCTCCACCACTCTTGCTTATTTTAGGAATGGTGATATTTGGATATTTCATAGACAGATGTACCATTTTGAATTCCAGTCAAAAAGTAAAAAATTTGCTCATATGGCCATATGCTCATCTGACCACAGGACCTTGAATATGCGTTAATAAATTTCTCATCAACTAAAGAAAAAAAATCTAAAAATTGTCAGCTTTCACAGGTAGCATTTAAAAATGAAATAACTGCCCATCTGTACATAAGCAAATAAAATATTTATAATAGCTAATTTAATGTTTAATATTAAACATAGGTTTTATACTGATTAGATGTTTGTTATGCAAAATCAACAACCTTGAATAGCAAATGAATGTTACTTAATAGCCAATCCTATTTGTGAAAAAAGTTTTGGCAGATTAAGACAAATCTTTGGCATGCTTATACGGAATCAATTCTTGCAGTATCACACACACCCCAAAAAAAAAAAAAAAAAAACCAAAACAAAGTACCTTCTCTCCTGGAGATTTTAGTTTTATCCATTTGTTTGGTCTGGTCCTCTTTTGCTTCTGTGTGTCTGTGTTTGGAATTCTCACCATTGTCACTTTTATGCTTATCATGCTCCCGCTCTTTGTCCTTATGCTTTTTAGATTTCTTTTTTGCCTTCTTGGTATGCGAGGAGCTATCAGTTTCAGAAGCTTGTTTTGAGCCATCAGCTGGAACCAAAACTCGACGAGGAGCAGGGTCCTTCAAAGTAGTCCGAGAAATGAATTCTTCCTGCTGGTCCTCATAAGCGGTTCTGTTCTGGCTGCAGCTGTCCACTGGGAGATCTTGTGTTCCACGGCCCTCAGGAGTACTTGGGGAATTAGAATTTGAGTTTACAGGAACTGGTGGATTAGACACAGGAAGATGTGATGGGGGTGGGAGGTGAGCTGGTAAAGGTGGAGGAGCTGGAAAGGCAGCGACTGAAGGTTTTTCCTCAGCTGGTGCTGAATGATCACCAAGAGAGGGCTGAACACGATTCTGAAGATGAGAAATACGGGCTTTCTTTGGCAATAGGGGGTCAATAAAATCACAATCCAAACGACGTTTCTGCAATAGTAAAAAAAAAAAAAAAAAAAAAACTTTTTAGTAGCGGCACAGATTAAGGTAATTTATCAGAATGGTTTACAATTAGCTTTAAAAATTAAGAAAGAAACCATAGAAATATTTTAATCAGAAAATAAACTGTGTGATACAAAGTCTAATGATTAAAATATTTCAGTAAATCAATATCTTGAAGTTACTTTATGGAGTCTCTGCCTGCCTTCTTGACCCTTCTGGCCTTGTAAAGTGTAACATGAATGTTATAGGGGTTTGTGGAGTACAGAGGTCAGCAAACCTGTTTGCATTTCTCTGTCAGTCACCCACTCAGCCCTGCTCATCCCATGCGTAAGATGCAGGCTGCTACAATACAGTTTGCATTACCACCTGTGTGTGTTACTGTGATATTGTTTGTGATTTACATGTGTATGGTTATCTCAAAGTCAAAGTGAACTTTACTGTCATCTCAACCATATACAAGTATACAGACAGACGAAATTCTGAAGCTCAGGGTCCAGTGTAACAACATGACGTGCAAATAAATTAAAAATAGAATTAAAATTTAAATTTAAAATTAAAACAAACAAGACACGACACTGTGAAAAGATAAAAACCAGCAGCAATATTGACGTGTAGTCAGCAATATGAACATTGATGTAATGTATGGTATTTGCAATCTAGATACATAATCAATAGATATGCAATATAATAAATAAAAATTAAATATAGATAACAGAGAAATTAGTGTATAATAATAGTTGTTTAAGACGTGTAAACAATGACAGGTCAGAATGTTTCACAGCAGAAGGATATCAAGAGTGTCAAAATACTTAAAGGTCAGTATGAGATTTTCAGTTCTTTTTCTACATGCACACTAGTCTTTGCAGGAAAGTGGCTTGCATGTATAAAAGTTCTATTTTTAGAGGTGGTTGAACCAGTGTGGAAGATCCCAGAGGGGCAGCATGGTGGTAAGGAGTCCAACAGCTTGGGGGTAAAAACTCTCCTGCAGCCTGGCAGATCTGGCTTTGATGCTACAGTATCTTCTCTTGGATGGCAGAAGTTTGAAAAGTCCATGTGAGGGGTGTAAGGGGTCCTGCACAATGCAGCAGGCCTTGTGGACACTGCGTTTGTAAAATATGTCCTGTAGTGAAGGGAGAGGCACCCCAATAATGTTCTCTGCTATCTTCACTATCCTTTACAGGCGCTTGCGGTCGGATATGTTGCAGTTGCCATACCAGACAGTGATGCAGCTGGTCAGAACACTCAATGGTGCCTCTGTAGAACATGGTGAGGATGGAAGGGGGAAGACTTGCTCGCTTCAGCCACCTCAGAGGTATAGTCTCTTCTGGGCTTTCTTGATTAGTGACAAGGTGTTGTGTCCACGCAAGTTCCTCAGTTATGTGCGCACCGTGGAATATGGTACTCCTAACAGTCTCCACATCTAAACCACTGATGCTGAGTGGGATGTAATTTTCTACACAGGGGACAAACAGCACTTGGCTTTCCCAAATAGATGGGAGCAATCACTTAACATACAAGACTGTTACGAATATTATTCCATTCCTGTCAAACTGATATCTTTTAACAAGTTTATTGTAAAAAAATTCAGCCTTTTCAGGGATGTTTGTGCAGATCTCGTCCTTAATGCTTTACAAAGCATTACAAAGAAACTCTATTAGAATTTTAGTTTGAAGGCAGTGTTTATTTGAAAGCATTAAGCAGCACAACTTTTCATTTAGATCACTTCTTATACTGAATTTTGACAGTGTCAATTCTTTAAAAAGTATTCGGTTTTCTGAATTTTATGCTCTCTGTATAGTATTTGGTATTTTCCACTTTGTGTCTTCTGCAAATGTCACATTTAATTAATTTGAAATTATTATTAATACCAGTTACAAAAACTAATGATTTATGTAATTAATGTTGTTATATTTCATATGCTTTGTTCCTCAAAAAAAGAAAAAATGGGATTTTGAAATGGACTAAGTTTTGAGTTAAAGATCAATTTTGTCTCCCATTACATGGACTGCAGCAAAATTCATCGCTTTTCTGTAATTAGCTACCATCCATCCATCCTCTTCTGCTTATCTGACATCGGGTCACGGAGGCAGCAGCTTGAGCAGAGATGCCCAGACTTCCCTCTCCCCAGCCACTTCTAGCTCTTCCGGGGGAATCCCGAGGTATTCTCAGGCCAGTCGGGAGACATAGTCCCTGCAGCGTGTCTTGGGTCTTCCCCGGGGCCTCCTCCTGGTTGGACGTGCTCGGAACACCTCACCAGGGAGGCATCCTGATCAGATGCCCAAACCACCTCATCTGAATCCTCTCGATGCGGAGGAGCAGTGGCTCTACTCTGAGCCCCTCTCGGATGACTGAGCTTCTCACCCTATCTTTAAGGGAAAGCCCAGACACCCTGGTCATTTCAGCCGCTTGTATTCGCGATCTCATTCTTTCGGTCACTACCCATAGCTCATGACCAAATGTGAGGTTAGGAACATAGATCGACTGGTAAATTGAGAGCTTTGCCTTAAGGCTCAGTTCCTTTTTCACTACGACAGACCAAAACAGTGCCCGTATCACTGTGGACGCCGCACCGATCCGCCTGTCAATCTCATGCTCCATTCTTCCCTCACTCGTGAACAAGACCCCGAGATACTTGAACTCCTCCACTTGGGGCAGGATCTCGCTCCCAACCATAAGAGGGCACTCCACCCTTTTCCGGCTGAGGACCATGGTCTCAGATTTGGAGGTGCCGATCCCCATCCCAGCTGTTTCACACTCAGCTGTGAACCGATCCAGAGAGAGCTGAAGATCACGGCCTGATGAAGCAAACAGGCCAATCCTGAGTCCACTAAAGCGGACCTCCTCAATGACCTGGCTGTGCCTAGAAATTCTGTCCATTAAAAGTTATGAACAGAATTGGTGACAAAGGGCAGCCCTGGCGGAGTCCAACTCTCACTGGAAACTGGTTCGACTTACTGCCGGCAAAGCGGACCAAGCTCTGACACCGGTTGTACAGGGACTAAACAGCCCTTATCAGGGGGTCCGGTACCCCAAACTCCCGGAGCATCCCCCACAGGATTCTCCGAGGGATACGGTCGAACGCCTTTTCCAAGTCCAAAACACAAATGTAGACTGGTTGGGCACGAAACATGGCCCATTCGGACTCGATGTCCCCCAACTCCCTCAGGACTTGGTCGAAGTTCTGCCGAAGACGGGAGTTGAAGCTACTTCGGACAGGGGACTCTGCCAGACGTTCCCAGCAGACCCTCACAACACGTTTGGGCCTACTAGGCCTGACCGGCATCCTCCCCCACCATCGAAGCCTACTAACCACCAGGTGGTGATCAGTTGGCAGCTCTGCCCCTCTCTTCATCCGAGTGTCCAAGGCATGTGGCCGCAACTCCGACGACATGACCACAAAGTCGATTATCGAACTGAGGCCTAGGGTTTCCTGGTGCCAAGTGCACATATGAACACCTCTATGCTTGAACATGGTGTACGTTATGGACAATCCATGATGAGCACAGTGGGTTCAGATCGGGTGGCATTCCTCCCAGTCACACCCTTCCAGGTCTCACGGTCATTGCCCACGTGAGCATTGAAGTCTCCCAACAGTACGAGGGAGTCCCCAGAAGGTATGCCCCTTAAGCACTCCCTCCAGGGACTCCCAAAAGGGTGGGTACTCCAAACTGCTGTTTGGCGCATACGCACAAACAACAGTTAGGACCCGTCCCCCCCCACCCAAAGGCGGGGGGAGGCTACCCTCCCGTTCACCGGGGTAAACCACAATAAACAGGCTCCAAAAAGTATGCCCATACCCGCTCGGCACCTCTCACCGGGGGCAACTCCAGAGTGGTAGACAGTCCAGCCCCTCTCAAGGAGATTGGTTCCAGAGTCCAAGCTGTGCGTCAAGTGAGCCCGACTATATCTAGCCAGGACTTTGACCTCGCACACTAGCTCAGGCTCCTTTCCCTTCAGAGAGGTAACATTCCACGTCCCAAGAGCCAGCTTCCGAAGACTGGACAGTCAAGGTCCCCGCCTTCCGCCACCACTGTAATTAGCTACTTCTATCCTAAATTAACCCTGCAAAAAAAAAAAAAAAAAAAAAAAAGTGCCTTTCATTTCTTTCAAGAAAAAAGTCACAAAACTAAAGATGGGGAGAAATGAAGTCATCTTCAGAGTGTTCCTTACACCTGGAACAAACTTGATTACTCAGAAAATCCTTAAAATATTACATCTATGTTACAGGAAGTAAGCCTAACAAAGATAGACAATTCACCGTGTATTGAAAAAATCTCCCAAGTTATTTTTTTAACTAATAGATTGATAATAGGTAAGCTGCAACATACAAAATAATTAAACATTTTCTTGGAACTAAAAGTTATTTACTATGTATACACATTACCTGTGGAGATGAAGGAACAGTGTCCTTTGGTGGACTCTGAGGAAAGGTTTCCGATTGAGTGTTGATCGAGTTCTGTGACAAATATGCTTTACTAAATGTACAAAGAAAAATTTAATTAAACATTTTAAAGAAACTCAAATCACTTGTACAGTAATCTTAAAATTGAGGTAAAAAAACTGTAAACTGAAAAATTACACCGTACAGTATAAATTCATTAATTGAAAAGGCACATACGGACACAGTACCGAGAAACTATATGTTCTAGCTGATTTCTATCTTCTTCTGAATAGCCAGGCCAGTCTTTCTGAACATCTTTGTACACAAATTCCTTAAGTGTATAGGAGTTGTCTCTGGGGTTTAAGTTAGCTACCTAAAAAGAAAGAAGAAGAATAAAAAGTCAGAACACAAGGCTAGTGACCAAAGTGAACTTTTTTTTTTTTTAAATAATAATTATAAATAACTAAATATATTGATAAGCCCAGGAGGTTATGCCAAAACTACAACATAAGTATCATTAATTCACCTTCAACAATTGCAGGATCAAGCCAGTAGCAACATACTTGGACACAAACTGGATTTTAAACACTGCTTTCATATATAGCAGTGCTTCCCAAACTCAGTCCTGGAGACCCACTGTGGCTGCAGGTTTTTGTTCCAGCCAGCTTCTGATTTTAATTGGACTGCTGGGCGAATTAAATGAACTGTTATTTCCCCAAGTTCTGTGTTTTGGGAACAATATAGAAATTAGAAAAAAAATATATTAAAATGTACTAAGTAGTTATATGGAAATAATGTATTTTTATAACAATATTTTCATGAACTCTTTGGTGTGAATGCCAGATGTCACGTTTGGAGGAAACCACACACCGCTCATCACCAGGCCAATAACATCCCTACAGTGAAGCATGGTGGTGGCAACATTATGCTGTGGGGATGTTATTCAGCGGCAGGAACTGGGAGACTAATCAGGATAAAGGAAAAGATGACTGCAGCACTGTACAGAGACATCCTGGATGAAAATCTGCTCCAGAGCGCTCTTGACCTCAGACTGGGTGATGGTTCATCTTTCAGCAGGACAACGACCCTAAGCACACAGCCAAAATATCAAAGGAGTGGCTTCAGGACAACTGTCAATGTCCTTGAGTGGCCCAGCCAGAGCCCAGACTTGAATCCGATTGAACATCTCTGGAGAGATCTTAAAATGGCTGTGCACCAACACTTCCCATCCAACCTGATGGAGCTTGAGAGGTGCTGCAAAGAGGAATGGGCGAAACTGGCCAAGGATAGGTGTGCCATGCTTGTGGCATCATATTCAAAAAGACTTGAGGCTGTAATTGCTGCCAAAGGTGCATCGACAAAGTATTGAGCAAAGGCTGTGAATACTTATTGTACATGTGATTTCTCAATTTTTTTATTTTAAATAAATTTCCAAAAACCTCAAGTAAACTTTTTTCATGTTGTCATTATGGGGTATTGTGTGTAGAATTCTAAGGAAAAAAATGAATTTAATCCATTTTGGAATAAGACAGTAACATAACAAAATGTGGAAAAAGTGATGCACTGTGAATACTTTCCGGATGCACGGTATATAGTATTTTCACATGTTTAGTTTATTAATGGTAAATTACCTCATTGAAGTTTTTATTCTGAGACAAATCACTTTAGTTTTTGATTTAAACAACCAAAAAAAAAAAAAAAAAAAAGTCCTTCAAGAAATTCCAGCAATGCGGACAAGCAAAGTTATTTGAAACTTGTTTTTTCAAACTAGTCAGATGGCAAAAAGAGAAAAGAAATTAATTAGATGAGCCTATAATACAACTTCGCAGAATTGTATTATGACAGACATATCAGTGTATCCACCATCTGTAAACTACATTTTAGTTGATAACTTTGTAGCAAACCTCAATAGAGCTCCTATTTGGAGTTTCACTACAAGTGATGCTTCTGGATCTCTCACATAACTGTCTGTTTCTTCTTTTCAACAAACAAAAAGTGTCTCCACTCAAAAGAAGATGCAGTAAACTGTTTTTTTGCTACATTTTAAAAAAAAATAAAATAAAATAATTCCGGAACTCTTTAAAGTAGGTTTAGGGCAGGGGATACCAGCATCCCTAATGCACAGCTGCCATATTGAATTAACTGGAGTTGAGATTAAGCTTTAAAGTGATTGTTAGATTTTCATAGATTAAGATATGCTCAGTTATATTTTAACTACCCTTTGGTTAAAATTCTTCCAAACAGAGGTACTTTTCTCTTTACACATTGCTACTAAAATGATACAGTTTTTATAGGTTAACTGTATAAAACTTTTGGGCAGTTTTTGTTGAAAAAATGTGTAAATAAAAGCCCAAATTGAAAAGGTCACATCCCTCACTATTAATACTATGTTGTATATTACAGTACAATACAATCTAAATCACGGGTGTTGAACTCCAAGCCTGTTGGGCCGCAGTGGCTGCAGGTTTTCATTCTAACCTTCTTCCTAATTAGTGACCAGTTTTCGCTGCTACAGTAATTAACTCATTTTCCCTTCAGTTTAATAGCTCTGTTTAAGGATTCACTCCTCTCAATTGATTCTTTTCTTCATTAAATGGCAGCCAAACAGAAATGAGATGTGAAACGAGCCAACAGATGACCAGCTAAAACTGCGGTTTCAAACTCCAACCAGTTTCTTAATGAGAAGCCAATTCTTGCTGTTAATTAAACCCGTTTCGTAATTCCATGGCTTGTTGCTGCTCTCATTCTGCCACAGCAGACATTTCCCAAACTGTCAATCTTCTGATTCTGATTATTGACCTGAGAAATGAAACTTACCAAGACCCTCACCTTTCTTTATCTTCAGATAAGGTCATTAGCTGGTCACCTGTTTGCTCGTTTTGTGTCTCATTATTGTTTGGCTTTTAATTAAGGAAATAAAAAGAACTAAGGGGTCCGAGTGAAGTTAATTAAAACTAAGAACAAAGTTAATTAGCAGCAAAAACAGGTCACTAATTAAGAAGGTGGTTAGAATGAAAACCTGCAGTCATGTTGGCCCTCCAGGACCAGAGTTCAACTCCCCTGATCTAAACTGAGCATTTAGAATGTGGTTGGCCACACAAAATGTACATGCTCCAGACTAGAAAACTAAAATTTATGATTAACTAAACAAGCTTTATTATGCATGTATACTGCAACTGTTTGAACATGTTTTATAGTTCAAACATAACCAGATTTGGAGACTTGTCTATGGTTCCATAGTTTAGAATCCAGTTTCTTGCCCACTGTATCAGAGTGTATTTAAAAACACACACTATAAATAGTGCTGGGCAGTATACTGGTTCACACCAAAAACAGTTTGTTATAATATGGATTTTTCTTATACCGCAACACCGGTTTAAATAGCCTAAACAACGTTCTGAACGTGGCATAGTGGGAAACTGTTTAAGGGTGGACCTTTTTCACTGCTGCACCGCTAAACATGCATACAACGGAATACATGCGTTAGTAGAGGTATTGAACAGTGAAAATGGACAGAGAACATTCCGAAACTGAAGCTGTAGCAGACGATAAAGTTGAACATAATGACACAGAAGAACTTTTGCCGAAAAAAGGTGCCGTGTCTGTTGTCTGGAGATACTTTGGTTTTAAAAGGTCGGATGTGGACCATTATGTTCAAATTTTTCAAATATGTGAATACTGTTTCTATACTACTGGATAATACTGCAAGCCAGGTTGCACTTTTTTTTTTTTCTTCAATACTGTGTAATGTACCTGGGTACTGTGTAATAGTGTGACATTTCCACTTTATTCTCTCCATTTATGTTGAGATTAAAGTCAACATGTTGACTTTATTATTGTAATTTGTCATTAAAGTAGAACATCGTAAACTAAACTTCATCTTAAAATGAATATTTAATTTACTAGATTTTCTCAAACCCTGTTATAAGTTATGTAGCACATTAAATGCTTTAAGTGCTACGTGCTTCTTAAACTGACTTCCTCTGTACTAAGAGGAGGTGCAGGCAGCACACAGAATACATTCATTTCATGATATTCCTGCTCCCTGAACATTTAGAATGCTAAGTACTTGATATAATTTTCATGATGAAATGCATTAAAGCATGTATTAATCATGTGGGGGCACGGTGGCGTGGAGGTTGCACTGCTGCCTTGCAGCAAGGGGGTCTCAGGTGTTCCATGCCTTGAATTTGCAAGTTTTTCTGGTGGGTTTACTCAGCATGCTTGTTTCCTTTCAAAGTCATGTAGGATGTGGGGTTTTTTTATGCTATATTGACCCTGCTATTAGCTGGCACCCGTCCTGCCTTGCACACAATGATTGCTGGGATGGGCGCAATCCTGAATGAATAGCATGTCATTAAACATGTATAATTTAAATTTTTTTAAAGTTCTGAACACTCCGTGGTCTAAGTTTGTAACTACTTTTAATTTCACAAAGACATTTATCGTGTGGAGGTTATGTGGAGAAAGAAAAAAGGAAGGATAGTAACTGGGGATTTGGTACATCAGATAGAGACAGCACGCATGCAATAAAGAAAGCCTGCTCAGAAGAACATCCAATGAACTCTGTGTTCGTGTCTCCGACCACCAGATCACAAACCCAACATTTACACAATACTGTATTTAAGTTCAACCTGTGTGATACCCATTCATACATCCAGTTTTTGGAGCCTCGTCACACCTGCCATAAAGTTCTCTACTCTGAATGTACACCTGGGGACCCCTCCTTACTGCGAGGGAGCAGCACTGCCGCCACTCCACCGTAATTTCATGTTTGAAATTACCTGCTTTGATGCATTTCATTATGAAAATATCAAAATATTTATCTTAGCATTCTAAATTTACAGAGAGCATGAATATCATGAAGTGAATGTATTCTGTGTGGTGCGAACTGCCTGTGCCTCCTCTTAGTGCAGAGGAAGTCAGTTTAAGAAGCATGCAGTGATTAACAACTGGGTCAGGGAACACTTAACACAAAGCATTTAATGTGCTACATAACTTATGATGGGGTTTGAGAAAATCTAGTAAATTAAACATTGAATTTAGGATGAAGTTTATGAAATTCTACTTTAATGACAAACTATGAAAATAAAGTGGAAATGTCAACTTTAATCTCGACATAAATGGCGAGATTAAAGCAGAAATGTCGAGAAAAAAGCCAACATGTTGACTTTATTCTCGACTATTTTTTTCCTTCACTGTGTCCATATTTTTTTTTCCTTTACCGTTTCCCTAATACGCTTCCGTAGGGCTATACCACAAATAGCATTATAAATGCAAGTTGCAGTTTTATTATTTATGTATATAGCTTAGCTTGAAGCAAGGTCCATATTAATGCAGGTTGCCTTAATGATGGTTCAGTTGATAAAGATGTTAACACCAAGTTGCACTTGTTTCATTTTTGTTTTTATTTGGTGAATACTGTGTAATGCACCTGGGCTTGAAGTCTTGAAGTAACAGTATTATTACTGGAAGTTGCACTATTAATTTTATTGTTATTTATTGGTTTTTAATATTATGTAGTTTAATGATGGTAAAGATGTTTAAAAAGTCACTTTAACGTGTCAGTGGACAGATATTGTTAACATTAACAAAGTGTAGTTGGTTTACAAAAAATATTTACTATTCCTTTTCTAAGACATGTTCAGTGCAATACAACTTTTGACAAGCACCTCTGAATATTTTACTAACTCTAAATGCCTCTCTGGATGGTTGAAAATATGTTGTCAAAATTTTAGTTTAAGTTGTTTGCAAAAATGTGTTCAATAAAAAGGTTCTATATTTTGACTGCAACTGTCATGCAATGTGATTCCTTCTTTTCATAGTGCCACCCCCTTGAAAACTATCACTTTGAGGCAATGAAAACCTGTATTAATACTTGTGTGTACATTAAAATGTTTTTTTGTACAATTTACAATTCTAATGAAAGTGGAATAGGTTATATTTTTAGCCAATCTACTGCAATAATTGCAGTGGAAAATGTGGTTAACATCCACTCACGTATGGGGAAAAAAACCACAGTGAAACCGGTATAAAATTTTGGAAAATACCGTGACATAGAATTCTGGGCATCCCGCCCAGCACTACCCAGAAACTATATGGATGTATTTTGAGAACTTAAAGACTAGACCTGTGTTAAACTGCAAAGAGTTATTGCTAAATAGATACATTTAAAAAAAAAAAAAAAAAAAAAAAAGTATCAAAATAATAGATATAGATGTTTTCTGATAGCGACCTTCTCCAAAGACACCAACATAACTTTAATGACCAATTTTGTTAACATGTCTTAACACTCTCACACCTATTCACCAATACATTAATTTTCAATTTGTGCAACAAACATTTAACAACCTAAAAAATCGGTTATAAAAGCGACTACTATTTCATACTTCCCATTCCATTACTTAAATGCTGCAGGACTTTCCTGAAAAACTTTCCAGCACTCTCCCTTCTGATCCTTTACCATGGACTCCATCATAAAGTGTCACCACCACTATCTATTTACCACTCCATATTGGTTTTCTGCTAGACCTCAAGACTTGTAATACAAATAAGGGTAACATCAGAGGCTTTTCTCCCAGGGTACTACTGCAGTCAAGTTATCTCTGACCTCTCGCTTGAAACTCCCCTTTGTAAAAATTGGTCCACTGTAAACTCTGCCACTAATTAATAGGTCATTCATTTTCAATATACAAAGTTAGCTGTCTGTGGTTTCCATTTGGGGGTACTTTGGGTTGGTTCTCTTTCATACTCACTTAAGTTTCAATTATTTGAAAATTTCTTTTAATAAAAAATTTGCCTGTAAAAATGTAAACGTGCTCAACAAGCATGATGCATTAAACTTAAGTGTAATGAAACAAAACAGCAAGCAAAACACTTAAACATACAGTTATAACATTAAAAAAAAATACAGATAAGGGAGAATTCAGGACACTATTAAAATTACTTAAAAAGGAAACTCCAAGTTTTCAGTAAAGTATAAAAAAATTTCTGAAATCTTAACTGAAAGTTACCTTATATGTTACAGTGCCAGAAAACTTTCCCCCCTTTTTATTTTGGCAAACTGTAATTAGAGCCATCCAAAAAAAATACTGTTCCCCTAGGTTCTAACTTACCTACTGCTTGTATACTTTATTCCCCAAATGAAAATAAGCTTATTTTCTACATAATCTTATGGAACAACTTTGCATCAAGCAGGGTGTACTAGTAGGCAGAATGACTGCAAAAAGTGACTTCATAAACAAACGCTCATGAGGGATGTGTCATTATTCTCTATTAATCCTGCGGAATATTAAAATAAAAAAATTCACGAAAAGCTCTCTCCACCCAAGCTCCAAGCAACTGCACACACTTACAATATGTTGCATCTTTGTGCATATATTCAAAAATTGAGAAAGACTGATAGAGAGGGAGAGAGATTGAGATTGAGCAAATGGGCCACCATCTAACCCAGCCAACAGTGGACAGAGGAAAAAACTTTGCCATGTACAAATCATTAAATTCAGCATATTGCTACAGTATTTTCAGTCAACATGTAGCAGTCCATTTAACAAAAACAATACTGTCAACATTGGGTTACCAACCTGCTGAAGGATGGGTCCAAGAGAATTCTTGTCTTTCTGACTAACTCCATCTTTTTGTAAGCGAGCCAGCAGTTCAGGTTTCTTGAATGGTTTCAAAGCCAACAGGTGAATCACCCTTTCCCTATAAGGACGTTGAGAAATAGCTGTATTTGAATTGTTCTTTCTTAAAGTATTTGCAGGGTTAATAGGAGTTGAACGTTTCCTTTCAGGGGCAGGATCCTGGGCTCCTGGTGCTGGTTTTCTTATCTGAACCGTTTTACCTGAGCGAAAAAAAAATAAAAACTAAGCGACTGGCAAATCTATCACCACAGAGTAAACATCTTGCAAACTAGCAATAAAAGTGTGCTATTCCTACAGTAAGACTGATGTTAAGCAGAGTAAATGAATACAGACAGCAGAAAAGTAGATCTAAATGTTTTCCCATTTCCTTTAAAAAAAATTAACCAAAAAATTACTATAAAAAGTTTAAACTCAAATATGCAGATTTTCGGGATACATTCTGTAATATTATAGAACCACTGGGGTAGAGGTGAGGCATTAAAATAAGACAGTGTCTTGAAATACTAAGCTCTCTGACATCATCCGAACTGTACAAAATTCACTGCCTGTAACTGACAGCACCAGTGCTAAAACAAATTAAGAATCAACAATTTCTACAAATAAAAAAAATATTCAGCTCTTTATTTAATGGTCAAACAGTTTCTTAAAATGAGGACTGTAGCAGTAATTTGTAGTACTAGGGTGTTATACTGTGCTAGCCAATAAGTCAAGCAAAATTACACCTTTTATTGGCTAACTAAAAAGATTACAATATGCAAGCTTTCAAGGCAACTCAGGCCCCTTCTTCAGGCAGGGGGTTGATCTGCCTTGAAAGCTTGTATATTGTAATCTCTTTAGTCAGCTAATAAAAGATGTTAATTTGGCTTGACTTCCCACTACATCTAATAATGAGAAAGGCTATGCAGGTTAAAACTCATTCTTACCTACAAATCGCCCACCAGGCTTAATAACTTTGGTACTCCTGCTACGAGTTTCTTCTTCTGCTTGTGTCATTCGTTCCCGAGTCATCTGATAGGAGTCATTTGTGGCACATATTGTTATTTTATCTTGTATAATACCCTGGAAGTCGAGTTGAGGCACTCCCAAGCTTTACATAAAACAAGAACAGCACACACTTTACAATAAGCACAGAAATAATGTATAGATACAGATATGCATACTGACAAAAAGAGCAAAGAATCTAAGAAACAAAACTGTTTAAAGAACAAATACTAGTTACTTCTCAGATTCAGTGGCCAATTTGAATACTTAATACAATGCAAGGTTACTACAAGGAAAAAAAAAATCAACAAATTTGTAAGATACCATTTCAAACTACCGAACTGTCAATAAATAGGTAGTAGATGCATAAACCAAATTTGTGAACACAGTGATTCCTGCTGCCAATTGTCATAGTCTGTTTCTCAGTAGCTCCACTATCACCAAGACATCACACTGAAACTAGAGCAAAGTATGCTGTTAGTTTAGAGCTTTGCCATCCACACAGACATAGAGTAAACTGTTTCAAAGAATCATTCAAAATCTGAAGGAAGCACACTACAACATGAAGTGCTCTGAATTACCCAGTAGAAATTTTGGCAGTATGTCAATATTTCTATCACAGTATATCAGAAAAAAACTTTCTGCACTCATTTTTGTGTCATACAGAAGAATCTATGCAGCAATGCCAGTGTTTACGGTATGCAATCTTTGGTACTGTGGATGCAATTCACTTTACTCATACTAGCTTAAGAAAATACTTTCTTCCTATATTGTAACAAAGGCCTAGTCAAGCATGGGCACTGCTGCAGAAATTTCTATGCTTATTGCTCAGTCTGTGTGCATGTCAAACTTTTGGTTCATTTTTGTTGTCAGTGTTACAGCAAACAAAGAGCTTAAAATGAAATATGCAATTTGTGAATAATAATTAAAAACAAGTACTTCAGCACACAAGCCTTGGAGCCAATCAAACCTTTTGACTACAATTAGTGCCATCAATCCAATCATTCACTGGTGAAAAAGTGTACAGGAGTAATTTCGTTAGTGAAACTTCTCATATCTAAATCAAATGCATGCGTTTTAAATAACGATATAGTATTTATAAAAGATGTAATTTTGCTTGACTTCTCACTCTATACAACTCCAAGCAACTGACATGCAGGTAAACAGACTTGAGCTAAGAAAACTGTGCGCCAGTGGGGGATGTGATAGCAGGCTACTTGCTGCTTATCAACACATTTACAGGACAAAAGACTCTGATGGAGAGGTGCGAAGCGATTTAAGGTGGGACGGATATACAAGTTTTCATAGGCTCTGGTAATTCTAGTGTTAACCACCAAGCAGTACTTCAAAGCAGATGCTGTTATAGCCAGCTGCAACAAAGATTGAAAGAGTGAACTTTTATCTGTACCAGTTACAGCTGGCCAATATCATAAGGCAATTTTTGCCCCCTTGTATGAGTTTGTTTTAGCAGAGTATCGGTCTTTAAAAATCACCAACTGCCAATATAAAGAAGACTGTAGGCATGACATGGTTAAATTATTGTTCAAGTTCAATTGCTTTATCAATCTATGATTATAAAATTAGTTAGTACATGTTTTCACTTGGCAATCAACTTTTGTTACATGTGCTATTACACTTGCTGAACAAACAAGCCCTAGCCTAATGTTACTCAATTATGTTTACCTCTGTCGTAAGCTGGTTTGGATAAAAGAATCTGGCAAGCAAATAAATGTAAATTTAGCATTTTATTTCTTTTGGATTCATATCTTGTTTACATTAAGGGTAAGTTTTTGTTTAAAATGCTCTCATTATAATAGTTCTGTTGGTCTTGGTGCAATTTTTGTTTATATAAATCCTATAAGGCCACTTAAAAAAGTTTAATACTTGAACATGTGAAAGGCACTATATAAATAAAATGTATTACTACTAATACTACTACCACCACCAGCACGGTTTGATCTCAGTAATACTTTAACTGGTAATTTTAATGTGTAACTTCAGTTTTAAATAAATAAGACAAGTTTTCCTCAACTCTAGTTTCCATTAATCTCATTAGTAAGCTACAATTAACACAAGACTTTTAAAATCATGTTTAAAAGGATGAAAAATATTTTCTAATTATCATTATCAAAGTCCCAGAAAATATTGAAATACAATTTTTTGTCAATATCACACACCTCTAGTCTAGACTGGATCCCATAACTGTGCCCACCCTTTAAATCAGCTTGTTGATTCAGTGGGCCTGACTTGAAATGATGTTACCAGACCAGCAAAATTGCACTGGCAATCACAGAGTTATAGAAGATGTGAAAGATATTACTGTAAACATTCAAAGACTACAAACTCCTAAAGTCTACTCTGCTCTCTCAAATAATTTCATTGTGTTGCAACAGCAGTTTAACCGGTCATTGATGTGGACCCTCAAGTATTTGTAGAAGTCCACCACCTCTAGATCCACTCCCTGAATAGTGACCAGACACATAGGCTCTTTGATGCAGGACAAGTCAATAACCAGTTCCTTGGTTTTGTTGATGTAAAGATGCTGATAATTCTTTATTCTCTTATCCCCCTTAAAAGATACACCTCATAACCATTCGTGAGCTCTTACTGCTTTAACAATTTTAAGCACTGATGGTGTTACATGTAGCTAGGCTGCTTATTCGGTTTACTGGAACATCTATAAAGTGCACAGAGCAATATTTTGTTCAACATGTTAGTTTTCATAAAAGAAAATACGTTTTTAAAAACGTGTTTAGAAGAAAAGGACTTTTGCTTGTGTTGTTTTAGTAGCTTAGTTTCATAGTATGTACACTCTCTCAGTAAAGGAGAGAAAAAGTCTTAACATGGTCGGTTATTTCTGAGAGAGAGAGAATAGGTCTTATCTAGCTGAAAAGTTAATTCCCTCCATTGTTCAAATTCCTTTTTACATGTTTAAGTAAATTTACCAAAAACAAACAGAAGCATTCTCAATCAATATACTTTACCCACCTAAGCACAGAGGGAGAGAGGAAAAGATTGCTATTCCAAAAAACACATTCTCAGTGTTTAAAAACCAGCTCAAAATGTTAAAGCAGCAGTCAACAACATTAGAATTATATATGGAATAAAATTTGGAGCCTCTCTCTCATGGTAGGAGACATTTTAGAGGCACAGTGTGGTGCATGTGACCTTCCAGTAGCAGAAGTTTGCAAGAATAAAATGAACATCTGCCATTTGAGTTACTTGACATCAAGTTCAGATTTCTGTGTAATAGTTTACACAATTCCAGTTCTTTTATATAAAACATTTACCAAATTTCTTGGATTTTAATATCCCTACCCCAGGGTCAGTATAGATATTGAACCTCAATTAACTGAATTATCCAGCAAGAGAATGACAAAAAACACACCCTAATATACCACCTAAAAGAACTCAATATAAACAAAAGATGTTTTGGAATTGGTTGGTGGATTTATATATACATAAAAAAAATATATAACTTCACTTAAAGCTTGAGTACAAGACAAATGAAAAAACACATACTATGGCTGCAAAAAACACCCTTCAAAATATTAAAATGTGTCCTTCACATTTGTACCCTATAAAAACTCTTAACTTTTAATTTACGCAATTTAAACAAGGGCACCCAAAATATTGCATACAACTGTATTTGCGTTACTGGGACATTGAGAAAAATTGTCAATAACGTGCTGTATGGCTTTTTTTTTTTTCTTTTAATAGAAACTCTGAAGAAAAATGTGGGCAAAATTTGATCAGTGAACATAAGAAATAAACCTTACCGTGATTCATACTGTTGAATGCAGTCAAAGCTTCCCTGAGGATTATCTTTGCCAACACTGGACAAGTAAAAATCAAAATTGTGCACTTCACTGGACGCATCGTTCCTTGGAATTTTAATATGCTATTAAAAAAAAAAAAAAATCAATTTAAGATCTATGTAAATAATCATGTGACAAACAAATGTTAAAGGTCATTTTTTTACTGTTATTTGGCATGGTAAAACAGACTTCAAATTACAGTTTAAAATCTACAAGCTGAACTTTGCTCTTCATGCTGTGATTAACCCCTAAAACCCATGTAAAAGTGTGTGGTGTGCGTACACACGAGATTATTTTTTATTTCATATATAAAAAAAAAAAAAAAAAAAAAAAAAAAAAACTACTAGCGGATGAATGTACATTACGTATGATTCTTCACATGGTGTTGATCAAGAAAAAGCATCTTGCTGGCTACCCTCAGACAAATAGGTGCCAAACTTGAAAACCCCTCAATATCAGCTTACAAGGGAAAATATCTACAAAAACAATTGACAAGAACTGGTTACTCAGCCCAACAGAGCTCAATAATAACACTTCAGATCCCCAAAATACCTGTTCACTGCCCATCCTCCGTAATTTATTGTACACATCTATAGCCCTCTGTGAAAGAAAACCTTTTAATAGTTGTGTCATATTTACCCTTAACCAACTTTAATCTGCGACTGCACATCCTCACTGAAAAATTACAACTGAAATCCACTATTGTAAAAATTACCTGGTAGAACAGTTCCATCATATCTATTGTTAAACTCCATTAACTTAAATTAAAAATTTTCAACTCTTAACCTTTTCCTTACAGATTATACAAACAGTACTCCTGGAATCGATCTACTTGTGCTTACACGTTCTATATGAAGACACAAATATGCATGCACAAAACCCTCATGAAGCCTCACTAGTGTATTGAATATAAATCCAGGGTGGTATTTCTTTAGCTATACAACATACTGTATTATGCTATGCAACATAACATTTCTATCAGGTATATTAAATCATTTCTGAATATTTGTCAATGTGGACCGTGCAGGGTACACAGAACCTATGCACTTTACACAAAGCATACTTTCAAATTTATAGTCTCCTTTTAACACCTGGAATTAACAGGTATTTTTAATTATCTAATCTCAATCTGACAGCACTTAAGTTAATAAGAAACGAGGTTTGAATACAATTGTGATTAGTTCACTCAGACCATATTAAGTGGTGGCCAGAAATAGAAAATGCAGTTAGATTTGTGTGATTTCTATCTGCATACAATACCACAAACGGAAGCCAATTCAAATTTTGCATGGGAGGTGGCGACATTAGCATTCTCTCTCCAGACATGGGCCAATGGGGAAAAACAATTTTCCCAAATTTAAATGTAATTCAGGGACATTACTAGATTCAATCCAGATACAAACTACACGTTAACACCAGGTGTAAAAGGGCCACACTGAAATCCTCTCTTACTTAGCCATCCAACATTCACTCTTCAATTTGCAAAATTATGCGTAAAATATTAACCAAGAGCTTGGATTTAGTTCCCAGTAAATTAACTAGAATACAGTAGAAAATAATATTTAATACTCATTGATTATGGTTTTCCCTGTACACCACATTTCATCTGAGCAATGAGCATGCAATAAAACATTAAAAGTGTCCTTTTGGCCCTTTTATTAAAGAATGGAACATAATTAACTGCAGAATATTGTATAGTAAAATCTTATGAAGGCAAGAATAAAACACACCATATATAAAGGCAAGTCATTTTTTGAGGAATACGGAATTAAAAATTACCACTACCAAATCGCACTACCTCGGTGACACATCAAATTAATAGATACAGACTGACACTGCAATATTTGTCACATGCTTTTTGAAAAAAGGTTTGCCTCAGTAACAGTGTTAATGTATTGATAAAAACAAAGACGAAAAATACTCAGACATTTTTTCTGTGATGAAACACAAAAACTAAATAAAAATGTGCTTGACAAAAACTAAGATGAATGCTTTTTATAAAAAAAAAAACAAACAAAAAAAAAAAAAAACACCTCACTGTTGACGAAAGCTAAACAAAAACGAAAATATTACAAATAGACAATGACTGATGTGAAGCTTTTTGCACATCTCTAAACACACAACAGTCCACTAACAAATAAGAAGAAAGAATGTAGAGGTGCAATTTAAAAAAAAAAAAAAAAAAAAAAAAAAAATTGCATGTATGTTTGTAATTGGATAACACAAGTTTGGGCACCATGAGGAAATCCATCACGTGAGCCAGGATCCTACTCCATTCTGCTATGTTGGCCAACATGATTCTCGGGTGGGGGGGAATCAGTCAGCCATAAGGACCAACTTAAATTACAACGCTGACGAAAATAAATCCCAGTGCTTTAAGCCATGTGGAATGAAGCTCACAGAAAAGAACACCCTAAACCTAAAGAGGCATTTATAGGAGCACCATCTTGAGATCATGCCAAAGTACTACATGTAATGTTATCTAGCTGGCAACTTGCCCGACACCAATACTGTTACCTCTGGCTCTCGTTCACCCTGCTAATACTAATGGGTCAACTGCGGTTGAGAAAAACATGCTTAATAATGAGGGAAAAAACCCAATACACAGACATTGCCATTTTAAATCCCTTTACGAGTTACTTAAGAGACAGATTTGTGCAGCATTGAGAGCGCAACCAGATGCTCTCAAACTCAGATGTAAGTTTTAACTGTTTAGCTTGCAATGTCATTAATTTGTTACAGCAGGTGAAATGACAGGGGAATTAATCACACAGCACAATCAAATATTCAAATATGCTTTGCAGTTCAATGATATTTTGCATATTTTATTATTTTTTTTTTTTTTACATCACTGTCACAATCAGTCTTTTCATAGTTTTGAATGATCAGCTCTTTATCTTAGTTGAAGAAACTTACAGCCAGTTTTTTTTTTCTACACCTATGGTTTATATTTTGATGTACAGGTTTTCAAATACTTCTCTGGTACCCTAAAAGTAAATTTCTGCTTCTGACACAGTTCTGATTCAGTCTTAAACCTAAGATCTTTGACTATTGTCATACGCTGTTTTTATTACAAGACATTTTCCTTAATGCAAAAAAGGAAAAAAAAAAAATAAAAAAAAAATAATCAGCCACAATTCTGATTTTTATTATAATGCTTCAAATTCTCAATTTAAAAAGCCTTTGCAATGTCAGAAAAGCGTTTCCATCCAACTCATAGTGTCACACAGTAAGCCTTAGTGGGTTCTGGCCCTACCCCAAAATGCTCCAGCTTCAATGAATTTGGCACCCATTAACAGGCCAAAATTGATAGAATCTGAATCTGGTGTACCAAGCTCATCTACACATGACTTCTAGACCTTTATCACTCCCATCTGTATGTTTTTTTTTTTTTTTTCTTTTCCATCTTCAGAAATTTAGGGTAAAATTCTATGTGATTAACAGTCTACCAAAATATGCCCCATCACAACCATTCACTCTACTAAGCTACTGTGTGTAAAATGTAACAAAATACTGAAACAAAATAGGAATAGAAATAGGTGGGGAGGATTGTTTTTTTTTCCCCCTCTTTCTCCAGCCTAATTGCTTGCCTGGGTGTCTGTTATGGTCCTTTTTCATTATAGTATGGACCATTGCTATCACCAAAAGAAATGCTCTGGAAAAAGCCTTGCATCCTGTTGAGGACACCAACTCTGCACTGGTAAACACACTCAGCTGCCAGGATAGAATGACAGAGAAAACAGCTTTTTGTAGCACAACAAGTGGTTCTGTGTGAAACCCTATTCTCCCTTTGCTACGTAATATGCAGAGTTTATTTTAACTGAAAATTTACAACTTTTGGCATTTTTTTTGTAACACCTAATATTGGTCGGGCTGTAGTTTTAAGTATTCTGATGAATAACGGATGCCTTGCCTTTTTTTTTTTTTTAAATTACCTGCATCTTCCATGTTTAGTCATGGATGCTGTATTCGAAATGTAATGGAGGAAGAATATATTTTGACTCACGGTGTTTGTAACATTTCAAGATTTCTCCCCTTTTGCTTGACAAATTGTAGTAATGACTGCAGCATTATAATGCAAACTACTAAACTCCAAACAAACACTTGCGCTGACATGATGTGATGAGTTTTATAAAAAAATTTTGTGACGAGTCCCTGTCTTGCACCCCAAAACATGAGGCTGAGTCTCAGTGCTTTAGCAAAACCAACTTTATTCAGCTTGAAACAGGAACAGCATTGTTATTTATTGTAGCGGGATCTACCTATACCCAGGCACAGCAAAAAGGCAGTGTTGTGGTCAGGTTAATGGACAAGAAATACTTTTCCCGGAAGTTATAATTTTACTTTTATCACCCATCGATGGCAGGAGCTCATAGCATGACCAATCTTTTCTGATTTTTTTTCGCAGAGAGCTGTCAGTGCTGAGAGCCTGCAGTCGCCCTAGCAACCAATATGCTATTTCCCCACAGACACCGGCGATTGTGCTGTGTCCCAAAAGAGTTTAGAAAACTTGCAATGTAAATGCCATCTCACTAGAAGAGCTTTTTTCCAGTCAAGGAAACCCAAGGTTTGCCAATGCAATAGCTTTTTAATTTTTTTGATTTTATCAAAATCAAACATATCATACAAATAACTCCAGTTTTTTTTTTTTTTTTTTGTAAAAAAAAAAAAATTCAAAACAAATCAACCCCCACCCCTGAGAAAAAGAGGGCTAGGCCAGAAGATACAAACTTTAAGCTAGTAAAAATAAGTAAATAGATAAATTAATAAATGAATAAAGATAAATGGAGTAAGAGGGGAGGGAACCGGCTTCCTCAATTAAATGCTTATTCTAAAATGTTATTGATTAGATTATGCCAGGTTTTGAAAAAGTTTTGTACAGATCCTCTAAGTGCGAATTTGATTTTTACCAGTTTCAAATAACATACATCATCAGTTAACCGCTGACTTAGAATTGGAGAGTTAGGATTCTTCCAGTTGAGCAAGATAATTCTACATGCCAATAGTATAGTAAAGGCAATTACAGTTCGTTTGTCCTTCTCCACTTTAAGCTGATCTGGAAGTACCCCAAACACAGCTGTTAGTGGATTAGGAGGGATTGTGACACCAAGGCTGTCTTTTGAAAGGCATTTAAAGATTTTGGTCCAAAATCATGTTAATTTGGTGCACGCCCAAAACCTGTGGCCCAGTGAGGCTGGAACTTGATTGCAACATTTGCAGGTTGGATCTTGCCCTGGAAACATTTTAGACAATTTTAAAGGAGAGAGATACGCTCAATATATAATTTTGAGTTGAATAATTCTATGCTTTGCACATATGGAGCTCGAGTGAATTCTGTACATTGCTGCCTTCCACTCCTTTGAGATGTTGAGCGAGATCCTTTTCCCACTGTACTCTTGGATCTTTGAAAGGTAAAATGGTTTTATATATTACGGAAATGCTGTCCGAGTCCTCAAGACTAATCAATATTTTTTCCATTATAGAGGTAGGTGGGAGGTGAGGAAAATTAGGCAGGTTCTGTTTAACAATGTTTCTAATTTGAAGGTAGTGAAAGAAATTGTTCGTAGGATGCAAATACATGGCCTATAAATGCAATAGCTTTTGAGAATGTGTTTTGCAGAAACCTCTCAGATTAAAACTAGTTGGTATTTATATTATTTTCAAATAAGTATAGGTCATGTGGATTAAGGGAGAGTTATATTTCTACAAGCTTGCACTTACTATATAGTATCTAATACTGTGTATGAGCACAAAGTTTGAATGGGAAAAATTGCAGTTATGTACCACTGCGGTGCTTGCAGACTCCAATCTCCCATCATTTCTCCCTCTTTTAGGTAGCTTACTATCCTTAAAAAGAACACTCACTGTGGCTGCACAAGTTAGAATTCTTTTGTGACTTGGGCAGGTTTGCCCCATTTTCTCTGAAGCTGCTCATTTGTGTGATATCAGCTCATACGAAAGGTGACTGACCCCAAGGCTAATGAAACTTTCATATTGAGACAGTTCAGTATTCTTCATTCACCATTAGTTTTCCTAACCCACTTATTTTGGGAAAGTCAAGGGGCAGCTGGAGTCTTTGCTTGTGGTGTTACAAGTTTACATAACCTAAGCGAGATTCAGGTGCTGGACATGGAAAACGGCAGCATGATGGTGTTTCTTAGTCTTGAAAGTAGTGCTTGTGGGCTGGGTACCAGCAATGCTCAAAGCATCAGGAGGACCCCTCCCTTTGATATACAGTACATTACCTCCAAGGGGGAGCCCCCTGCTCAGTTGTATAAAAGTAACAATGAATTGGGAGGTTCCACTTCAAGCACTGCTTGAGGGCAAAAAGGAACCTAATTGTACTGTGTATACAAGATAATTTGAAATACACCTATTACACTACTTATCAAGGCAGGGTCTTGCTTTTAAAAAAGTCAGTGCCATTGTCCTTCTGCATGCACATCGTATATTGCAAGTTTACAATACCACTCAACACAGTGTTATGTGCTTTTTGCAGCCTGTCGTTTGCACTTGTAATAAGAAAATGCAAAATATGCACTAAAGAAAAAGCCAAAACAAAATCAGCAAAGTACATTTTTCCTGTAAGCATGCAGAGTTGCTGTTTGTTCAGATGATGGTAGAAAGAAAACTGAGGGCACCATCCCCGAGTTAACACCACAGCATTTAATGCTAAAGAAGCTCAAACAGAACAAAGGGTAACAAAGGACCTGCAGATATCTCCTGAACTTGCCAAAGTCTTTATTGATGCGTACAATAGAAGAAACCCTTAAAGAAAGGCGATCATTGAACGATACCATATAGTAGGCCTATTCAAATGGCAGCCTGCTCTGGGTGCAAGGGAGTCGCGGCGGGAGTCACTTTGTTAGTTGTTACCCAAGACATCACCCAACAACTCTGTACAAAGACATTTTAAAATAAATGTACAAATCCACTTTCCTTTCATTCCATACATGCAGCCTCGCTCTTAAATATTTACTTAGAAAATTTTTTCAGGGTGGGGGGCGGGTTGGGAGATTCCACAGAAGAGGCATTATTGTGTAACTAAAATTTAACCTCTGTCATATGAGTGATTAAAACTGTGTGAATGAAATTGTTTTAAGTTCCATGGAGAGAAAAAAAAAAAAAAAAAAAATCCCTTGCCTGTCATGACCACCCCTTTAAATTGGAGGAGGATCTCATATTTCAAAAGGGAAACCAAAGTTATTGCTAATACTGTGCACATTTATGCACTTTGAGATGTGTCTGGGTCAGATGTGAGCAAAATTTTTTTTTTTTTTTTTTTATTTTAAAAGTAGAAGAAAAAAAAAAAAAAGTATTGCTACTACCTCATATTCTTTTACCACCTTCCGATTGCCAGTGCAGATGTGACCAAATTTAAAAGGCAAACAATAAATAAACATTACTTGTTTTTATATATTATACATTCATTTCTGTGGATTTAAAATTTGTCAATACCTGCTGCTTACCGGCCACTGAAAATGTCTGGCCCAGCTAAATTTCTTGGTTTGAGAATATGGCCCAACTGAATTGCCCTGCTATATAGGAAACTATTGCTTCAAGTCTCAAAGTTGGAAAAGACTACCGGGACATTCCAAAATACTACTGACATAATATTCTTTGGACTGATGATATAAAACTTGAAGTTTTTGGGCAAACTACACAACACAAACTTTTGTTTGTTTTTGCTTCTACACCAAAAGTTTATTATTTCGACAGTGTAAAGCACTGCATTAGGAGCATCATAGTTTATACCTGCATTGCAACCTCGGAGCCTGAGCAATGAGTCATCATAGGGGGAAACAATGAATTCAATATTAAGAACCTTTACAAGAAAATAGCAGAAGCCAGATAATGAAACAAGACAGTGACAAACACGTTAGGGAATCAACAGAAAGACACTGAATAAAATGTGTTTATGGTAAGGGTGCCAAAAGTATAGCAAGATCGATAGGGATCTATTTCAGCATTTTAAAAGTTATTTCAATACTCATTTTTCATGGTATCAATTCTATATCCTACATTACAAATGCACTTCTAGTTAACCACGGCTCTTATTGCAGCCCCTTTTTACAGCTTCTCACGTGTAAATAAGATTGTAGCATCAGTGCAGCTTAACTCAAGGAGGGCAGCTGGAATGGTGTAAACTTAACACTAGAATTACCAGAGCCTACGAAAAAACTTGTAGATCCGTCCAACCTTAAATTGCTTCTCACTGCTCTGTCAGTGTCTTTTGTCCTTTTAAATGTGTTGATAAGCAGCAAACAGCAAGCAGTCTGCTATAAAACTAAAGAGTTGCATTTGAAAAGGGATGCAATGTTTATTTTTTTTCCTACACTCTTTCTGCAGCTTGTTAAAAGCCATAATCCCAGCAACAAGTATTATGAACCCAGACTAACCCAATCAACCTTATGTCACATTGAACAAACTAGCATTATGTTTAAAGTTTTGTGCTGCCTAAAACATTCTGCAACAAAATGCAGGTTTTGCATTGTACAGCTGCTGACCAACATCTAAAACTTCTGCACCTAAGATTTTTCTGGCTCTTCAATGTTTTCAATGCAATAACATAGAAATAAGTAAATATGAAGTCAAGAAAGAACTTTTAATCCCATCTGTAGTTTTTTGGTTTTTTTTTGTTTTCTGTCCTCCCGGCCGCCGGACCTTACTTTATTCTTTGTTATTTTGTATTGCCTAATTTTTATTTTTTTTTTTTATATAAACTTTTCTTTATCTTGTAAAGCACTTTGAGCTACACCATTTGTATGAAAATGTGCTGTATAAATAAATGTTGTTGTTACTGAAAGTTCCCAGAGACCGTTTTATAAACTTCCACTTTTTGTGAGAAACAAAATACCTTTATTTTCAATTCCTTGCCCAAAACCCTGTAAGGGTCCATGGTTGATCAGAGTAAGCACAGTATTCTGAGAGGTTGAGAGTTATTAATTTAAAACCGATAAAATAGGTGTCCAGACCTATAATTATCTATTAAAAACGTTGGTAATGATCACTTTCATTGATTAGTTAATTACATCACTAGGTGGAGTATGTTGTGCCATGCAATTATGTCACTACTTCGTTCAGTTGAACACATTCTGAAAATCTTAAACAGACCTTTTTATTTGGTCAAAGGTTCCATTTAATGCACTTCATGTGTTTAATTGCAAATTTTGTTTATTTTTTTTGCAATCCAATCACATTAAAAATCAATCAAAATAATTGTTGGTTATAGCAAAACATGTCAAATTCATCCATCACAACCAATCTTGTTAAACTTCAAGAATAATGTTTTTTCATTAAATACACCCAACAATATGTAAACAGCCTTTAGAAGCATAGTTAATATCAAGCGGGGTCATTTTTCCTAATTCGCTTGTAATTCGACCTCTCCAAATTAGAATCATTGCTGTTATTGAACTATCTGGAGTATAAACACATGTTTGGTCTCTTTGTAAAGGTAACATTCTCTAGTTTCACCCTTAGTAGTCAGAATCACTGTAGGTGTGACTGATCAAAAGTTATGCACATTAGAACTCACAAAAAAATGAATTTTTTTGCTCTCGCCTAAGTTTTTTTGTGAAAATAAAGGCCTCTATAGCTGCAGTAGGTAGGTGGGGACAAAAACACACTATGTACCAACAGAATAACTTTTTGACTACTCACATTTCAAATTTGAAAAGAATACCTGTAAAAATGACATTTTTACACCAGTTTTTATGTGGGCATGTCCAGGTGCTTTTTAGAGGGACAATTATCCACATTTTGGAAGTATGGAAAAAGTGTAATAACTTTTGAATGCTTCAACCCACATATATCAATGAGGGCTCTACTGAAAGCTTACACCTAAAGGAATCTATATCTACACACAGTGTCACTCTATTAGTTATAAAAATAATAAAAACAATAAAAAATACACATTTCAATATAAAAATAGTCAACAAGTCTTATGGGCCAAAAATATATATATATATTTTATTTTTTACTTTTTTTTTTTTATAAAATGCACACAAACTATATACATTTCTTTTACAAACTGTTAACAACACAGCTCAGAGTTTTTCCACGTTCCACTGATTGCATCAATCCCTAGCAGGCAGAAAGCACAAGGGCGTGTCACATGTCGCTCTCTGCCATTAGACGTCTCCTGGGCCGATTGATTACTTTCACGCCGCGTACATGCTTCTAATACTAATCGAGAGTGTATTCACGTTTATCTGTACTTTTATCCATATTTAAAATGCAAAAAAACTTGGTGAAATCACAATAAACAACCACGCACCAAGTCTGCAGACTGGCACAAATGCCAGCTTCGCGCAGCTCTGATCGTTTTGTTTACAAGTTAGTATGGCAAGTTACATATCGACGTGCTCAGCTGCTCATTGGCTGTATGTTTTGAGTGTCACTCACAGTGTCCAATCAAACTGGTAGATTCTACCAGGGTTTGGAGTTGTACGTCATCGTTCAGCTGTCTGTGACACTCGTTGGCTATACGAGGTGCCAGTCAACCCCAGACCCGTCGTAAGTGGCCAACTTAGGTGTCAATCAGAAGCTAACACTTCCGTGTAAACAGCTGTAGCATGGTTATCGCCGACAGAAACAAATTACGCCTGATATGATCAATAAAAGTGAAAAAAAAATGACGTAGCTAGTCTCAAGTTATGAAACGTTTTCTGGAGTTTTTGTCCCTTTGAGGATATATCGTGTGTTTTGGACCTAATCGTTTTACTGAATTATATTCGCTGGATCCTTACGGACAGAATGAGACCAATACTGCTCGGAAATATTGATGTTTGACTTGCAGAGAGTCTTCAAAGGTAGGGAAAGTCAACTCTTAAAAGTATGTACTTCTCTGTAAAAAAGGCTTTAGTGTCAGTGCTGTGGTTGTTGTGTGTCAAAATGGTTGATATCATCGGAAAGACGAGACTTTGAAGTTTCATTTGATGGGTAGTATCTCGAGATGCATGGCAGAGGGGCATGCACACATGGCTGTGACGTCGTCAAATCGCCGTCATGTCCCGGGACCGGTACGTGTGCGCGTTAAGAGGTTAAAATAAGTTTGACATAATGATTCAGAATGAAATTTGAACAGGCTGCCTAAAGCATTTTTTACATGTACATTTACAATCCAAAAACACAACTACAGAATAGTTTAACCAAACAGACTATGATTTAGAGCACACATCCTGTCTCTTGAGATGAGCACAATAAAAAAAGTTCCAACTGTTTGTTCTAAGTATACCACCATTTTCCAGTCAGAAGGGGCTTTCCTGTGGTCATTTCTGAGTAGTAAATTCGGCTTCCCTGAAACCACAGTAGCTATAGAGCCAATGACTAACAGATACCTAATCCTTTGCCCAAAATAAATAGTTACATCAAATTAATGAACATAATGACTTTCAATGACCATGAGAGAGAGGGGGTCAATTTAGTTTAGAGCCATGTTATTCCTAGAGTGCCTGCTCCTGGTCTTCTGCGGACTTGCAACGCAAAGTATGGAATCAGTTTCTGCATACAATATCTAGCATCAGGGGCCACTACCTAATTGTGTCCAGACAGAATGTACATCTTATTCAAATATTTCTGAATGTTTTACCCTTTCAAGTATGTGTTTATTTTTAATAGGAGATATTTGAACCTCAACATTTGGCTAATTTAATGTACTTGTAATGACCAAAGTGTCAGGAGTTTTAGATATTAAAGATGCAATGAATGCACCCATATAAACGTTTGGACAGATCTAGACAAATATTTTGTTGGCATCTTAAGTGTAAAAGGCAAATAATTTCAACAGCAAGCAGACTAAAACAAAAGGATTTTCATGAAAATGTATAACTATGATTTACCTGATGAACTAAAAAAAGTAAACAGCAAATGTGACATTTACAAAAGATATATTTGGTGGGTGCAGAAATTTCTTTCTGAAGCTCAAGGAATGAATATCCACTGCAATAGTGAGGTAATAAGAGTCAGATCCCCGCTTATCAAATTAGAATGGACGTTTCTAGTGTCGAAAGAGATTTTCTTTTCATGATCTTAAATGAGCAATTTCCTGTGACAAGGCAGATATGTCCTCATTTTGAAAACCTTCCCCTCTGCACTTGCAAGGGAGAAAAAAAAAATACTTTGTAATTTATATTTAATGGTATTTCTTTGACTATGTATTGTTTAACCCTTTCATACATATAAGATTCCCTCCAAATCAATCAAAAAGAGAAAACGTTACATAATATTTAAGCCTACTAGATTATTCCCTACTTAATTGGGTAGCCAACCAAATGTCCATCCATCCATCCATCCTCTTCCGCGTATCCGTGGTCGGGTCACGGGGGTAGCAGCTTAAGGAGAGAAGCCCAGACTTCCCACTCCCCGGCCACTTCTTCCAGCTCTTCCGGGAGAATCCCAAGGCGTTCCCAGGCCAGCCGGGAGACATAGTCCCTCCAGCGTGTCCTGGGTCTTCCCCGGGGCCTCCTCCCGGTTGGACGTGCCCGGAACACCTCACCAGGGAGGCGTCCAGGAGGCATCCTGATCAGATGCCCGAGCCACCTCATCTGACTCCTCTCGATGCGGAGGAGCAGCGGCTCTACTCTGAGCCCCTCCCGGATGACTGAGCTTCTCACCCTATCTTTAAGGGAAAGCCCAGACACCCTGCGGAGGAAACTCATTTCAGCCGCATGTATTCGCGATCTCGTTCGTTCGGTCACTACCCATAGCTCATGACCATAGGTGAGGGTAGGAACGTAGATCGACTGGTAAATTGAGAGCTTTGCCTTATGGCTCAGCTCTTTTTTCACCACGACAGACCGATGCAGAGCCTGCATCACTGCGGATGCCGCACCGATCCGCCTGTCGATCTCACGATCCATTGTTCCCTCACTTGTGAGCAAGACCCCGAGATACTTAAACTCCTCCACTTGGGGCAGGATCTCGCCCCCAACCCTGAGAGGGCACTCCACCCTTTTCCGGCTGAGGACCATGGTCTCGGATTCAGAGCTGCCGATTCTCATCCCAGCCGCTTCACACTCAGCTGCGAACCACTCCAGAGAGAGCTGAAGATCACGGCCTGATGAAGCAAACAGGATATCATCATCTGCAAAAAGCAGTGACCCAATCCCAACCAAATGTCATTCAACAGATTCTGTTACTTTAATGATTGTACATTTGTGAAACTGAAATCTTATTTCAATAATTGTTACATTTATCTGTAATTCTCACCCAGGTAGATAAAGTTACATTTTTCTTTTAAAAATTCACACTTTGCCGATGGTTATGCTTGTGCAGCAACTTGTGCCTCCTTAATCATCTTATGGATCCAAAGGAAAAAACAATGTATCAGGAAGCCTTATCAAGTTATTTTTAGGTGTCTAGAGATTAAGTTGATAATAAAATCATATTCAATAAATGAAAGTGCCGAAATATTTTAAAATACAGCAAGTTGTCACACCTGATCCAAAATGAAAGTGTGCAGCTGAGTAATACACAGTACTCCTTTTCTGGTGGTGCCCCATTAGCTTCTATTGTAAAGCGTCAGTGAGGGCAAGATTTTAAAATTAATAGAAAACACAATTTCACAAGACAAATGGAAATATACAATGTTTGTGAAGAAGTAACTTGATTTGAAAAATACAAAACTTTATATTGAACACTAAAATAGTGGTAAACATACCAATAGAAACAACACAACAGCACAAATTTTTGGATATAATTCTTATTGTGGTTGAAGACATCTGGTAGTCATATTTGTTACTTTTGTCACAAAACAGACGGTGCATGGAGGAGAGTGGGAATTCTGATATCTTCTGCCACATTTCAGAATGCACAATCACCAACCTCTTCCTGTTTTCGAAACATTTAATGGTCACATTCTTGGTCTCTGAAGAGGACACCCCACAGATTGTGGCTATTCCGCACAAATATAAAATTTGAAATTAAGATTTTTATTCGGTAAATTTCCCATTTAAGTATTTATTTAGTAAAGAATTGGTCTTTTTGCAAGGATATTCAAAGTCTCTTTTAAAAAAAAAAAAAAAAAATCAATATTTTAGAATTATGCCTTATTTGTTACTTAAGAATTCCACATACGTTGTTTATGCTAGAATGCATAGGATTTCAACTACCGTAGATCCCGGAATACAAGCCGACCCAGTATATTAGCCGATCCCCTTCTCTACCGACTAAATTACATGTATTTGCCGATGACCGGTATTTAAGCCGACCCCCTTCTCCAAGCAAAATTTTCTAAATTTCCTTAAAAGTGTCTCTTCGGGTATATTTATAATGTTTATCGGCGAGAATTTGAGACTGCCGGCATTTTTGATGGAAACTAGGAAGTGATTGCGGAGAAGTTTGGTAAATTGGAACCTTTGTGTTGAAACTATATACGCAAATACGGTACATCGGCGGGTGGATTTCCGGAGACTTGTTATAAATTTGATTAACTTAAATACGCAATACAGTGGGCCCTTGACTTACGAACTTTATTTGTTCAAAAAGGCTAACCCATAATGCGTTCCAAACCTCCCACTACAACACTTACTTAACCTTTTCATAATAAAAAACACCAATATTTTTTCTAATGTGCTAACCAAAAAGTTATAAAAAGTGCCTAGCCTACTTCGATTACGCTAGGAGCATGGCGGCGCGCAGCGGCTCAGGGCTCTCCTTTTCAGTGCACTTTTTTGTTGTTTTTGTACTTTTTTTTTGTCCTTGTTTGTGCACAATCGGTTCGGCGAACATCCGCTACACCATTCAGAACCTTATAGACATCGGTGTCCAGAGCCAGACATCTGTTATGAGTGTTTTTCATCACACGCACAACATCCCAGACAACATAGCGAGACCAGCGGGCTCTCCGTGGTTTGTTGTCGGGTCTAGGAGACGACACAGACGGAGGAGGGAAAGAAAGCAGAAGCGGGGCCGCAGATACGCCGTTATGCTAAGGCTAAAAAACAACCACACAAGCCCTATACAGAACTTTTTTCTGCACTGAAGGAGCTGCTTTTAATCTCATTGTAGATGCGTATAGTGACAGTAAAAGGCATTCTATTCTAGAAACAATTTCATACTGTACTCACCATTTAATTTGACATCTTTGGGCTGCAGGAAGGGAGGAGGAGGAGATATTTCCACACAATGTCCATCTTCGTTTCGAAATTACATCCACAAACACATGTATCTGGGCTCCGACTGACGCTACTAACGCTCTCGGCTGTTTGTTTACAATCGCGCAAGCGGATACACGTGACCGCATCCGTTTCGTAATGCAAGATGTGGATCGTGAATCAAAATAAATTTTATTTTAAACTTCCCGATAATTTATTATAAATTTTATTAATAAAATCAACAACTAAAACACTTTTTTGAATAAATTCTTTATTTCATTTAAAGTACCGGCATGCAAAGTTACTTCTTCATCTGAAAGATGGCTCTGTGGTTTCATCATTATTTACTTCCGTATTCATCGGCAAAACCGGCATTACGCTGGAAATCTGAAATGATACTCGTTGTATAAACCGAACCCCAAACTCCAAGCCAAAAATCTAGGACGAAATTCTCGGCTTGTATTCCGGGATCTACGGTACGTGTTGCAGTTGCAGAACTTATTTGTTACTTAAGAATTCCACATACGTTGTTTATGCTAGAATGCATAGGATTTCAACTACGTGTTGCAGTTGCAGAACTCAGCAATCAAAGGGGCATCTGGCATGCAATGTCCAGTGTTAAAACTGTGCCTTATAACTAAACTTTGTAAATTAAAGGCTAAAAACAGGTTGGGGTACACTTTTGCAATCAAAAAAATCAATACACACTAGTTCAACAAATCTAAAGTGAAATAATCTAAATCATTTTCACTCCTCTTTAAATCGGACAAACTGACCACTACCAATTTATAGCTACACTGTAACTAAACTTAAGACATTTAAAAAAAAATGCCTATTACAAGTGTCTGGTGGACTGACCACCTTTAAACCTGAATCAGAAAGGTTAAAAAAAAAAAACAAAAAAAAAAAAAAACACATCAGTAACACACAAGATATACAATTCTTAAGTAACTTTCTAGAAAATTGTAGACTGGATAAGGCTGCAAACCAACTCACAAAAGGACATTTTAGAACAAAGATGAGAACTCTGTAATATGATTTACCCTATGATGTCTTTAACTGTCCTTTTGTTTTTGCAACAGTTCATGGTACTCACAAAACAAAAAATGTTCACAGACAAACAAGTCAGTCATTCTTAAACCTGCTTTCTCCAATCTGGAGGAGCAAGGGGTGAGAGCCTAATCTAGCAATACTGGGAACGACGCAGGAAAAGGGCCATTTAATTAAACTAAGAGTGTTGGAGGAAAACTACAGTAAACAGAGTGGGGGGGTGTCTGGGGGGAGAAAAAAAAAAAAAAGTATGCTAGATCTGCAATACTGTGCCACCTAAGCAAAGGATATTAACTCTATTTTAACTAAATACAGTATCTGAATTTTTTTAAAATTAACAACATTCACATTTACAGTCTTAAGTTGGCAGGTCAATGGATTTAAAGCTGCAGAAAATCATACTCCAAACAGGAAAAATGTACAGTATGGATGGAAAAATTCTCAACATGTTTTGGTCTACATTCTCTGGATTTTTTGCAGTCTTTTTTTTTTTTTTTGGGTGGAGTGGTGGCTCCAAGGCTAGTGATCTATGCCAGCAATCGGAAGGTTGCCAACGATTATACTTCCGAGGACGAGCATGGCCATTACCCTGCAACTGCTCTGTCCTGGATGGGACTTTAACTCTTTTAGGGTGGATGTCGACTTTGGTAGACAGTAGGGGTTGAAGGCGCATTTAGATAAAAGTCGACATCCAGGGGTAGAGGGCGACAATCAGCTGTTACTGGCAACAAAACTCACTGTTACGTCACAGGCATTCCCTCTCTACTTGGAGGAATGTTAGACTCATTGACTTTGCATCTAATAATTGCGTGTGCGTGAGTTACAAAATGTAAACAAAGGCAAGATGGCATCGACATCTCACGAGGGAGCAAAGTGAGTGCAGAGAAGAAAATACTCTGCAGACAATGTTTTGCGCATTATCGCCGAGTTGGACTCCGATTTTTCAGAATCTGATTTTGTTGACAGTGATCAGGAGATTGAGCAAGAGAGTGAGGAACTGGCATCAGCTGATCGGACACCAGCCAATGCCACCCCAGCTGATGGGCTGCCAGGTGAGCGCATTTGCGCTCACGATGCACCTACGGCAAAGATCGTGTGGAAGGAATACCCAGACATTGATCTGCGGGAGCCAAACTGGCTACCGGACTTCAGAAGACAGCCAGGCTTGCTGTTGGACACGACATTGGTCCAAACATGCTTTGTCCCCTGGTGGCTTTGGACAGGTTATGCCGCATGATGATAGGTACGTGCTCCTGCAAAGTTTTATTAACTTCTTTGATAACCAGAAGCAAATCCCAAGGGGTGAGCAAGGATATAACCCCATGTATAAAGTTCAGCTCCTGCTTGACATTGTGGAACCAACATATAAACAATTTTATCAGCCTGGCCGTGATTTGTCTGTGCATTAATCTACGATAAAATACAAGGGACACCTTTTTTTCCACCAATATATGCCAGACAAGCCCACAAAGTATGGCATAAAGGATTTTGTACTGGCTGAAGCAAACACTGGTTTCTGTCTGAAAGTAATCGCATATACAGGAAAGTATATCTTTCAAAGAGAACTGTCCCTTGACAAGTCAGGTTGTGCTGGAGCTGATTCAGGGCTATGAACATTTGGGTCATGTGTACATGGACAATTTTTATACATGCCCAGAATTGGGCATGGAGCTACAGAGCAGGGGAATTGGAGCTTGTGGCACAGCGAGGGTGAACAGGAGACACACGCCTGCACAGTTGAAGCCAGACAGGTTGAAGATGAAAAGAGGTGACAATACAGTTTTCATGCGGGCGGAAAACTTGGTGGCAGTGGCATGGCACGATGTCAAATGGGTGACTTGTCTTTCTACAGTACACACTAAAAATGTGAGAAAGTGCAGCAAGAGACAATTGAAAAGGAAGCACCAGTGCAACACATATTGTAAGCAGTATAATGCAGCAATGCATGCAATTGGCTGCTTTTAGCGGTATACTTTGCTGTGTAGCACATATGAGATATGTATGTGAAATCATATAGTATAGAGGCTCATTCAACATGCAAGACAGTAACATTTGTAAATATTTTTGTTTATTTGATATGTTAAACCATTGCTTTGTGTTCTTTTTTTTATTAAAAAGTTAGTTTTTGGAAATATATTCAGCCCTGGGAGAAAAGAAATTAAAAAAAAATAAAAAAAATAGCCCTAAAAGAGTTTTAACCTGTATCCAGCCCTACATGCAGGTTCTCCAACATGCAGGGGAAATCCTGGTGGCAGGATTGACGCTCTAGCCATTGTTTAAAAAAACCTTGCAATGTTCCATTCAGACTAGTGCGGCACTGAGGTGTCATCCACAGCATGGCAGCAGTTGGGTCCAAATTAGGGGTGGTTCATCATGTGGGGGGTGCAGCAACGTGTTGAATCAGTACATGCTCTAAATCTCTTTCTTTTTGGATAAGTGTATGTGAAAATCTCTAAGTGAAAAAAAAAATCATTTAGTTAAAGTTTAACAGTTTTGTCATTTCTAATATTTAAGATTGATAACTTTATACAGGTAAAATTCTGTTACAACGAATATCTTTAACGAAATTTTCATAAAGTATTTTTGTGGTCCCCATATGACGCAGTTCCCCCATATGACGCAAGTCTATAGAAATCCCGTTACTACGAAGTACATTCAGCAGATATAGTGATCCCTCGCTATATCGCGCTTCGACTTTCGCGGCTTCACTCCATCGCAGATTTTAAATGTAAGCATATCTAAATATATATCACGGATTTTTCGCTGGTTCGCGGATTTCTGCGGACAATGGGTCTTTTAATTTATGGTACATGCTTCCTCAGTTGGTTTGCCCAGTTGATTTCATACAAGGGACGCTATTGGCGGATGGCTTAGAAGCTACCCAATCAGAGCATGTATTACGTATTAAATAAAACTCCTCAATGATATATGATATGCTTCCTGCGTGGTGCTTGATTGTTTGCTTTTCTCTTGTCTCTCACACTCTCTGCCTGACGGAGGGGGTGTGAGCAGAGGGGCTGTCTGCTTAGAGGATACGGACTTCACATTGCTCCCTTCTTTGCGGCCGGCCGCTTTATCGTGGTGCTTCGGCATACTTAAGACACGTATTGATTTTTTGATTGTTTGCCTCTCTCTCTCTCAGACGCATTCCTTTGAAGAGAAGATATATTTGCATTCTTTTAATTGTGAGAAAGAACTGTCATCTCTGTCTTGTCATGGAGCACAGTTTAAACTTTTGACTAAAGGGTGTTATTTCATGTCTAGAGGGCTCTAATAATGTTAACAGAGTGGGAGAGTTTATAAGGGCTTAAAATATATAAAAATAACCATACAAACATATGGTTTCTACTTCGCGGATTTTCACCAATCGCGGGGGGTTTACTGTACTTTCATTACAACGAAGTGCCTAAAAGACCTTGAAACGCCTGAATGAATGATCCACAGAGCAGTTAGTTCTGTGGCCACAGCTCAGTTGTACACAACGATCCCCCAAACAGAAACATTGTAATTTTTTTCAAACTTTTCTTCGAACTTTCCTTGTACTGTTTTTTTTTTTTTTTTGCCATGTTTGTTTTCGGTGGTTTTCAACGATACCTTTTGCTTATTGCTCATCAACATTTGAAAAACATCCATTGAGGGAAAAAAAAACCCTTTACATTTTTGCATCTCTCGATTGAGGTAAAAAGAAAAAAGACATTGTCAGCGAATTCGGAATTTTGCCATCAACGCTGTCAACTTTCTTGAAAGACCGAGGAAAAAAAAAAAAAGAAGAAAAACCTTGGGTTGCAAACGTATGTTAACTGCTACATTTGAAGACGTCGTAAAAGCAGTTTTTATGTGGTTCAGTGATGCTCACTCAAGAAACATTCCTATTAATGCGGCACTCATTCAAGAAAATGTGAGGTTTGTAAACTCTTGGGACCTCCCACAACTGGAAGACATGCTGAAGAGCATCCCGAAGTCCGATCTCCGCGTCTATGGAAGACTGTTTATCTGTTGCCGGGGCAACAGCAGGCTCAAAGCTATGCTGCATCTCTCAGCTATAGTGTCGTCTCTCCACCAAAGCAAACAGAAAAGATATTGGTGGGTAATGCAAGGTACATTGTAAATGCAGATAACAGGTTTACTTGGTCACTGATCTGGCCACGACCCTGCCTGACTGCTGTGTCTGTGTACAGCAGAGTGGCAGATCACACTACAAGAAATAACTGTGCCGTTCCTGTTTCAAGCTGAATAAAGCTGGTTTTGCTAAAGTACTGAGACTAAGCCTCATGTTTTGGGGTGCAAGACAGGGACTTATAGCACAACCCGGATCTTTTATGATTTGCTTCTGTGTCGCTTCACTGCAGCTCTATGAGCCTGATGTTGCCACACTTTTGTAAACACACATAGATAAATGTACCACCAACTGACCTGTAATCTTAAAGTACACAACAAGGACAGAAAATACCAAAATGTTAAACTGTTAAATGTCAGCATCAAATGGCCACAAATAATTCACTTCACCAAGCATACATTAATTTTATTAACCTACCACTAGCACAAACTATCAAGGCTGAATGACATAACACAGTGTTGATCAGTAAAAGAATATTCTAACAGCTTAGTGATGCAGTATAAATCCCAGAATCCACATAAGAAATAATGAAAGGTTCATGGCCTTAAAATGACTAGTATAAAAAGGTGCTTAAGTACCGAGCATGAAATTGTACAACCGTCTCTCTCATATATAAAAATAAAAATTATATAAACGTAGACTCTTCCTGTTGGCTGTTTAAACAAGTTAAAACTGTAGATTGTGTATGTAAAGATTAGGCAGTAAGCCAGAGCTATAAAATAAAAAGACTATTTTTCAGGAAGCATGTGCCTCCTGCAAAATTTAGCTGTCAGCAATCTACACTGGTTGACAATGTTTGTTTGGAGGTTCTGGTGAAATCTATGAAATACTATTTGAAAGCTCCTTTTGTACCTTTGATGGTCTGACTGGGTTAGGTTATAAAGTGAAGTTAAATAATGGTGAAATGTATAACACATACTTCAAGGAATGAATAAAAAAAATATTTGAAAACAGAAGTTTCAATGAAAACATCTGCCCAGATCAGGCAAAGCCTGTACTGAGCACACACCAATTACTGCCTCTTTTTGATGCATAGAAAGTAATCACTACACAGTATATTGCTGCAACTTTGAAAGTGCAGCAGCTGTTTTGTAAAACTCCCAAAATACACATGTTCAGAAGTGCACTGCAACACCCAATAGGCATATTAGTTAAACTGTATTAACAGCTAGCATAAAAACAGGTAGGCAGTTTTTACTTTATTGTTCTAAGTAAAATGACAACCTTCACAGCACAGAACAGTTGCCTGTTTTTGACTTCCCAGTTTAGTAAAGTCCTGATAACTGTGGTCTTAAAATGAGCTGCTGTACTCTACTACTGGACCTTGCCTGACCAATAACAGTAATGAAAGAATGCTGAATACTTATTTCAATAAAATATTACATACAGTAATAAATGTTAAGGGTAGTATATTTGGTTACTTTACTGCAGGGGTACTCGACTCCAGTTATCAAGTACGGCAGTTGCTGCAGGTTTTTGCTTTAACCAAATTTTAAATTAGAAACAATTTACTATTAAAGCAATGTTTTTGGGGCTTATTTTTACTTAACCTTTTCATTAAGGTGCCTTAATTGCCAATGTAGCTGCCAATGTGTAAGGCGAAGTCAGGCACGGGTAAGACGCGTGTCAAAGAAATCTCAAAGTCCAAAAGTTTGTTTAAAAATATTTAGTGAAAGTTAAAATCAAATATTCCACACAAGAATAAAGGCAAAAAAAGGAAAAAAAATGTATCTTCTATAGATTTAGTTTTTCTTAAGAAGCTTTGGTTATTTCTTTACTTAAAAGTTCTTAATTTCTTCTTCTGTATGCCTTAAACATACGGTTCAACACTTAAAATCTTTTATTTTAAGAGTTACTTCACACTCAAAAGGCCCGTAGACCGTAGGCACATTGACATGTACCGAGGCACGTTCACGTGCGCAAGCACGAACGTGAGCACAAACAAGGACACGGTTAAAAAACCGTATGCCTCTATACCTTACACAAGGCAAGGCTAGACTCTAACGAACATTGTTTACTCAAAAACTGTTAAGAAATGACAGGAAAATACCAACTCAATTCTATTCACGGGGGTTATAGGAACCTCCCATATTTTATGCATTATCATCTAATAAATATTCATATATTTTATAGATCTAGGAAAATGGCTCTTACAGCCAATTTCAGTTTTAAACAACTACATCGGGGTTTAAATTTTTGCCCGTTTTCTTAAGCAGCCGTCAGTTATTAATGAAGTGCAAATGACAAAAGGAAACATCAGCTCTCCAGCTAACATGCTTTAATAAACTTGTATACATGTATCATGAAATGTGTGCTAATACAATATTTTGGGGGGAAAAAAAAAAAAGCGAATAGCAGCATCAAGAGGTACACATCTATTTCAGACCGTAAAACACATTGATTTTCTGAGAACATTATCCAACATCTATAATGTTGGAAAGATCTATCTTGAAAGAATTAAAGCATCAGCGAGTAATAAATAAATATGAAGATTCACTACCTGCTAGGCCTAGCTTCGAATTATGAAACTGGTTGGAATGAAAAACCTCCAGGGCTGGAGAGTAGTACAGTAGTAGCCTTTTTAATTAAAAAGGATGACACCAGCATACGATAACTGAAAAGTTCACATCTTCATTATAATATAGAAAATCTAAAGGGACATACTGATTTTAGGTAAAGACAGATATCAATTACAACTCCACTATATATGAGCAAAAACAAACAGAAACCAAGAGTAATAACTTACCTGGTTCTGAAAAACCTGAAAACTATGTTAGCAAAATTTCTGTTGTAGTCTCATGAACTCTGAGAATACAAACTAAACAGAACCCTTTAAGAAAACAAAAACCCACTTACCCCTTGTAGTCCATTAAACTGAATTGTTGGCTGGGAGGCAGATGCATTCTGAAATAAGAAGCAATAATCTAAATTAAAATCATTACATAGAGGGGAAAAAAATTCTCTTCTAAAAGTGCTGCTTTTGATTTTTAGTACAAAAATTACATGTACAGGAATTAATTCTGTACCTTATTTTTAGAAGGACTAAGTTAGTGGCTTATTATGATAATCATTTAATGCGAGCATCACATTAAAATATAGTGTTTAAATGCCATTACAAAAATGTATTTATGGGCCATGTAATAAAGGTTGCAAAGCTGAAGAAAACTCCTAACCTACAATTGTGAAGCAAATCACTGTACAATGTAAACTAGGTTTATAACCATATCAATATACAGTACATGATAATTATATTGCTCAAATAAGGTGAAAACTGTCCAACATTAAAACAGTGCAGGTATATGAAGTTTAAGCTAACTTTATGTAAAACACAAAATGCCACTGTACTTGTATACTCCATTACTCCCTATGAGAGCAGAAATTTCATCCATCTTATATGGCAGAAATCGAATATTGCCCATTACTATGGATGGTAGACCATTTCTAAAACCTTTTTGCCTTGCTTTTATTCTTACGCCAGCATACGGCCCTCTATGTTTATGGACAAACAGCTCCAGCTGTAAAGTAAAAGTGAGCTGCTAAGATGTTTGTGATCTCAGGGCAAGTAGCTGTTTACGGGACTATTTAATCCACCCCACTTATTTAAAACTCCTTTGATGCTTTTGAAAAAAGGTATGGAAAGCACCATTTAGGTTACAGTAATAGTTACAGAAGACTGCTTGGCTTTATTTGCACCAATTACATTTTACAGACTACTGAATGTGCGGCTATCTCAGGCATCAGGACAAGTGCAGCACCTTAATTTGCCCCATTATCTTTACATAGTTTATCTTGAATAATAAATAATATTGATCCTCAATTTTTTGTGCATCCCACAACCCTAGACTTTGGTATAGAAAAATGGCATGACATATTTATACCATTTAAAGACTGGCACTTAAGTTGGGTATTTCAGCATTGTGATAACCCAACAAGGTAACTGCTCAAAAATTCAAACAGGCTTAGTCTATAAGTGAAGAGTTATCAAATATTTAAAATTGATTTAAATTGCAAGTGTAACTTATGTAAAATTGGCACCTCATCTTAATTTCCCCATCAAATACATAGGTGTTTTTTTTAAATCTAAACAAAAAAGAAAGAAACTTCCAAAACAGGAAACACAACTTTATTTGCTTTAAAGTTTTATTTGGAGATGCCAACATATCTGAAGTGTAACTGGCAGAAACAAAGCCAGTGCAAGCAAAAATTAAATTAAAAAATTTTGTATTTTAATGTCCAATATCAGTTTAATTTTTTTGCTACTTGACTTCAGAGTTGAGTACTCAGAAATGCAAAACATGTAACTGATACCAACTACAAGTACCTACAAGTTCATTTCAATACACAGTACTGGTAAGCAGCCTTTTAGAGAAGTTGTGTTTTTTTTGTTTCTTTAAAACCTTTTGTTTTTTTTATTAAACTAGTTTTGAATACTTTCTAAACTTGATCTGATTTATCACAGATAGTAGCTAACAGATATTGTATAAAAGGAGTTTAAATTTATAAACAATCTGCCAGTGTTATTGTGACCCAAGCACTAGCTTGTCTCAACCTCTTTCTGAACAAGCTGTGAACCTGGGAATAGTGACATTGACAGCAAAGAGGATCTAAAACCTACCTTACTTCTGCAATACCTGGAAACATAAGAGACCCAGAGAAATTAAAAGTGGGATGTATTAAAAATTCCCACAATCATTTCCTAACACTGCGATCTCTAGCACTGAAGCAACTCTGTTCCACGCTACCACAGATCCTAAGACGGAGAGGGCAAAGTAGTGGAGAAAGAAAAGCCAGACTGAAACAAGTTGGAACTGATCTGCTATCTATTGTAACAGACAAAGTTCAATTGCTCACAAATAAGATGAATGAACAGTCTGCTCTCATACTGGGTTACGGCACAGAGTTACTGTTGAATCTCTTATTATGGGGAGCGGACTAAAACCTGACATACAAACACTATTTTATCTTATTTGAGAAGAGAGAGGACCCACTGCAGTGTGAGAAAAAAGGGCAATAGAGGGGTCCGATCATCTATGTGACTGAGGAACAAGGGTAAAAGGGAACATATTACAGTCAAAACTAAAATTTGTAATACAGACATTGAAATTCTTGCTGTTGAAATTCACTCTTACTATTTGCTCAGGGAGATCAATAAGGATGATTTGTTTATATTCCTCCCAGATTCAGAAATTTACTGTTACCAGCACTCTAAAGATGAAACATTTTGACTCGACAGTTATAATGAGATGACTTCAACCTAGATGTGTGCAATATTGGCAAAACAAATTATATCTCGATATTTTCTGGGACTCTGATAATGATAATTTGACAATATTTTGCATCCTTTAAAAAGGGGTTTGTAATAGTCTTATTGATCTAGCCTAGTCTTGTTAATAGGATATTAACTGTAACTTAGTAAAGAGATTAATGGAAATAGTTAAGGACAACTGGTCTTAATTACTTATAAATTAAGTAAAAACACGAAAAAATTTAAAAAATCACCAGTAAAATTACTCAGAGCAGTGCAAGTATAAGTAAACCATTTGAAAGGGGCCTACAGGATTTTTAAAAAAAAAAAATGCAGTAAGACCAACACACCTATTAAAATGAGAGCATTTTAAACTCTTACTGTAAACAAGATATGAATCCAAAGGGAATAAAATACTGATCATAACTGAACTACAAGGCATGAACATTACACTCTAGATAAACTGCTCTGCTGAATGGTGAATAGTGCAGCATACAAGAAAGAATAAAAATCTAACACACTGTACTATAGTGTAAAAATCCAAAGTCCTGGAGGGGAAAAAAAAAAAAAAAAAAACTACAGTATTTGGAAAAGTTCTGTCATATATTGCACAGAGATACAAAAAACCCAAACCTATAACATTTTTAAAAAAATTACTAACTTCAAGTTCTGTGCATTCTGAACCAACCTATATATCCAAATAGATGCATCTCAACCAAACATATATACCTGAACAATGTAAAACATTTAAATCAAGGATACTAGATATCTAAATATATACATCTAAATCAAGGATATAAAATGATCAGAATATTCCTGCTTCACAGGTAAATGCCTTGCAAGTAAAGGACAACAGTAACTGCTCTGGCTATTTACTCATCCCTTCTCACCTTAACCCAAGACACTGCTCACTTAAATAATAATACATTTATATAGCACCTTTCCCATGTTTAAGGCACTTACTGCTATGTTCACCCAGTGGTGCCTGCATTTGGGGGGGGGGGGGGGGGGGTTAAGTTTATACTGCAATACACAGACAAACATCAGTTATTTGTGAAGAATATTCTGATCATTTTGTATTTTTAAACATTGATCGGCATTCAGAAACAAAAACGTGCACATCTAGAGTTTTCCCTACCCATTCGTGGGGTCTCATGTATAAGCGGTGCATACGCACAAAAATGTTGCGTATGCCCGTTTTCACGCTCACATCACGATGTATAAAAACTAAACTTGGTATAAAGCCACGCAACATTTTCACGCTAGCTCAATCCCTTGTGTACACAAGTTCTCTGCTTGGTTTTGCAAACTGGCAGCACCCAGTGTCAAAACAGTGCTACTGTTCCCGATTGCTTTCCCTTTATTTTTTAGATTCACATCCCTGACGCAGCTTTATCATACACACTGAAATTAACCGCATATTATTTATTAGTTTAAGGCATCTGACTGTAATCAACCCGTAACCATATTATGGTGCACAGAATGGCCAAACTATTCCAAATACTATAGCTGCTTTAGCATTGATACTCTCAGTACACCACTGAGTATTTAACCCACTGCATTCGAGTATGGAATCACAGCTCTACAGCAACTGAACGGAAAGAGGATAATTGGGATACAGCATCTAGCACACATGCCACAGCCATGCACACAGTCTATCTGAACCTCTTCCATACAGTACGGCAAATGCTTCAGAGCCTTTCCTGTGGGGACCGCGCACTTCAAAAAAAGTTTCATCCCAAGAGCTCTAAACGCACTCCGTCTACCGAGTGATCCTGGTAGAATTGTTTGTACTCATAAGTACAATTACCTCACTGTAAACTTCTACTACGTTTATATTGCACAACCTGAGTCACTTTATAAAGCATGCATTTACATACGATGACGACTGGCTTCTAAGTTGATTCAGATTTCCAAGCGCCATCTTCTTGGAGCTCTTGATATTTTTAAGATGAAATGCAGTACAGTGGAACCTCGGGTCACGACCGTAATTCATTCCAAAACTCTGGTCGCAAACCAATTTGGTCGTGACCCGAACTAATTTCCCTCATAGGATTGTTTCTAAGCATAAAAATAATTAATTATACCATAGAATGCACAGTGTAATAGTAAACTAAATGTAAAAACATTGAACACTGAGGAAAACCTTGAACAAACTAACATTGCAAGAGTTCACACTATAGCCTTACGAACCGCTCGCTTAAAAAATTTTTTTAAAAAAAAAAAAAAATTTAAAAAAAAAAAAGGTTTTAAGCACAGGGAAAACACAAAAAATTTGAAAAATCCTTAATTTATACAAAAACCAACCATAAACCACCAAGAAAACTAACCTTGCAGCAAATCGCCATGAATCTTCCTGGCTTTCTCGCATAACATCGCCTCGTTTACACTATCCCCTGCAAGTTGCTTCTCATTCAACCACACTAGCAACAGTTTTTCCACCTCTTCCAGCACTTGAGGCCTCTGCTTGGTTAACACTGTAAATCCTTTTGCAACATCAGCCGCTTTAATTGACTCTTTCTGCTTTAGAAAAGTCGAAATCGTAGATTTTGACTTATACTTGGCGGCAAAAACAGTAACACTAACAACTGGCTCGTACTTTTCAATAATTTCTTTCTTGAATTCAATTTCAATTTTCTTCGAACCAACACTAACACTCTTCACTTGCTTAGAGGCCATGGTTAATTGCAAAATTAACGCAAAAGCACACTGAAGAGAGCACAAAGTGTTCACAGCAAATGCACGCACGTCTGACCGAGAACAACATACAAGGAGAGACTGAACACGTGCGGAAATCTGTGTGTACGAACCGGAAGGGAAACTGGCTTCTTCATCACCCGAGTGTGTGGTCGTGAACAGATGCAAATGTTTGGCGAATTTTTTGGTCGTAACCCGATTTGTACATGTTCACAGACGTTCGTGACCCGAGGTTCCACTGTATGTTTATTAAACAGATAAATTTTAAACTTCATTTAAATAATGTATATCTATACTAATAAAAGGCAAAGCCCTCACTAACTGACTGACTCACTCACTCACTGACTCATCACTAATTCTCCAACTTCCCGTGTAGGTAGAAGGCTGAAATTTGGCAGGCTCATTCCTTACAGCTTCCTTACAAAAGTTGGGCAGATTTCATTTCGAAATTCTACACATTCTGGTTATAACTGGAAGGTATTTTTCTCCATTTACTGTAATGGAGTTGAGCTTGAAAGCCGTGGGGGCGGAGTTTCGTGTGACATCATCACGCCGCCCACGTAATCACGTGAACTGACTGTCAACGCACTATGTAGAAAACCAGGAAGAGCTCCAAAAT
>JANRMT010062837.1:58333598-58420538 GCA_026402145.1 Polypterus bichir lapradei
ACCAGCAGCACTCATGACAATGACAAAACAATTACGTTGTCAATCATGTTACGTTATTATTAAAATGTTTCCTTTTCTTTTTACTTCTCCGCTGCGAAGCGCGGGTATTCTGCTATTGTTAATAATTAAATATGCAAGGACACAGTGGAAAACAGTAGTGATGTGCTGTCACCTTGATCAGGGATTATTCCTGCCTCATGCTGTATGCTAGCTGGGATTGGAGCGTCCCTAGATGGATAGAATAACTAAAACGTACTACAAAGATATTTCAATGTTCCATAAAAGTTTTGAAGAATCAGCATTCTAAGCTTACAGATGGCTTGGCATCTATTACAGAGCTGATCGTGTAATGATTGGAGAAAGAAATGGAAGGACGGGAATTGGAGGTTAGTACGTTTGAGTTAGAGACAGTACTGCTGCAATAAATTATTTCATCAAAGGTCACGCAAGGCGCAGTAGGCCTCTTGTGGAAGGCAGGAACAATCTCTGGACAGGGCACCAGCTTATTGCTAATACTGCGCCACCGTGTCCCCATGTTTAATACATGCTTTAATTCCTATCATGAAAATTATATCAAGTATACATCTTAATATTTAAATTGTTCAGAAAGCCGTTATATCATGAAGGTAATGCATTCTGTGTCCTGTCAGAGGAAGAGAAAGCCTACTTAAGAAGCACATAGTGATTCACACACAAAGTACATAAAAGAACACAAAGCATTTAACGTAATTACAATGGGATCTGAGAAACTAGTAAATGAAACTAAGATGAAGTTTGACTTTTTACTTTAATGACAAAATAAACTGTGATTAAAGTGGAAATATCAAGATTAAAGTGGACATTTGGACATTTTTTTCAACCGTGTCCCTATTTTATTTTTCTTTTCTCTGTACCCTAATATGCTTTCATGTGACACTCAGACGGTGGGCTACAACTCTCCTTTTCACAGCGACTTTGATATCTGACTACCATACTTTGCGGCTTTCTGAACTTGATCAACTTCCTTTTGCGGTCTATATCACTGCTTAAACTAACAAAGTTTTCCTTGCCTCTACTTGGTATTTGCTGAAATTCTTCTTCACCCCCCCGTGCTTTTGCCATTGTTTTTTCACAGAATGCAAAACATAAGGGACTATTTATATTGATTTGCATATTAAAAGAGACGTAATTCTGGGAAGAGTCTGTGTGGTGCGGCAGGCGTGTGCACGTGCGTTACTTTCATGATGCCCAGGATTTATGTAGCAAAAGAACGTGGAAGTTGGCAAACACACAGATTAATGTATCTGGATTTTTTGTGCATACGCACATTTCCACTCTTGTCCATATACCATGTTTTAGTGTGAATTCTACGCACAGCATTATGCATGAGGCCAATCTGTATTTCTTTTAAATGAAGTGCGGCCAATAAGAAATAACAGAAGTCACTGTTAGATGATCTGTAATAACTGACTGCTCCAGCTCAGCATCTGACTTTCCAAATGTCTTGCTTGCAGTCTCACGTTTTTCTTTCATTTTACATTATTGGATATCACACAGATAATATGATCCACACACCCCTCTTTTCTGTTTGTATTTCTCCCTTGATATTTGTATTGGTCAGGGGTGATCTCCATGTTAAACGTAGTTTATCATTGACAGAATACCTCACAGTGATTTCTGTTATTCCTTATTGGCAGCGCTTCATTTAAAAGTAATCCAGATCAGGAAGAAGGATGGATCATCTTTGAAAGGAGACAACTGGAGCCGAGTAGTTTCTTGTACATGCTGATCATTCGGTGCCTCTGATCATTGATCAGAATATTCCTGCTTCACAAATAACTGATGTTTTGCACCTGGGGTGGGCATTTTAACTATAAACTGAAGGTAATAAAAATTGGCTGATGTATCCACTGTATTTTACATTCAAAAAAATATCACAAGTAATACCTTTTATCTTTTTATCTAATCAAGTTTTTGCTTAAAGTAAGACATTTTTGTGGATGTGATATCCATGGGCTAAAGCCGACTTTCTCCGTTGAAAGCCTGTAAATACCCTGGGTATTTATTAGTCCCTTTTCACGCTAATACAGAAGATCCCACATTTAACCAGTAGTGTGGGCATCTGATGGTGTGCGAGTGTGTGCGTTTTGAGAAGAATCTGTCGTGGGAGAGAAAGAGCTAGAGAGGGAGGTGGCACAAGTCAAAAATCTGTGCAAGTGTTTTAAAATAACGAAAGAAAAAAAAAAAAAAGGGGGCTTTGGAATTGAGGACCCCCAACCAAGGCAGCTTGTGAAATAAAAAGCACCCCATAGGCATATGCTTCTTATGGAAACAAAAATAATCCAAATGAATAAACGAATGGATTGCTATCTTTTGAGCAACATTAGTCTTTTCAAAGCCAATCCACCTCCATGAAAGTGATGGTGATCCAGGTCTTGAAATTAAATCTAATGACGTAGAGTGCAAGGCGGTTTTATCCCCGCCTCTGTTTGCTCACTCATTTTTAAGCCGCTACTCTAGCTTAACTTGTGTGCACTACCTGTGCACACCTAGGTGCTCGCTTTGCACATGCGCAGTAGTTTATCCCGTTAAGTTACACAAGACTGTGAATGCCTGGACTCTCAAGGCGTGTTTTTGTAAAGTGTGTGTGTGACATACTTGATAATTTTAGCTCGCACATAGTTAATACAAAAATTAAGATATTACCTTAGACAATGCATATCACACACTACTACTTTAACCATGTACATTTGTAAAGAAAAATGACAAACATCTATCAGTATGTGTCATGTTCCACTTGAGGAAATAAGCTTTACCTGTTCTCTTCAAATGTGAAATATGCCTATAAATGTAAGCCTGTAGCACATCTGGGTAGATCTGGCCACAACCTGATTCATCTAATTCCCCACTGTTAACAGGCTATCAAGTCTGTTACTAGGCTGGCAACCTGTTACCACCAGGTTAATGAAGTAGAGCCTGGAGGTTGAAATGGCCTTGAATGACCACTTCTAAAAGGAAGGACTTAATGGGAATTACATGAGGATAATATTGAGGAACTCTGTCACTGCATCACAGAATTAGAGTCAATGCAACGGTGTCCTAAAAAAAAGTATACAGCTTTCCCAACAAGCAGCCCTGTATTACGAAGGCGCTAAAAAAAAAAAATCTCCCAAATGTGAATAGAGCATTCAAATCTGGTGACAAAGATGTTCTTAAGAGCATAGAGAGAGAGAATGCTGAAGAAAAAGCAGAGAGAAGGGAAGGAGGTTTATAGAATTAAAATAGAAAAACACATCCAGAGTAACAAATTGTGCTCGGAATGGACCGAGCATCATTACTAGTTCAGGTGCTAGAAAAGAAAGAATGTGGAAAAAGCTAACACCCAGAACCAATACTTTATTTCACCAACCCCTTCTTTCTTCCAATGACCAGCAAACCTAGAGCAACATAAGGAATGGTCCTTTCTCCTTTTCCCTTCAACCTGTACACCTCAAACTATAAATATAACAGGTTCATATAAAAACCACTATTGGAGCTCCTTTGTAGGAGTGGCAATACATCTTTATAATGCTTCACTGCAACTGCCCTTTTTACTGTATCTTTAGCCAAATCAGGGGTGTTCACATATAATGTGCAATGCACCTTTTGCAAAAGCCCAAGTCTGTCTGCATGAAACTCTGTCCTCCATGACTAATTATGCTGAGATGTGTCATACTTAAAAGAAATTTGTCAACTTTCATTCAGATTGTGTTGTATGAAGTTTTAAAATTTCTAAATTTCCCATTGAAAAGCATTAGAATATTTGCAAACTTGTACATCTTAAAACATAGAAACATTCTCTGTGAATTCAAGTAAGAAATAGTTTACCGTTTAAATTTTGTCATAAAGGCGGTTACATTAACTTGTATATTTTGCCCATTTTCCTCCTTAGCCGCTTGAATACCCAATGCCACGGAGTCAGACACTGGGCAGAGCACATGTCCACAAACAGCTCACACAACTGCACTTTCTGCTGCTTTATGGGAGGTTAAATAAGTAAAGATCACAAGCACACTCGGTTCTGAAAGACAAGTCACAAGTTGATCTGGACGCAAGATGGACCGATATACTTATTCAAACCTGACCTTATGTATAGTACTGTATAATAATTCCTTTAAGTCTTATTGTTTGCTTTATATCCTTTTCTATCATTCTTACCACTAGTGCTGGGCGGTATGACAACTTCTATATCACAGTACTTTTCAAAATTATACCGGTTTCACGGTATTCAAACAGTACTTTTTCCCCATGCATGAGTGGATGTTAACCACATTTTCCACTGCAATTACTGGAGAAGACTGGCTAAGAATAACCTATTCCACTGTCATGAGAAATGTACATTGTACAAAAAAAAAAAAAAAAAACTGCACACAGGTATTAATACAGGATTGCATGGCCCCATAAAGTGTTTTCAAGGGGGTGGCACTATGAAAAGAAGGAATCACATTGAATGACAGTTGCAATCAAAATATAAAACCTCTTTATTGAACAAATTTGGCAAACAACTTAAGATAAAATTGACAACATATTTTCAACCATCCAAAGAGGCATTTAGACTCTGAATATTTAGAAAAATATTCAGAGGTGCTTGTCAAAAGTTGTAATGCACCGATGTCTTAGAAAAGGAATAGTGAATATTTTTTGTAAACCAACTACACTTTGTTAGTTAACAATCTCTGTCCACTGACACGTTAAAGTGACTTTTCAAACAACTTTACCATCATTAAACTGCATAATAGTGAAACTAATAAATCATAATAAAATAATAGTGCAACTTCCAGTAATAATACTATTACTTTAAGGACTTCAAGCCCAGGTGCATTACACAGTATTCACCAAATAAAAACAAAAATAAAACAAGTGCAACTTGCAGAGACATCTTTGCCAACTGAATCATCATTAAGGCAAATTACATTAATATGGACCCTGCTTCAAGCTAAGCTACATACATAAATAATAAAACCGCAACTTGCATTTATAATGCTATTTGTGGTATAGCCCTACAGAAGCTTATTAGGGCCACAGAGAAGGGGGGAAAAAAAACCCATGTTGACCTGTTGACTTTATTCTCAACATTTCCACTTTAATCTTGACGCTTATGTCGAGATCAAAGTCGACGTTTCCACTTTATTCTCAGCTTATTTTCTCATTGAAGGTGCATGTCATGAACTAAACTTCATCCTAAAATCAATGTTTAATTTACTAGATTTTCTCAAACCCCGTCATAAGTTATGTAGCACATTAAATGCTTTGTGTTAAGTGTTCCCTTACCCAGTTTTTAATCGCTATGCGCTTCTTAAACTGACTTCCTCTACACTATGAAGAGGCGCAGGGAGGGATCGCCGCACAAAATCCATTCACTTCATGATATTCCTGCTCTCTGAAAATTTAGAATGCTAAGATAAATACTTGATATCATTTTCAGGATGAAATGCATTAAAGCAGGTATTAAAAATGCACGGTAGTGAGGGGGTAGTGCTGCTCCCTCGCAGTAAGGGGTCCCCAGGTGTATGTTCAGTGTGAACTTTATGGCAGGTGTAACGAGGCTTCAAAAAAAAAAAAAAAAAAAAAAAAAAAAACTGGATGTATGAATGGGTATCGCACAGGTTTAACTTAAATATTGTTTAAATGTTGGGTTTGTGATTTGGTGGTGGGAGACACAAACACGGAAATCAATGGATGTTCTTCTGAGTGGGCTTTCTTTATTGCATGCAAACTGTCTCCGACGTACCAAAAACCCAGTTCCTATCCTTTTTCTTTCTCCACATAACCAATCACCACACGATAAACGTCTTTGTGAAATTAAAGCTAGTTATAAAACTTAGACCATGGAGTCTTCAGAACCTTAAAAATCTTCATTATACATGTTTAAATATGCCATCCATTCAGGATTGTGCCCATCCCAGCAAGCACTGCGTGTGAAGCAGGAGCAAATCCTGAACGAGGAGCCAGCACATCGCGGGGTGAATACGAGCAATACATGCACTAGCAGGGTTAATATAGCATAACAAAACCCTACATCCTACATGACTTTAAAAGAAAACTGAAGCACACCGAGTAAACCTACCAGAAAAACATGCAACTTCAAAGCAGGGAACACCCGGGACCCCTTTGCTGCGTGGCAGCAGTGCAACCTCCATGCCACCGTACCCCAACATGATTAATACATGCTTGAATGCATTTTACCATGAAAATTATATCAAGTACTTAGCACTCTAAATGTTCAGGGAGAAGGAATATCATGAAATTAATATATTCTGTGTGCTGCCTGCGCCTCCTCTTAGTGCAAGAGGAAGTCAGTTTAAGAAGCATGTAGCGATTAACATGGCTGGGGAACACTTAACACAAAATATTTAATGTACTACATAACTTACGATGGGGTTTGAGAAAGTCTAGTAAATTAAATATTCATTTTAAGATGAAGTTTAGTTTACAATGTTCTACTTTAATGACAAATTACAAGAATAAAGTCAACATGTCGAATTTAATCCCGACATAATAGGAGAGAATAAAGTAAAAATGTCGAGAACAAAGTCAACTTGTTGTCACACTATTACACAGTACCCAGGTACATTACAAAGTACTGAAAAAAATAAAACAAGTACAACTTGGCTTGCAGTATTATCCAGTAGTATAGAAACAGTATTCACAAATGTGAACATAATGGTCCACATCTGACCTTTTAAATACAAAGTATCTCCAGACAACAGACTCCTTTTTCCAGCAAAAGTTCTTCTGTGTCATCATGTTCAACTTTATCTTCTGTTACAGCTTCAGTTTCTGAACGTTCTCTGTCCATTCTCACCGTTCAGTACCTCCACTAACGCATGTACTCCATTGCATGCCTGTTGAGCGGTGTGGAAGTGAAAAAGAGCCCCCGCGCAATACCTACACTAACGCATGTACTCTGTTGTATGTGTTTGGTCCCCCTTAAACAGTTTCCCACTGCGCCATGTTCCGAACATTGTTTAGGCAATTTAAACCGGTGTTGCAGTATAAGAAAAATCCATACCATAACAAAAATAAAAAACGGTTTTCGGTATGAACCAGTATACCACCCAGCACTACTTACCACATTGTGTAGATTGTCTCTTTTACTGTAAAATATTTATTTTGTTTCGTCATTATTGTGGCTTCCATGGGTGTTGAACCTTTAACAGTTTCACAAATTCTTTGTGTTATCAGTGTGAGCCTCTCCTAGTGTTCGCTGTCTTAACTGTGAGAAGAGGAATTGTACTGGCAGGGTTTGTGCACTCATGTTTTCTGTTTTAACATTTCATCCTGTTAATAAAGTTTAAACAGACAAAGGAATTCAGTGTGGTGCATTACCCCTTCGTGGCAGTTCACACGAAGCAGAACATCGGGAGTCACAATGCAGAAGCCTCAGACATTTACTGGATTCAAAAATCAGAGTGCGGCAGCACAGTGCATGCGGTGAACACCAGTTACAATGGGAAAACTTAAAGTAACATGCGATTGCATTTGCTTTCTTTCCTCCTTAATACTGCTCAATTACCTTCTCTTTTGTGTTGACATCAATTGTCTTTTTTTCCCCTGTAATTGTAAGATAAATGTAACTGAACGTAGTCGAAATCTCTGCAGGTAATAAACAGATTGAGATGAATGAGTCACGGCATATGAAATGACTTGGCAAAAACTGTTTGCCTGTGCAATGCAGTAGCAGTTGCAAGTTGAACAGCCGTAAGGCACATGGGTCGTAAGTCACCGACTCCCTGTAAATGGAATGGGAAAACAATAATGTAAGCAAATACAAGACTGAATTGATTGAACAATTATCTGCAGATTATTATTATGACGAACCAACATTATCAACCTGCAGTTACAGTGTTTTACTAATTAATAACACAGGAAAGGTGCATCTGCCTTAACTGATATAAACATACAAGGGGTTTAAAAAATGAACAGTGGTGTAGAGAGTTGGAAGGCTTCAGTGGCTTAAGCCCCTGATATTTGTTGTTCAGCACCCCCTGTAATATACATGAACAATTGCTTTCTCATCATGTACCATTTGTATTCCCGTTATAGAATAAATCAGATCCTTTCAAAACTGATATAAATTTTAATGAAACACTCCATTTTAAATATTAAAAAGCTTGACAGACAAATTATTTTAGCTCCTTTTCTCCTTTTATAGGGTAATATTGACACTGATGTTATGCTAGTATTGGTCATTTTTATAGTAATAGATGTTTTTCAGCTGCTAATACTCTACTGGATATGCTTTCAAAAATGTTATGTTTAAGAAAATTGAACAATTAGTTACACACCCTATACCAATCACAAATATTATATTAATGCCATTTTTACATCACTCTGTGTATTAAAGCTATTGGGCCACAACAAGCTTATCTTGCTCTGGCTTTAATCCTATTGTAAACTGCTATTAGAAACCTCATATGTAATGTAGTCTAATAACACATGTAACTGCATTCTATTATTGCCATTACTGTTGAATAGGACTCAAATGTCACAACTGACTCCTGGATAAAGTAAATATAAAATATTCTAATTTTCACAACAGCCAACTTAGTCGATGAAGGCACCTGAATGTTACTAACTTCTTAATATTTCTGGTGTGAACTTAATGCTTATTTATTTTTTGAACTTAAAAAAAAAAAAAAAAAAAAAAAAAAAAAGACCTCTTGGGACAAAAACTTCAGTGCAATACTAGTGCCAACAAGTAGTATCAATGCATCCCTAATAATTTTACTTGCCAAAAATTTCTGCCGTCAATCATGTTGAATGAATCACACCCTCCGATTTCCTGTGACCGCTCACATTACTAGTTTAGTTGATAAAATGTTAGTTACGCTTATGTAGTCCAATCAGGCAAATACATTATCGTCAGCAAAACGAGCATGCATCAAATTGCATATGTTCTGCATAGTATTTGTGAGTTTGCAGACAAGTTTACCTTTCCACTAAAGATGCTCCTAAAGTGATCTAAAAATTAGCATACTTAATTTTTCATAGAGGGTGTCTATTCTGCTTCTAGAATTGAAACAAACTGAACATCCCTGGATCCAACACCCCATCTATCTTTTTTCAAAACCTGCATACCTAGTGAACCATTAACCTCCATCCTTTTCATCTAGAAGATGCCTCTGTTAATTCAAACTGACAAGAGTATTTTTGGCCAAATAGGGGAAAAAAAAAAAAAAAAAAAAAACCACACACACACATTTACAACAGGAAATGAATAAAGTTAACCACTGGGAATGAAAGATTAAAACTGTAAACTAAAACATTTAGATACAAAGGGGTTACATTTTTATACTGCCATAAAGAATGGATAACAGCAGAGAAGAAAAAAAATGTGGCATTTAAAAAATGGGTAACATACTCTTGATAATTCACATCCTTTATTAAAACCAATGACTCTAAACACATTAAAAGGTGAAATGCAGTAATAAAATGTAAGCCTATGCAAATAATACAAGAAGCAGCTGTTCATTCCAAATGGCTTGAGAGCTCACTCTCTCTTGCAGTAACTCAAGATATATTAATTAAATTGAAGAGTGTGGTTCGTGTGCATACCTAACTTCATCTCAAGTCAGCATGCATCTACACATTTTTATATAAAATTAAGAATTCAATTAGAAACAGATGTTATGCAAAATCTTACACAAACCCATATTATTTAAATGTATACTTGACAGTGCATTTCAGAGAAAATCTTATGCAAACTGTTAAGTATTTTCATCTAAATTCAATCCCTTGCCACTATCCCAAAGAAAGATTACATGCTGCTATATACAACACATATTTATGAAAGACTGCAGCAAGAACTGTGGGTAATCCAAGATCACTCCTAAAATGATATGTTGAGCTGACAGTGGGACGTGCTCCCTTTCCATACTTAGACTGAGGGTGCAAGGAATTCACTTCACTGACTCAGCAAAGCAAACTGGACACCATGCCTTTTAAATTCAGCACAAATAAGACAGATCAACACCATGGCAGTGTAATTTAAATCGTATTTGTTTGAAGTAGCAAAATCTGAAGCAAGTAAAACCACAAGAATTAAAGCAAACACAGAGGCATTAAAAATATGAATACATTTTAGAAAAATAACTAAATGTAACGTACCAAAATTGCTTACAAATGAAAGCTGAACTCCAAGGACACAAACCCAAAAGCTGTGAACTACCTGAAGCTGATATAATTACTACAGAAGGCTGGCCTAAATGAATCATGAGAAGGTGAAACAAACTCGGTTATTACTATGCAATATTACACACTTTAACAAATCATACATGTAAATATGGCCAAGTTAAAGTATTTATAAATAATCCATACAAAATGTTACTGACTCATTTGCTTTTGTTTCAGTCATGCAAACAACACTTTCAGAAGTAGGAATAATTCCCCACATTCAAGAGTTATTTTTATTGGCAATCGTCTGCCAAGGCTACCACTATTCAACTAGGCCCAGACATATTTAGGAGGACTGGGTGGAAATTAAAAAAATAAATAAATAAAATGGAAAAATTGATAATGGCCACAATGTAATAAGAATGCTTTAGAAGCAAATTGTAAAACAGGAGATATGTCAAAACAATCCAGAAAATAGTATGGCTCCCCATATTACCATAGTCGACTTTATTTTATTTACATATATAAATGTATATAAATAGCAAGTGCCTGTTATACTTCTAAATTTGAAGCCTATTTCTAAAAACTATGTACCTACTTTGATCAGGAATTTTCTGTTGCTGTACGGACACAATCGGAACTTCGCAAACGCTACAATACTTATGGGGAATATTTTAATTCGACCCCTAAAATCCCCTTCCCCATCCACCGGCAGTTGAAACTACCCTTACTACCGGACTATTTTTTCTCAAACCATATGGCTAACAATGATCTTATTTAAAAAATAAATAAATAAATAAAAATAAATAATGTTTGCCGAGAGGTTAAGAAAAATTGTTACTGAAATACGAAACTCTAAAAACGGCGATATGCTTTCGAAAATGCCTTAAGAAATCACTGAGAAAGCATGCACACGACATGTAGGAAATCGTAAAGGTAACAAAAAAATGTGTTACTGCAAGGTGATTACTTTTACACAGGCAAGGTATTAAAAAAATACTGTAGAAAAAGAAGTGCTCCCACCTCCCCCACACCACGACACCAGCACCTCACTGCCACACAAGCATTTTACTTTTGGGGGAAGAAAAAAAAAAAAAAAAAAAAAAACTCGATTTCATCTGCCAGCTGAGATAGTACTTCTGCAGAATATGTCCTTACTGAAAGATGTGCCTTTGCACCAGCAAACACCGCGAATTAATACATTTACTTAGGTTTAATCCACCCCCCCCCCCCCCGTTTTTTTTTTTTTTTTTTTTTTTTTTATTAATGTCAGTAAAAAGTCTGGCAAACTGACAAGAGGCGGCGTTTTAGTATAGACTTTTCCTTTAACCACCCAAAAGCAAATACTTGCATTAAAACATAACATAGTCCACATTTAACATGACAGAAGAAAAACGTACAGTTCAGCAAGGAGGCTCCCTTACTGCGATAATAAACCGCAGTTTGGTGGAAACCCAGATATGTAAAACACTTCACAAGACACTGCTAAATTGTTCCATATTAAACACAATTTATGATTCTGTATTGCTCAATGATGACAAACTACTGCCAACAAATTAAAAAGCAAAAATCTAAAGAAGAAAAAAAAAATCACTATCCATATGCTTAACAGCGTTACAAGGCCGAACTTCCACGGTTTCTATAAAGTGATCATCGTTTGGTGTTACTGCACATCAGCTTATTCGAGGGCGAAATCTGCTGGAGAATGAGGCTCACCAGCCTGCCCTGCTGCTCCCAAACTGCTGTGTTGAGCACAGGCATCAGACGGATGACGACAACTGGAGCTACGGTGAACTTTAATTAAACTTGCGGAAGCGGTCTTGTCCGCTTGCTTTTTTCCTGTATTACAGAAGTAAACGCCGCAAAAATGCCGGCCGAGAACTTTTTGTTGCTCAAGCAATCTTCCTATGTTAATACACCTTGAACTGGAAGAAAACAGTGAGTACATGACGGGATGCATGCTTTAAAAAAAATAAAAAAATAATAAAAAATACAAAGTTTGAAATCTCACCTTGCACGACTTATATAACTCCAATGTCCTATAAGCCGTCTCTGTCAATTTTACATGAAGCACTGATATTTTGCCAGGGTTTACTCTCCCACAAGACAACCCATACCTGCCATCCTCACTCAGCGCCGCCATCTTCAGCTCCTCCAATCAACCCGCTGACGTACTTACATATACTAGACGCAGCCTACCCGTTGAGTTAAGGAGGCGGAGTTTCTAAATCTGTACAGTAATGGAAGGTAAGTGATTGACATTAGATCTACGCTTTGTGATTGGCAAAAATAACATGAAGGACGTGACAATTCACCAATGCATAAGTCGCAGGCGATTGGTTCGTTTTCTTATTTGGCACGTCAAAAATGATAGGTAGAGCGAGGGTTTGCAGCTTCGCATCAGCTGTTTCAGGCGTCTTAAAGTCATGGCAACAGCTAGGCATTTTTTTTACACGTCAAGGGTTGGACATCAGCACTACGTTAGAGTGTGCTCATCTAAAGGCGAACAAAATTTAAAACTGATAAGAAAGAAGGCCTACAATGGGGTTTAGAAGGGTTTTGTAGTTGTGAAACTGGAATATTTAAGAGATACTTCTGAGGTCTCAGTTTAAAAGAAATGAAGGGGAAAGAGAAGAGAACTTGGATAAATAAAAGTAGCAAGAAAAGAGGAAGGAAAGGAAGCGGTGGAAGTTCTAATGAAGAGACAAGTTCAGATAAGGAAGATGTGAATAAGGGGAATTTGTTGTTATTTTCAGTGCAAATGATGAGAGGAAAAGAGTAGAGGTTGTTAGCCCAGTTAATCTGACACAATGGATTAAAGATCTAATAGACTATATGACATAATTCACAAATGCATTAATGATTAAATATATGAAATGAGAGATTGATTATTGTTTGCAAGTTAAAACCTATTATTTGTACTAGCTGAGGTAAATTATTAAAAGTTTTGTTCCCGTGACAGGTACTTTCCAAAATTACCATAGGTATTTCAGTGTAAGAGATTCTAAATTCTTTTTAAAAATGTGTGCCTTTACATTCACTTTTATAAGTCCGTTATTCACAGAAACCTGGCATTACAAAGTTCTTGTATACCCTTATTCCGGTTAGACAAACAGGGTTAACACATGTAAGTAGCCAGGTTATGTGGCTATATGAACCTTTATCCACTTTCGGGTTTCGTTGTCTGTGCATGCCTGTTGCTCTCTATTAACCTCCACATGTGTTTGCTTGCACATTCATCCAACAGCCACAGGTAGAAAACAGTGTAAGTGTCCATAAAAGGTAAATTTCCTGAGGAAAATGCTTGGCCATTTGCAATATTCCTTCTCCTGACTGAAAAAATCTGTCTAAATATTTCACAAATCACTTCATTTATGTGGCTGAGTTAAAGGTAAAGTGCTAAGCTCAGCAGTACAATTTTGGGAGACACATGCTCCAATCTTGCCTTCAGATTCACAGAATCCATTGATGATAGTTAATATTTTTAGAGCATTTTTAGGACATTGGAGCATTTTGCTAAAGTAGGACTCCATAAGTGTACAGACACATTAAACTGGAATTTTTGAGAAAACAGTTTTCTGCCTTAGCTGGGTTACTCACCTTATCCCGGTTTTGCATGTGCACATAAACACATTAAATATAAAGTAAGCAAAACAGTAAGACCAATTTCCAAAAGGAATGGAATTGAAAGCCCTATAATTTCTGTTTTGGTAAATTTTAATGGGAAGCTACTGAAAAAAGTGTTTTGGCTATCATATCATTGCAGTGTGGCACAAGATAGCGCAGGGTCAGATGTCAGACTATTACCATATAAGAGGAGTATGCCATTTATGTGCATTGTCCATGTCTCTTTACCTATTTATGTTGAATGTGTCCATCAATTTTCTGTTTGCTGCAAAGCCATTTAAATACAGGTACTTGCATATACTGTGGGCTATATGTGTTTCTTTTTATTAATCTGATTTAATCACAGATATCACTGTTGAAGTTTTTATACAGTATGTATATATGGAAAGGATCTGACATTTTGCTACACTTCATCCTCTGACACACAGCCAGAACTTTCTCATGGTTAAAGTTTATATTATGAAATTATTGAGATCTTTTAAATGACAAAAATTTGGACACATGGTTGTTCTTTGCAGAGGTATATCTACTGTAGATGTTCAAAGTGTAGAGCAGAATGTCACTACAGGAAATATGAGGAGAGTCAGAGATTATAATGTTGCAATTGTGGCAGAGCTCTTAGTGCAGGAAGTTCAATGAGTTTAAACTGAAGAAAAAAATGTAATATTCTGAAGTACATAATATATTGGTCTGTTAAAAGATTGGTATGGTAAAGAATGCAAAAGGACAATCAAGGGGAACAACAAATGTAAACATTCTCTTGATAAAGTAGTTTTAAAAGCAGTTAAAATTAATAAAGAGATGTAGACAAGAGCCACATAGTCTACAGGAGCCCCCAAAAGAAATGAAACATTCTGAACAAAAATGTGTTCTTTGTTTTGCAAAAAAACAATTTCTTGCAACTAGACTGGCCCATACAGTCCTCTTTAACCCTTTATCTTTATTCTTGACTTAAGTCATCCACTGCTAGCCACATATACACTGTAATCCCTATATTTACTTGTCTCCAGTGAACAGTAGCTAGGGATATAAGTGGGCTGTTAGCAGCATTTCCAAGTACTTGAAGAAGAAAGTGATTTATCATGTCATAGTAGTAGTAGTTCCTTAGAAATGGACAATGACAGTGTAATAAATACTAGTTTTAGTGATAGTGAAGCATACACAGGTAATGATTTTGCTCTATACTGTAATGTCTCTTTCTGATTATGCATGGTATGACAAGAGTGTTGGGCAGCTTTCAAAATTGCCATTCAATGGATCTCCAGAGTGCAAGGCAGATACTTCAGATAAAAATGATTTCTTACAGGATTTCATTCTGTTCATAGATGGCAATTGTGAATGATCCTCACAGCCGGGCACATCAACTTTTCTAGCAGCACTAATATATGGTTTGATTTTCTTTGCATGCATTGAATATCAATGAATAATTCAAAAGTGGACAATTGAAATTTACTGGTCAACATTCACTTGAAATACTATATGGATAGCAGGTCAGAAGCAAAGAATGTTTCAGCCTTTGTGGAGTCACACACGCAAGCCACAGGAGAGGCTTCCTGTCTTTGAGCATGTCAAAATGGGGAAGGATAATGACGAAACACTGTCACTAGCTGCCTCTGTGTGAAGGAGGACTATTTGAGCAAACTTTGATGTCAGTTCCACCTTGTGTATCTTCTGCCTAGTTCCATATATTACCAGAGAAGGCACAGGAATTCAGCATTCATTCTGGCCCCTGATCCTGTGAAGGAGAGATTGCCTCTATTAAGGGCATTAAAAAAGACAACCAGTTAACTTTGTGCTGGTTCTGCTTCATGCACCTTCCTTATTTTGTTACTTTCATGAGCACTTGTTCTTTTGGAACCCCAACATCCAGACGTGTTTTGTGGCTTTCTGTTTCTGTTTCCCTTAGAGTTGAGGGGAAAATACTAGAAGATGGCTGACATCACTTTCAGTGTTAACAGCACAAGTCTGCCTCTTCTATATACTAAGTGTGTATATATTGTAACCAGTAGAGGATACAATAGAACCCCAAACCCCTAGACACAATCTCATCCAACATAGTCACAGGTTCAAATATAGTCAATTTTATTAAGCACAGTACGTTAAAGAGCAGGTAAGCACAGCCAAACTACCACAACCACAAATAATTTATAGATTGTTCTATCTCTTTTCTCACTCCTTTGATGAGCTTCATCCTCTGCCACCTGACGCTGACTCTTTGAGGTAGGTGAAGTGTTTTCTTTTTGACTAAGACCCTGGGGTATTTCCAGTGCCAGAGCATTGCCTGTGCACCTCCAGGTCAAACAAAAGTCCCTTGAAGGAGGGGTAGCATTACCTTGCAGGTACCTTTAGCAGCACCCAAGAACCCTAACAGTGCTGCCCTTGAGGAATACAGTTCCCAGCATACCCTTGGAGTATCCAAATGGGTCCGGAAGCCCAGGGATGCTGCCATCTAGCATGTTATATAGTCTTATCTGATTATTGCCAGAAAGTGACGTCATCAGTGGCGCTGGTACCCTGTGGGATTTCCTGTGAATGGTCTACAAGAGATTGAGAGAACATTTAACTGTACTGTATTTACTTTTTATAGTTCTAGTAAAGATTTATATATTGGGTGCCTTATTAATTAGCTTGAGGATACAACATTTTCCAGAAATATTGGTTGTGGGGATATCATTGTGGTTTATGTATTATTGGGTAGTAGATATAATGGTAAGAATGGAGAGTGTGTTGAGGAAGTTTTGAATCAATGGTGTTACGTGTAGTATTGTAAAATAATGATAGTGGTAAACAGCTTGATAGTTGGTTGAATAAACCTTGTTTAGATCTTACATTTGTCCTTAGCTCTGGTGCTATATGGTATGCATGGGAAGTAAATAGTAATAATTTAGTGTGAAAACTAGCAAATGTTTGTCTTATAATTTGGAGTCAGTACTGCATCCCAGTTTCCATAAACCAGATTCCATAAAATGTATGAGTTCACTACGCAAGAATGTCATGATTAAGATAGTGGGAAGTTTAATGGAATTGTTACTGGTGTTTGATGAAAATTGCTATAATGTGAATTCCAGTTTAAAGCTGAAAAATGGTTCTAAGGAGGAATAATAAATGCAATAAGTCAATTTGAGAAAGGATAAAGGCATATGGCAAATGTTAATTAGCCAAATAAACACAATAATAAACAGCATTCAAATTAATCTATAGTTACATTTTTACAATTTTTCTCTAGCCAATTGTATTAACATCTCATTTGAATTATGGCTCACTCCTCCTCCTGCTCAATGTAAGTACAGGGAAATCTCAAAGGGAATAAATGAGAAATTCCTGGTGCTTCAGAGTCAGCTGTTCTCTCTTCCTAGGTGAAGACCAGAAGCCAGCCTCAGCCAGTCATACTCAAGGTCACTGGGTGCCAAGGGCCCAAGGACTGCCCAGTGGGGGAAATCATGCAGACTGCAAGTCAGTTCTCGCAACGTAATTCTCAGGGGTCTGATTAAAAGGGAAACCAGAAGTTTCTGATTTAGTAAACTTCAGAGCAGCCTTCCCTGGAGGGTGTATGTTTTGGATAAGGAAGAGCTTCCAGCAACAAAATGTGTTGCTTTGGGCAGGCTCCAAGAACTTATAAACTGTGGCAAAGAGCTGGGAAACTTAGAATCCTGCAATTCATCAGAACATAAAGTGTGTTAGAACTGAATAATTTAGTTAAAGTTATTTTTGTATTCCTATTTTAGAAGACAGACTTCTTTTATAAAGAATATGGAATGGTTAAATTTTGAGTTCTTCCCCAGATCATTCTATAGCATCAGTTATATATGTGTAAATAAACACAGAAGGTAAATAAGAGATTGATACATCCATCCATCCATTATCCAACCTGCTATATCCTAACTGCAGGGTCACAGGGGTCTGCTGGAGCCAATCCTAGCCAACACAGGGCGCAAGGCAGGAAGCAAACCCTGGGCAGGGCGCCAGCCCACTGCAGGAGATTGATACACTATATAGAAAATAAAGATTTACTTATTAACCATTAGTGTGGATTCAGGAAAAATCGATGAATACTAAGTCATATTGTTGTACTAGAGTCAGGTGTTAAAAGAGCAAATAAGAATAAGAAGTCTCAATTTCCATTTTTATAGACATTGTAAAGGCATATGATATGGTTTGGAGTTGAATGATCAGATCAGCATTTGACGTAGAATGTTCTGGTACATTAAAGATTTTTTGTCAGAAAAGTCACCACAACTTAAAGTAGACAATGAGTGATCAAATGAATGTTGTTAGCGGTTTAATTATTCCATTTTTATTTTATATAAGGATAAATTACTTGTTATAGTGACATTGCTAAGCATGTAGTGTGTATGAACAGAAACAAAAAGGTGCAAATCTAGATGTGATCAGGAGTGGACGAAATAGTCAGAGAACGACAGAACAATAAGAGAACAAGTCATGCCAGGCTAACAAGTAGAAAAAGGACAAAATGAAGGAAAAATTTAAGAAAGAATAGAAGAAATTAGTAACAAGAGCTGATTTTAACAAACACGTGCTTAGTCAGTGCCAGGAGCCTTTTTAAAACTATTACTGTAAAGGATTATGGCAAAAAATTCTTAGATGACAGTAGAAGTGAAAGTGTGGAAAAGGGTGAAGCTAGATTTAAGGCTCAAAATCTTGTTGGACCAGCAATGTTATAAATACTACCAAAATCTCTTCTCTTCATTTTTAGTACAGAGCAGTGATACACAGGGAATACTGAGAGACTTGCTGACCACATGGTATCCATGGGACACTGTGTTATGGCCTCCGCACTGCAATCATCTTTGAATGAAATTACAGTGATGGCTGTCTCACCAAAGTACACTTCATCTCCATTTTAATATCAGCTAACTTTAAAAACAAACTTAAGTAAACTATTTCACATTTTAAAACATACTGCAATACCATATAATGTTTATGTACTGTTCAAAATATTCAATTTCTCTTTTTTAAGCTTTTTTTAAGCAGACAATTTCATGTTGACTGCATTTACAGCAGAATATACTTTGTTAACAATGATGTTGCTTTGCATAATAATGTTTTATTTGGAAGGAGTGCCCAATGTTTTCCCTGGTTGAGATTTACTTCATAAATTATGCCACAGTTAAACTATTCAGCTTCCTTGGATTGTAAAAGTCATAATTGGATGGAAAAATAGTTCAGTTACCAGCAAAAATGTAGTTATCAGCATTGGTATTAGGACATGTTGACTCTCTGTATCAATGTTATGATTTCATTTTTGAGTTATATCAGTAGTATTTAGAAAAACGTTCCAAAATTTAATTCAAAAACAGATTGCTTTGGTTATTGGCCACTATTGCATTTTTAATCAATTCATTTATTTTGAGTATTAGTGATTTCAATGTTGTCAAAAAATACCTTGAATACTGAAGTGAAAAATTCTTTTGGGGTCATACATTGTAAAAGCTCTTGTACAAAAACTCTGAATATAGAGTCTCTTTTATATGTACTTTTCAAACAATGTTTTGTAACATACTTTTTTTTATTTTACTTACAATTAAAGGACTAACAGTCATATGATTGGACCAGAATTTGAAGGCCAAAACTGCCAAAGTATATTTTCCAAGCAATACCATAATTATTTGATTTATTACATTAAATAAAAAAATAAAATATGCAAAATACAACAAAATATTAATCTTCAAATTCCAAAAAAAGAAATTAAAATTGCAAATGAAATACAGAAATTAACTATGAAGTAATCCAAATAAAAAGATTTTTAAACAGGAGGTACGACAATCCAAAATTCCCAGAATATCAAAGCAAAGGTCCTAAATCTCAATAATCACAGGACCAAAAGATTTACAAAGGAATAAAGCAGAGAGCAGCCAAATGATGCATCTACAAGAGTTAATACTGCAGCAAAGAAGCTGTGGCAGCAGGTGTTTTGAAATAGTCTTCAAATAATTGCAGCTCTAATGTATCACCTGAGGGTAGTATCTCAATTCAGTACCACCCCAAGCTAACAATAATAGATGTAAAATTAATGGGAAATACAAAAGCAAAAATGGGAAAAACAATTAATAAAGAAAAAAGAAAGAAAAAAGAAAAAGTAGATGCACTTTTTATATGTTTATAAATAGACACCCAGAAACATTTCGGCTTTAAGTTTAAAAACTACTGGACTCTTTCTAGAGGAAAACTTCAAACAGGTTTATAAACAAGCAAGCATGCCCCAATTGGAAATACTAAAAGTGCATGGAGGAACAGATAGGAACATATTGTTGTGTGAGAAGAGAATAATCTGACAGATTGGAAAATTACTCTTAGTAGCTTGATGTAACAGAAACGTGTTAGGAATGGAAGGAAAGAAGCAGATGTTGTACTCGTACTTTTTGTGGTGAATATTTTAAGGCATTGTGTTGGATTGGCTGAAGGTTCCATGAGTAATGTACATTGATAATTATTTAATTTGATTATTCAAAATATTTTCTGTCCTATTGCTTCTGCCTATATTAGACCAAGGCAAAGACGTAAGACAGTTTTATGTGGTGTGTATACATGTATATGTTTTAGGAGACTGAATAGCTATTCCTTGCAACACATACAGTATGCCTTCAACAGACTTTTTATTATTCCAGTATATCATTAGCTGTGATGTTTATTTGTATTTTGTATTATTATTATTATTTACTTGGCAAATGTTTTTATGAAATGCAACATACAAGATCATGACACATTTTATTTGTTTACATATATATTTTTAGAAGTGGTGCATATTCATGTTAAATGACATAACCAGGCTCAGACATTGAGGATATTTTTTTTTGTAAATTAATCTTTGCATATTGTATACTGAAACGTGTGTAATTTTAACCTTTTTAGAGATGATGGGGTATATAAAGCATTGAAAAACTGAAAAGAGCTGGAATATTCTCTGTGCCCTGGCAACCCTGAAAGAATTAACTATAGAGAAGATAACTATGTGAGTCAATATTTTTGCAGTCAAAAATAAGTTTCAGTTGTGGTTATTCAAAGGATAGATTTATGTCAAAAGATTATAGAATATTATTAGGTACAGTACATTAGCAGTGAATTTGAAAAATATATGAAAAATGGTGAATGTACTTTGGCTACACTCTAGACCAGGAAAGAACACCAATAGAACCATTAAAATATCACATGCATACATCAAGTGCAATTTTAATCTCACCAGCTAAGGTGGTAGCATTTTAGGACCCATAGCATTTCTGCTGACATGGTTACAAAAAAACATTACTAGAAGAGAAAGTATTGAAGAGTGAGAACACATTTGTGAGTCTAATAAGGATCTGTGATGGAGGATCGTGTCATGGAGATTTGCTAAAGACACATTTAAGCACTTTCATGCCTTGGTAATATTTAAAGATGTCTATATAGGAGTGATATCCATGATGAAGATAAGGCAATGAAAGCTGTCAAAAAGTGAATAACATGGTACATATATTTTTTTGTATGAAATAAGATGTTTAAGAAGTAGTTACAGTAATACAGTATATGAAGCAGGCTCACACATTATTAAATGTAATTCCCTATTTTAAAGGTTAGGTAATTTTTTTTGGACAATCTCCTTTCCTACACATTCTTTTGCTCCACAATGAGCCCTATTGTCGCACGTGATGTCAATGATGCTATGCAAAAACAAAAAGAAAAAAGGTAGATAAAAAGAGCAATCATTCTTATTATTTCTAATTTCACTTGATGCTTTTTATTATGTTTCATAGGGCTAATATAGCATCATGGTATAATGTAATTACTACTTCATCTAAGTTCCAATATACCAGAAAAATCACAGAAAAACCATTAAACCAGTATGCTCATATGCAGTGCAAAAAATTAATACAATGTTAGGAATTTATATTATCACTTATCTGTTATTTAAGATATTGTATTATATATTGACTATATTCAAAAGATGGGCAGCACTTTCATAGACACTGCATCAATTCTGTTTTGTGTCCATCCTCACACATTTTACTTCTCTATAAGTGAACTGGCAGTGTCAAAGTGTATGTTTCAGTCTTTGTGGGGACCAGTTTACACCAGGAATATTTAAATATGTTACATTTACATAATGTTCATTATATGTCTAAATTTAATGAGTGGTACTGGTGATTTTTGTTCAAATGTGCATTTTTTTGTTAGAACATTGAAACTGAACAGACAACCTGCTGTTTGCTCGATTTGCTAGTTCTTTAGCTCAAACCCACTTCCCATCTTGATGTTTAGTGCTAGTTTGATAAAAGGAAGCCACCAAACTAGAGGTCAAACATGGCCACAAATAAGCACTGGCAGAATGATATTTCAATAAATTAATATTTTTGGATTACAAGAAAATATTTGGTTTCTGTTACTTTATTTTTCAAAGCAGGAGAACATTCACTACCATTGATGAAGTATGACTTTTTAATGCACAAGCAGTAAATGAACTTTATCTTACACCTCACAATAATTCATTTTAGGTGCTGAAATTTGGCACAGTGAAGATCAGATCACATTCAGTCAAATTGTCTTTAATCTTACTTTGGGTCAAATGCAAAATGTAATTGTTGTCTGCAGGCTAAAAAAAAAAAAAAAACTCTGTTATATTGACAGCCTGTTGTTTTCAAAAATGCTGTTTTGTCTTTCTTATAGAAAAACATCTGTAACATAAAAACATGAATGGTCAGTATTTATTTAATTTTTTAATTCAGTAATAATCTCTTAAACACTTGCTATGAAGTAATTAGAATTAATCAGATTTGTTCAGAATGCACTTTAAAACACAGTTTAATTAGTTAGTTACATACAATACAGTATATGCTATATATTGTGTATATGCACAGTTTTTGATGCTGCTAGGATACGTTCTAACACCCTACAACCGTGGAATTACTTTAGACAGATTCAGTAATGGATGGATAACTTTGAAAGTTCCATATGTATATGTGAAAATGAAACAGAATAATCAGCATGCTCAGAAGTGTATGTTTCAGCTTTAATTGGAGCTCCTGGGTGAGGCACAAAACAAACCTGTTTGGTGACATAAATGACAAAGGCTTTATAGGGGGTCATAATGGTGGAACATTTGGTACTTAAGGCACCAAAAAATATTTTTGGGTCTAGGATAAAATTGAAACATATTAGTGGTTCATGATAGTGCAAAATTAATCACAGGCTTCTTTTTATTAATACATATAACTAACCATTTGATGGTTGGTGGTCCAGTGGTTATCATGAAGTCTTATAGATCCAGGATACCAGGTTTAAATCCAATGTCTGGTACTATCTGTTTGGCGTTTACACTATTTACCTGTGTCTGCATGGAATTTCCTCCCATATCCTCAATGATAAGATTGTTAGGTTGATTGTTGATTCTAAATTGGCCCTATTGCTGTGTACTTATATGGGACCTGAGATGGACAATTACCCCCTGCAAGGCTGGGTCCTGCCTGGCATATATTGCTGCTGGATAAGCTCCGGTCTTCAATGTTATGAAAATATTGTCATTATCTTTCTATCTATGATACAGTACATAACAGTATGCAAGCATAGTGTATACTTGCACATGGATATATATATCTACTCTATGTATATAAAATCCTAAGCCTAAAAGTGCAATGATTTTGTGCAATGATTTTATGTGACTTTTTATGTGACGTTTTTTGTCACACTTTAAATTGAGCTTATTTTAAAACCTACATACAGTATATATGTTGGGTATCATTCTTTTCAGAGTCTATCGAACTTTAATATGATGTTAGATTTTCAGATTCTTATTCCATTTTTAAATTATAATCTAAAATATCAAGAAAGTTGTAGTTTTTGTCAGTTAAAACGAATGGATCATTTATTTAGTCTCTTATAAATACTCATTGAGCATAGTAAACCTCAGTTTAACAGGAACACTTCAATGTAAGAAAGTAAATATTTTATTCTCATTTCATGATTTTTACTCTGTTAAATAATAATTAATTTTTCTTTTACATATTTTTAGAATTTTGTGATTTTTGACTCCAATAAATAATAATGTAATAAATTATACTGGGGGTTTGCCCCCTAGTATATATACATATTTGGACATCCGCCTATGTATTTTGGAATACACTTTCCTGAAGCACTTTGAGAAAAATAGTAACCTGTAAAGGATGCCAGCTCTTTGCAGAATATTCACAGTCACATGCAACATTTCTAGCCAGGCTAATCTACAACAACAACAACAACAACAACATTTATTTATATAGCACATTTAAACAGTAGCTCAAAGTGCTTAACATAATAAAGAATAGAAAAATAAAAGACACAATAAGAAAACAAAATAAGTCAACATTAATTAACATAGAATAAGAGTAAGGTCCAATGGCCAGGGGGGACAGAAAAAAAAAAAAAAACTCCAGACGGCTGGAGAAAAAAATAAAATCTGTAGGGATTCCAGACCATTAGACTGCCCAGTTCCCCTCTGGGCATTCTACCTAACATAAATGAAACAGTCCTCTTTGGATCTAGAATTGCCAATAAAAAAAACTATGCACACTACTTGCAGGGATGACATATAAACCTCTCCCAGAGGTGACTAGGCCACAATTTAAAACTTTTAGTCTGGAGTTGTGAGGTAGCAGCATTAATAACTACATCAATGTGCTGTCCACTATTGAGACAGTAAAGTCAACATAATTATATTTAGGTATTGAAAATTAATTTGTATTTTTAATGAAAATATTAATTTGAAGCAAAAGTACAGAATGTTAGCATTTATCGTTAGCTATTTTGAGTATCTGTAACTTAAAATGTCTTTGTTTAGATCTTAGAGTTTGCACGTCCATCTTGTGTCTGGCTTCCTTTCATATTATAAATATGTGCATTTTTAGTTAGACTGGTATAAGTAAGCATGTGTCTTTGTGTGTGGAAGTGCCCTTTAATTGATTGTTGCATTGTCAGGATTTGTTCATGCCTTATGAATAACCTATTGGAAACCTTCCTCCCCACACCTACAATCCTCAAGAGCATATATATCCATCTGGAAAGTAGCACCAAACTAATACAAATACACTACTTCATAAGAAATGTTTTTCAGATTTTATTTGTAGATTATAGCCCAGTGCAATTCATGCCTCTCCAAAATCAAAGTGTAGTTATGCCAATTTGGTGGCATAGCTTGTGGCATAAATGGCTAATTCTGGAAGTGTATCACTCATTTACATTGGTAATGCAACTAATGTAGTGGCAAAATTACCACAGAAGTGCACAGAATCATTTTCTTTGTCTGTATACAAGGAAAAGCCTCCAGACTTTGTTGACCAGACAATGAGCCAAAACACACTCCAAAAGTGACCAAGAACCTCATCAAAGGGAAAACAGTTGAAAGTTGTAATTCAATTAAATATTTATTTGCCTTCTTCAAAAGAGGGTAAAAGTCAAAGCTCTAAAATAAACAGCCATTGAATTGCTGTGAGGGATTAGCAAATCATCTTGAAAGAATATATTGAGAATTTAATTTTTCAGTCAAGTGTCAGGCTTCAGAAAAAATTGTAACTAAATACAAAATTTCTTCTGGGCACAAAAAGTCATATTATTATAATATTATTATAAAACATTAAAAACTTGTTATAAAACAGACACAGAAATACCAAGAAACAAATTGTGACACTTTTTTATTTTGTTTCGTAGTCATCCTTTCTTCTGAAACCAGAAATGCTTCAGGAATGCTAGCATTTACAGTATGCCATCTGCTTATGTGGGGCCCTGTACACACAAATGTCATGGTGATGTTGCACAAATTTCGCGATGATGTTAGTGTAACTTGGTAAAACGTCCATCCATTTTCCAACCCGCTGAATTCGAACACAGGGGTCTGCTGGAGCCAGTCCCAGCCAACACAGAGCGCAAGGCAGGAACTATTCCCGGGCAGGGTGCCAACCCACCACAGGGCACACACAATTTACAATCGCCAGTCCACCTAACCTGCATGTCTTTGGACTGTGGGAGGAAACTGGAGCACCCGGAGGAAACCCATGCAGACACGGGGAGAACATGCAAACTCCACGCAGGGAGGACCCGGGAAGCGAACCCAGGTCTCCTTACTGTGAGGCAGCAGGGCTACCACTGCGCCACCGTGCCGCCCCCTTGGTAAAATGTACACAGACTAACTGCTTTAACCGATGTTAAAGTCAAAATGAAGATAAAATCATCTGGTAATGAAAAAGAGAAGTGTCATTCCAACTTGCCCTTTTTAATGGTGAGTTTATAATATACAACACTGTTAATACTGCTGTAGTTGATACTCAATGATATCCTGCAGACCCATTTCTTCAGATGCATAGATGTTTTTATCATAGATTTTAGACCTGGGAATAGCTAGACAATACATATTGGGCACGGCATTGTTTAAGTCTTTGTTCAATTCCTTATGTTGCTCTTCATAATTCCTTATACCAGTTTACTAGAAAGAGATCTAGGGTTCTTTTACATTGGAAAAGGAATAAAATATAATGAAAGGTGGTTGACAGAGGAGTGTCATGGTGTTGCAGTGGCTTATGTTATCTCAGCTCCCACACAGTGGTTTAAATTTTTGGATGCTCAGTCTCTGTGTGGCATCTACATACTCTACCTCTACTCTACTCCACTTATGTTCATTGAGCCTTTCTCAGGTCTTCCAGTTTGCTCTCATTCCTCCAAAGAATGAGCATATTAGATAAACTGAAAGTCCAACTTGGCACAGTGAAGATGTATACGGATGTATCCTGTGGTAAACTAGCCTCCCATCTTGAGTTTGTATCTGCCTTTTATCCAATTCAGCTAACATAGTCTAAGGCCACTCAAGACCCTGTAATCTTTATATATAATACGCTACCGTGGTTGTTTGTTTGTCTGTCCAGGATTTTAAATCACATGTAGCTCGCAATCCATTTTGACCTATTGACCTGAAATTTGGCACACATACTGTATACTACGTGACGTCTACTGTCCGCTTTCAGGGTGATGATTAACCTCCAAGGCTATTCCTCTTTTTATTTTATTTTATTGTAGAATCAGCTCTCAGCAGCAGGGCTGCCGTGCAGTGCATGTGTACGGCTAAATCATTATTGAGGCAGATTGAATACTTAAGTGCCAGCTTAAGTGAAACATTAAGAAAAACATACTAAGTAATTACAACACAAAAACTGAATTAATCAGTTTTAACGCAAAAGATGCCGACAGAATAAGAGAAGAAGTGGGGTGCTAGGGTGAAGAAAAGAAGACCTGCTCAGGAAGCAGCAAGCTCATCAACCTCTGAGCAAATGCATGCTAAACGTACAGAGAAAGAGGATGAAAACTAGGAATGCTCAAGCCAAGTGTATTCACTGCACGTTATCGTGCAGTGTGCCGTTACTGGTAGAAAGATAAGTTATGAAAATTATTTGCATATCTGAAAGAGCATGTCTTATTTAATTTAAACCTAATGTGTGCACATTCATTTTCTGATGTAAAAATATTGTTTTAGCAGTACCATATTGCAGTCCAATATTCTATTATGTTAAAATGAAAAGTGACAATTATATCTTGTTGAAAAAATTAGTATTATTCTTTCTCATTTGTAATGCAGTTTGACATAATAAAGCAATTTTTGTAATGAATGTAAATCTCCTGAAATGAATTAGCAATACTGATAACTTTGCCAAGCTTAATTTGAACTGTGATTCATTTGTGAGTTCACAGTAACTCAAATCCTAGCACTCAGATAACACACACACGGGATCAAACAAATTGCACTCCAAAGTGTTCAAACTGTGTTCAGAGATGTCTAAAATATGTAAATCCATTGAAAATACACACTTAAAATTCAGACCTATATTTGTGTCTTTGTGCGTGTGAAATTGTCAGGGTGGGGATAATCAGGCAACTTGAATACACAATTCTTATTGTTTTTCTTCAACCCTATGTAACTGAAGTCAAAAGTAAGTATAATAACACTGTAAGGATTTCACCTACTGTTTAACTGAGTCCAAGTATCCATCATCTCAATGAAGTTGAGTGGTGTTCTATAAAAAGGAAATTCAAAGTTTAAAAAATGTGTTTGGGTGTTATACCAGTCCTTCTTGTAGCTGTTTGCTATTAGTGTACAGCATTAGGGACTCTTTTTGAAAATGAGCCAAACAATGCCTTGTGCCTAGGCTGAGTTTCTTCTTCTCTTGACACGTGAAGTGAATTGACAGCCTTACTCTTAGTGCTTCATTTATGTATCTAAGACCAGAGTTACCAGACCAGAATTGGTTGTTTATCCTCAGTGATCTTTGGTGGAGCAAACTCCCTGCTATCCTTTGGTTTTGTTAAAGGGTGTGTTTCTCTTAAAATGATTCTGGTTCTCTCATGAAAAGAAGGAATAACATGTTATGAAGCATCTGGAGTCCCACACCTTCTCCCTTGTGGCTCTCCCGTATTCCTGTATATTATCACAAAATATACGCTAGTGGTCAGAAGTTTGGAATCACTTTTTTGATGGCAATTGATACTTTTTTTAATCAAGGTACTATTAAATTGGTTTAGAAATATAGCCAAGACATTACTGATGTTGCTAAGACTATTACTGTTTGAAGTGACAGATTTATAAATTATTTTTCACATATGACTGCAAAGATCCATTTTCAGCATTTATTACTCAAGTGACCTAATGATAAACTCTCTTAGTCAATCCTTAATTAAACATGTTTAAGTGCTAATTGGTTATTAAAGAAATCTTTATTTTTATGTTAATTTGATAAAGTTTTTCCAAGGGTTGCAATGCACTGGCCTTTTTAAAGTTCAATTCTGATTTAAAAAATGGCCAAAACAAAATAGATTATTCAAGACAAATGTCAGTCTATTGTGGTTTTGTGAAAAAAAAAGATTTGTATTACATATACATACACTATTTGTAGGGAAAATAAACAAGTGGAAAGCAAATTATTGATAAGCAGTTTGACTAAACTATTTTAGGCAAAATGCATTCACATAACCGAAACAAAATTAATTAATCCCAAAGGTGAATTGAATCCTAATAATTAAAACATCTGGTTTCCAAATCGTATTCATTATTCATTATAGAGTTTAATGCATTTGTCAGTTTTGCCTTGAAAAACAGTATTTTTCATCAAGCTTTCTGCTATGGGAAAGAATGTACTGACTCGTACAATGTGCTGTTTATGTCAGACTTTCAATTCCATTAATGATCTTGCAATAATTTGAATAAAAAGTCATATAGTACAGGCATAATCTTTTTTCTTTAATAATTTATGCAAGACTGTGCATACTATTACAAGTGCTGTACCTAATAATCTAGAACCACATACTCTTTTCTACAACTATTAGAGTTATCTGAATGAGCTAATGAATCGTATAAATTTAGCAAAACTGCAAAGATTACATTCAAACGGCTTGTTATCAACTTGACCTGAATGCAATGAATTTGGAATTAAATGTTGTTGCAGAGGAACACAAATAGTTTTTTTAAACATGCAACCAGGTGGATAAACAATACCACACAACCAATTTAGTATTTCCTTGGGATTTCTGGTGCACCTTTCTACACAAATATATTAGCTGTGTCACCTAGAGGAATATTCTCTCAACAGTCTTGTACTAAAGTTGATTTGAATAATTTCATGGGTTAGGAAGGATTTAAGAAGTTCTTCTCAAGTGTACATTGTCATGCACATGCATCAGAGGAGCACCTTCTAGGCTCATCTGAAGTACACGATGCCACTCCTGAATGAGAGGGGGTACTGATACTAATCCAGTTCTCTTCCTTTTCCTCCACAATTCTGAGAAGATGCCCAGTGAGGGCAACTGACTCTACACCTTCTTTTCCCCAGCCTATAAATCTTGAGCCTTCTGAACAGAGGTGTCCTTCATTAATCCGAGCGTCCAGTAAGATGGAGCTCAATCCCTTTGATCCACATTCAGTGAAAGTTTTGCTTAAGACCTAAAGAGGCTGTTAGAGATTATTTTGTTTATTTATCTTGTACTATAGAGTGCCTTTTTGTTTATGTTTGAAGAACAAACCAACAGAAAATAAGGGGACAGCAGGGTTGGCACCCTGAAATCTATTCTTTCCAATTGAATGCCCTCCTTCTGGTTTATACTGTACTTCAATGCTGGATTCAGGGTGCAAGGCTAGAGTCTGATGTTGTGCCATGACAGATTCTCCATGGTCATGACAGAATTTACACAAGAAGTGTGGAAAATCAGAAAAAATATATACAGTGTGTATGTATGTATGTATGTATGTATGTATGTATGTATGTATGTATGAGTGTTAAACACATAAGTAAAACAAAAATTCAAAATAATCAAATAAGGTATAACTAAGCATATATTTAAATAAAAAAGTGTGTAATTAACTCTTTTTTAAAGATATTTTGTCTAACCTCCATTTATAAAGCACTTTCAGCTACATGTATTTCTGACATAATTTTAAAGACATCAATATTTTTGTTGTGCAAAGCTGGCAATTTCAGATTTTTCATATGTGGATATAAGAATAGGCACTTGAGCATATATAATTGACTAGACCCTGCAATGAACGGATATTATGCCTTTCGTCCAGTGCTGCCATGATAGGCTATAGTCCTTTACAACCCAGTAATGAGTCTGGAAAATGTTATGCAATATTATTTTGTTATATTATCTGTACTCCAGTATTTCACACCACTAAAAAATGTACATACTGTATAGGGTTTAAAGTAAAATTCATTCATTGGTTTACATCAGAGATGCTGTTACAAAGAAACAATAATAGGCTTTGGATATAATTAAGATCTTTAAGACAGTCTTGTGCACAGCACACTCTTTAATGCCTCCCATCATGTTCACAGCATTTTTTACATTTTCAAAAAACATTCCATTAAACACTGGAAGAATATGCCAAATGTAAATGGAAAGCACCTCAGCCCAGAACTAATCTTCAGATCTTACACCTGCTGTGAGCTGGCAACAGTGAGTGTTATACTTTTCTTATGTGCAGATAAAAAGCAATACAATTATTTTGAGTCAAAGATAAAAATCACTAAATAATCTTGAATCCACTGAATAAGCTCCATTATTTTTGACCTGAAGCAAGGTTATCAGTTGTTTTTTTTCCATTAGCACCCTTTTTGTTTCAAATAAAAACTGATAGGAAAAGAGCATGTGTAATAGTGAAGCTAATAGCATGGCCCTCTGTGGGATACATCAGTACAAATATGAAACATTGAAATGTACAATGCAAGATATTAAAATAATCAGCCTTAATTATATAGCAACTTTCACAATGGTAAATCTTGTAAATAACTTTAAAACAGTGGCAAAATTTGTATTCCATCGACATAATATATTAAATAAATTAGCATGGAGTTTTTATTATACATTTATTTATTACCAAATTAACATAAATATGTGGCAATAAATATCAGAACAACCAAGTAAGTGCTTATGAAATTCTAACATCATGTTTTTATAGGTGCGTTAGCATATATGTGACAGCTTATTTATTAAACCATTTATTGACCCCACTCAATCTACTTATATGGTCATGAAGACCTGAAGCCTATGCTGGCAGAATTAAGCACAAGTAAGCCCACATGCACCTCCATACACACTCACACTAGGTCAATTTAAAGTCAATGATTAACCCAGCATGCCCCAAAGTTGAGCTCTGGAAGGAAACTGCAGTACCCAATGAAAGGTTTATATCCAAATGAGGAGAACATATACAGTATAAGCCTCAGAAACAGTGACTGGGCAAAAATTCAAGCTATTTGCTGCCATCCCACCCTGCATCATTTATCCTAGAGATGATTACTTCTTCTGTATCTGAGTGGCTGTAAACAGAGAATATGGGTTTATAGTGGGATATTTAATAGTGCTTTAGGAAAAAGGCAATCTGCACAGATAGGGAAGACAAGAGGTTATTCTTTGTAGATGTGAATTTATTGTATACCTTTATTTTGTTTGTATAATGATGCTTTTTTGCTCGTATGTCATCTCTTTTGATAGAATTTTCTTCAACACAACTTACATTATTTTTTAGCCCTTACCCTTATAATAAAAAAATATTTTTGTGGTGCCTTTTTTGAAAAATTGCAGGCATAGCTTTAAAGGACAGAAGTTCTGAAAGCCAACTAGGAAGAACCAGTGCCATATCACAGACCTGACTTCTCCCTCTCAATTTAACCTCATGAGTTTTTAATGCACAAACCCTGACCTGTATCATCCAGCAAAATTCTCCTTATTAGGCATGGAAGCTTCCTAAGAAAAATTCTGAATAAGTGTAAAATTTACCAAAAACTCAATTGTTCCAAAAAGTAGTTCTATAACAAAATGACAAGAATTTGACTCTTCAGAGCTGGTGACTGAAATTTTCCACAAGCTACCAATCTTTGTCTGACCAAACTGCACATTGGTTTGTGAGAAACTCCAGGAGTCTATAAAATTTCTACACACTCCACTGTTTACATTCATCTTGTACTGTATATGCATGCATATCTGGAATATCTACATTTTTTCCAGTCTGTTAAGGAGGAAAGAGATGTACACCTCCATGTTTGTCTTGCAGATGTTACTTGTGATAGATACAGCAGCCTTGTCTTAACACTCACCAGCTAGTAGAATCCTTAAAATACCATCATTTCACCAATAAACATTCTCCATGCTGCTATTTAATGAGCTTTCTAATAGATAATGTCAGACTGGTTTAATCAATCTAATAACTTGTAATTTTTGTTCATTTTATATTGGACACTTTATATTGGGCACTTCTATTTGAGTGAAAATCAAATCAGATGAAAATTAAACCCAGATAATACGAAGCAGCATAAATTCAATCAATTGAGAAATTAAAGTGACTAATAACTACCTGGTATGTTGGGGGCTGGGGCCTATACTGGCAACCTTCAGAGCAAATCCAGAACCAATCCACAATGGCTTATAAATTGCCAAAAAGAATCCATACATTCATTCCTCTACAACCAAACCTATTTTTCCAGGTCAGTGTTTGGATGGTTAGTACCTATCCCAGAAACATTAGGTGCCAAGCAGAAATCCATCCCTGAATAAGACACTAATCATGACATGACACACCTCACGACACATCTAAATCCACAAGATTGGAAATTTGGAAATCCTAATTTAAAATCTCATTTTAAGACCAGCAGGCAGATTCTGCAGGCCCTCATGACAATGAGTTTTGAGTGTCGAGAGTATTTGGGTTCAAATGTCAGTAAATATCATCAAAACATTACATTTTCTCACTTAGAAAATGCTTGTATCCAAAGAGCCTTAAAAAAGAGGTCAAACATAATCATGTAAATATCAGCCTTGGGACTGTTTTGAAAGAGGTGTTACAGAACAAGGTTACAAAATTGATCACCACAATTGAAGAGCTCTAAACCAAACAGAAGAATAGAAGAATCTGCAGAAAAATGAAAGAGTATTCAAACATTTCTTAAACACATTGAGGGAGTCAGTGACTTGGATGAAGGTGGGCACCTTGTTTCACCAGCTGGGAGCTACAGTACATGTGAAAAGAGTCTGGATTGAGATTTGATGCCATACAGAGGTGATATCACCAGATGTCATTCACTAGCAGACCTGACTGGATGAAAAGGAGCATAGGAAATTATGAGTGCCACCATATACTTAGCTTCCACTACTCTGTAGGCAAGCATTAAGGATTTGAACTTAATGCATGCTGCAACAGGATACAGTGTGGTCGCCTAAAATGAGTACTGACATGCATGCCTCTGGTAGAAGAGAAGATATTCTGCTGCATTTTGAATTATCTGCAGTGGCTTGGTACGTGGCACATTCAGGTACTTCTCTCAGTAAGGAGTTGCAGTAGTCCAGACATGAACGGACAAATGCCTGAAATAGAATTTATTGCATGCTACATCAGATACGGCCTGATCCTTTGGATGTTATACAGGACAAATCTGCACAAAAGAGAGACAGTTGCAATGTGATCATTGAAGAACAGCTGATTGTTTGATCATCACCCCAAGGTTAAGTACAGACTTGGAGCCTCATGCATAACGTTGTGCGTAGAATTCACACTAAAACATGGTATATGGACAAGAGTGGAAATGTGCGTATGCACAAAAAAATCCAGATACATTAATCTGTGTGTTCGCCAACTTCCACGTTCTTTTGCTACATAAATCCTGGGCATCATGAAAGTAACGCACGTGCACACACCTGCTGCCACTCCACAACTCCTCCCAGAACTACGCCTCTTTGAATATGAAAATCAATATAAATATCCCTTAAGCTCAGCGTTCTGTGAAAAGGCAATGGCAAAAGCACGGGGGAAAATAGAAGAATTTCAGTGAATACCAAGTGGAGGCATGGAAAAATGTGCTATTTGTTGGTTTAAACAGTGGTATAAACAACAATTGGAAGTTGATTGAGTGACATAGATTGTCAGAAAAACTCGAAAGCTCAAGTTCACAAAGCTGCACAGTGCCCAAAATAAAAAAGAAGTTGTCAGATATCAAAGTCGCTGTGAATAGGCGAGTCGTAGCCCACCGTCTGAGTGTAGTATAGAAGCTTATTAGGGTACAGAGAAAAGAAAAAAAAATAGGGACACATGGGAAAAAAGCTTGAAATGTTAACCTTAATCTCGAAATTTCCACTTTAATCACATAGTTTATTTTGTCATTAAAGTAGAACATCATAAACTTCATCTTAAAATCATTTAATTTACTAGTTTCTCAAATACCATTGTAGCTAAAGTAGCACGTTAAATGCTTTGTTTTGTATATGTTCTTCTATGTGCTTTATGTGTGTGAATCACTACGTGCTTCTTATTAAATGGGCTTTCTCTTCCTCCGACAGGACACAGAATCCATTACATTCGTGATATTACAGCTTCAGGTTGGCAGTCTTTCTGTCTATGGACTTTACTTTTCAATATAGGTCAACATTTTAATAAACATTTTTGCAATAAAGCTCAGCATGGTGGGTTCCATGAAGATTAGCATAAAACATTTAAGTCAAAGAACAACAATGAGTTCTGAAATGTATTATGTTAAATAAAGGTGAAAGCAAAAACCCAGCAAAGCCCAGGCCCAAAGGAGACCCCAATCACACTTGTTTCAGTTTTGAACAATATCGATTTCTTTATAATCATGCAAACATGGTCTGACCTTTTATATAAAACCTATAAGGCAATACTAAATGTATGAGAAATATGATCTTGGTTGGCCAATAAAAAGGATAAATTGAACCATATGTTCTGTTATATTTGGATTATAAGCATTCAAATATGTATGGAATTAATTTCATTCTAAGAATGTTGTAACATTAAGTTTTTCAATTTATAAGCTTCAGAAAACTTTACAGCTGCAGAGAGTATTCTTGCCAATATTTTTCATATTCCTAACCACAAATATGAATTAAAGCATCTTGAAAAGTATATTACTGTAACAGCTCAAAGAATAATTTAAATGCCACATATATTTAATTATTGAAAATATCTATCCATCCATCCATCCATTATTAAACCCTCTTAAGACAATTCAGAGTGGCAGGTATCAAAAATAGGTCATAATAAAACCTTGACAGATTTGTAGGTTGGTGGTATGCACTTTTAGAATTATTTTTACCTCCCTAAACTTTTTTCGGGTGGTTAAATGTACATGGTACTGTTTAAATGACCATGAAACTCTTGCAGTCTTAACTTCTATATCCAGGCTGAAAAGCCATATTTTCACATTTGTTCTCTGAAAATCAACATTTTTATTCACTCTGTGTGGTTAGTTTTGTTTCTCATTTTTGCCTTATACTTGCACTTTCCGTATGCTGTCTATGTACTATTTACTTGTACTCCTATGTTTTTTGTGTACAATCCACTTATTGCACCTTTTGAATCAAATTTTACTATGGACCACATTGTGATGAATGTTGCCTTACTCCAACAAAATTCTGTATCTCCTTCACCAATTCTGCTGTTCGCAGTCCAATTAAGAGATAAAATGTTCCCAAAATGTCTTTGATATACCATTGGGTCTCCCCCCAATTTGTTGTGATTGATATACCTCACCGGCTTGGTCTGGAAGAGGAACAGCTGTATCCTAAGTTCCACCTGCATGGTTGCGCTCCTTGTGCTGTCATAGAGAGTGAGTCTAATAACTAGTAATGAACCTGCAATTCAAGGGAAATTGAATTTGCAGTGAAACTTGGAATTTTACTTCACAAAAATGTTTTATTTCATGATCAACAAATTTTGGAGCATTGACACTGAAGGAAAGGTATTTAGTTCCTGTCTGAAAGTGTTTTCCCATCTTAATTCCATCTGACTGTCATTTATAGAGTTTAAATAAAAAAAATAACTTATTTACTGCCACATGTAGACATTTGGTTGAGACATGAGACTTGTATTGTGGTTGTTCTGGCAGTATGATGCCCATTTTACCAATTATGATAACAGTCTTAGTAATCACAATCATAAATGTATGTCTTAGACATAAACAGAACTTTTTGAATTCCTCCACTAAGCTTGGAGTAGCATACATTCAGCCTCATCTGGCTGGAATCAATAAATAGGAAAGGGCATTTGGTACATAATGGCAAAGGGTGAGTTTTATCTGGGGAGAAAATGGCATTTTTTGTGTGTCTTTGCGTTGATAATATGAAATGCATTTCATTTTTAAAAAATACACAATGCTACTTTATAGTGATGGGAAAAAGATACAAAGTATAATTTTATTTTACTGGTGTGCAACAGATTACCTGCACTACACAGCTGTGGAAAATCTCAGGCAAATACAAAACAGTGAAGAAGGTTTTTTCACCCCAAAAAACTAAAAAATCCTAAAACCTCTTTTTAATGAGTTTTATGTTTCACAATTGTGAACTTCATGCAAAACACTTTTTTAAAAAAAAATCTATGCAAACGAATACTCCACTGTTTCTCTTATCACTACTAACAACCCTTTCTTTGAAGTTAATCTTAGCCATGTGTTCCTGTGACCACTATATTCTCTCCCAAAAGCTGGTGAGTATGAGTGAATATGGGAAAAAGAGCATATGTCCCAACATAAGTGTAGCTCATCAATCTCTAACTAACACAAACTGTTATCCAGTTCAGATTTGATGGTCACCAAAATACAGTTATCTCTCACACTACTTGGAAACATATTCCATAAATCTAAGGTTCTCAGTGTGAATAAAAGTATTTCATGTTTATGGAAAATGTTTGCCCCCTTGTTCTAGCTGAAGGGCTCATTTTACAGTGGCAACAGGTATCCACTGTACTAATTCCCTTTATTATTCTGAACATTTCCATCATGTCTTCCAACTTATTTGCTCAGAACTGAAATGAGACTGCTGCTTCAGTCATTCCTTGTAGCTCAACCCTGGAATAAGTCTAGTCACTCTAAACTATCTCAAGTGCAGCAATATCTCTTTTGTAATATGGTGACCAAAACTACACCTCATGCATTGGATGAGGCCTAACTAATGCAGAGTGTAAAGTAACCACTAAAATCAAAGCTTTCTCTGAGAACTTAATTCATGTCTTCTCACCACCTCATGCAATAATATCATAACTTCATTAATTTAACTGATATATTGTTTTAGTTGGGCGACTAGCTTAAAAATTAGTTTGGCCATTTTTAAAGCAGACTGGTAATACTTGTTTCTAATTTTTCATACTAACAGTACCTTTGATTGCTCATCAGAAAGAACCAATGCAAATTGTGTGAACCCATTTAAATGGATTTGACTGCATTAATGGTCATAAACTGCCTGACTGTTCCTTTGATACTATCATCCTGGGAGTTAGTTGGGAAGATAATTATAATTAGAACATTATATTTTCTTGCTTTTTCTTTTTTGTTTTAATGCTACACTGTTAACAAGTGGAGCATACCTCTTGAATACTGAATTGGAAAGTATTGCCTCTTTTCCAAATTCTATACTTTATATTCCCATTAAAGTATGGCCAGTTCTTTACACAAGCCAGCATCCATCTATCCAGGCTCTTGAGAATTCCTAACATTGCCTATCTTTACACCACTTCCTCCATTGTGAGACAGACACACTGAGTATGAGGTCCAAAAACATCTACACTCTCATTTGAAGATAAGATGTAACATTTAGCCCATTACTAAAGGTATTATCTTGAGGAGTGTTGATATTTGTTATCTTATTCTTTTTTTTAGCTTGGCTCCAAATTCACTGTCATGAGTCAAATAGACTGACTCAGAATCTGAAGTTGTCCTGCTTTGCTCTGGTGTCCTTCATTTTAAAACTCTGTTATGTGACTTATGGTATTTGGTATGAAAGTAAAACAATGGCTTAACTCAAGTCTTCTTTACAAACTTAATTTTTCTTGTCATGGAGGTGACAGTTCGACTGAGCTAATGGAGACTAAGTTTAAAGGGACAAAGCAAAATAGGTGGAATAACATGTCTGTCTACTCCCTATAAAGTTAGAAAGCTGCTGATCTGAGTGAAGAACCATATACTGTCTCTGCGTATTTCCCTGCTCATTATTTCATCAAGGTAATCCATTTTAATTCTCTCCTGTCTATTGTCAAGGTGGTAGCATTTCCTCGACTAAACTTCGGAGTGCAACAGTCTTCTCTGGTGTGTGCTCAATTACATTCCAAAACCACAACCTCTTTTACAATGCCATACCATTCTCTTAATGTGCTTCCCATTGCCAAGTGCTTGGTTCTTACTTTGTTCTTAAATATGTATATGTGTTTAGCTTTAAGATTGTAATTCCACCTTTTCTTCTTGAAAATTCTTTGAAATTTCATTCATTTTTCCTGATTAGTGCTAGAATTGTTAACATTACATAATGAAGTATATAGATTAATTCAGAACATGCAGGTAATGCAGGTAATGCAGAACATATTGATCAACTAAATATACTAAATAAGTTAAAGGTGAATGCACTAAAAAATCACATAAATAAAAGGAACCCCCACAGAGTCACAGAGGAGGGCAGACAGAGACAGAGTAAGGCAAGTTAGCAAAAGGGAAAATAGGAACAAAGAAGTGAGTAGAAGCAAGAAGTGGGGTATAAAGTATAAAGTATAAAGTAAAATACAGAAGAAGTAGAAGAAAAGGTATAATATGTGTAAGATGTAAAAATATAAAATCCAATAATTTATAGTCAACAAAAACTAGCTTCTAAATAAGTAAGCTGAAGCTCAAGCTGAAATATTAAATTATAAACAAACTTTGTTGCCTAGAAGTTCCCATATTTTTCAAAAAGTGGCACATGTAATGTAATTATTGTTGCTACATTCATGAGTCCAATGGTTATGAAAGGCGGGTTCTAATAGAGGGATAATATAAGACCTTGAAAATGGCTAACCTTTTAAGGCTTCCTGCAGATAGGTATGGACAGACTCCTATCATTCACTAGAATAGAACTGGAAACACTAAGCATTTATGTATCTACCTCAGTTAAAGTTTGCGGAGTAAAATGAGGAGAGTTTGTACTAAGCTGGAACAAAAAGACATTCTTAATGTACAATATGTGATTCCTTTATTATTTTTGCAGTATATGATGACTGAGGAATTTAACGTTGCATTATAATATACAGCAGGAAGAGAAGAGTGACAGAAAGGTGCTAAGTAGGCAGATTGACTTGACCAAGCAAACAAAGGTGGAGGAGTTCAAATGGCTACTGGTCTGCAGATTGAAGAATGTCAGCAATGCATACTACTCAATAATGATGCAGACATTCATTCTTCTCTGTCACCAATACAAGCGATTTGCCTCAGATGCCTGTGTGGTCATTGACTGTGTGGCATTTGCAATGCTTGTCCTTGTCTGCATGGGTTTTTCTTCTGGTGCTCTGGGTACATCCATTTTCAAAGTTTTCAGATTGGGGTCATTGATGGGTTTAATTTGGGCCTGTTGTGACCGTATGTACTGTCTAATGAATTGTGTCTTGTGCCCAATGCTGCCAGATACCATGAATTGAAACAAACAGAACTAAAAAGGGACTGGATAGATAACAGATTACTGCTATGGTCATCACGAAGGTTCAGAAACTTGGGATGGCCATGTGCACAATTGATTCAGCTTCCTTTTTGTGTTTTTATGGTTGAAATGTTCTTACTTATTGTTAAATGAAAGAATCAATTCACTTGAATGAGAATGTAATATGGGATTATTATGTAGTACATTTAATAATTCTATATTAAAAATAGTTTCAGTAGGTGATAACACAGGTCAGGACCATAGGCAGGAATTAGGAAAACAGATAATGAACGCAAGCCTGATGGATGAAGGTTTATTAGGATACAATCTTAAAACTTGTACAGAGAGACACTACACAAGTTCGAGTCAGAGAGCATGTCAGACCTAATGACTACAGTTGCTGGATCTCATTGCCTTGAGAATATCAGATTTCACGAGTAGCAATCATAGTTGGTGACGCTAACACAATTGCCTCATGACCTTTCAGCACAGTTCCAAAGTATCGCAAGCTTACCACATTTTGCCAGCTAATTAGTGTGCTGCATGACAATGTCGGTGTCTGTACGAATTCAACTGCAGTCTTGGCCTGTCTATTTCCCTTTTCCAGTCTGTTATGATGTGACAAATATGAGCACTCACTGGTTGTCAACTCTCACACACAAGTACCCTTCTGTACAGCTTAAGACAAAATGAAACATTGCCGTGGCTAGACAGAGTGAGTGAGTGAGTGAGTGAGTGAGTGAGTGAGTGAGTCATTGAAGATGTCACACTACATGACTGGTGACCATGACAGCGAGCTACAGTGTACGTCAACTTGCTAAGATTAAAGTAAATGTTGAATATGATTGAAATCACTGGAAAAGTTAATAGATAATCACAAAAAAGAAAAGTACTGGAAAAGTCATGTAGTGTAATAAAGTCTTCAGTACAGAAGTACAGTTGGAGGGTTGCTTCATTACTTTTTTGGAATATCTGGTTGGTATTTATTTTCTTCCCCAATTTTTTAAGCATGTTGTTGTTTCTTTGGCTTTAGAATTAGGTGAAATTCTGTTTTTCTGGTGTCAGTGTCCCACTGTTCAGATATGATGCCTCAGCCTTTCAAAGATTCTGAGCTATAATCCCACGCCAGGTTGTTGTCTAAGTGGTTATTCCTCAAGTACTCACTTTCTTCTTCCACATCGCCAAATGATGCACATGTAAAAGTTAATTGGGGATTCCTGATTGTCCCTGAGGGAGTGTGAGGGTGACCATGTGTGTGAGTTGGTCCTGTTGGACTTGCATCTCATCCAGGTCTATATGCTGCTATGGGCTGCTTCTCTTAAAATAGTTTGAGGATGTAATGATATGTATATTCCAACAATTTAGCAACAATAAAACATCATCTTATTGCAATAAAAATACTTGATTCCAATCCAAACTGTCATGTTATGCAAAATTCTGTTTTTTTTTTTAAAGGCATTGTGGTAGGTTTGATCTAACAAATACTTTGAAACAAATGTTTAGTGAGTAATGCACTTCATGTGTAATAATAATAATGTAATGACATTTACCAGGCAGAACATTTACATAAATATATTCCCAGAGGTTTTTGTAGAAACACAAAAACAAGTAATGTGCTGAGTATCAAAGAATGAAGGAATGTAATGTAATGTAAGGTGAAATGTGAAAGGTAATATATATTATAGCAGAAGAGATGAAGACCACAACGTGTGACCAGATAATAATACATGCATTATACAGTCATCGTTTATTAAGAGGTTGGTCTTTAGCTTGGTTTCATAAAAACAAGAAACACCAAAGACAATAGTCACTGAGATGAAGTTTCTGAATATCTTCTGTGTACGCAGATGTTATTTGTACTGCATCTACAGTAAGAAGCAATTTCCTCAAGATGATTCAAACTCCATATCTGAGACAAAGAGAGATAAAGAAAGACTGCTCATGTTTTGTAAATAGGGAGAGATTTTAATGACAGATGAGACTTTAGAGTCAAAGTTCAGGCTACTATCAAGGATGGAGCTGAAAGGCTTGTCACAGAAGTGGATGAAAGTTGGCAGCGTTCTAAGTTAAAGGTGAAGAATCATGCCTGTTAACATTATGAGAAACAGATTCATGTTTATGGGTGAAGGTTGATGGCTTTATAAGAGATTTAACTTCATGCCAATTTTTTTTTCTGACGGGGTCAAGATGAAAAGTTTTGTGGAGAGTTGTCAATAAGTGCAACTTCATTATTAATTTTGTAAGTGTGCTGCTGTCAATAGAGTTGGCCAGACATCAACTATTCATCAATATGGCTCCGTGATATACTGCTTTGATGAAGCAAGTAAGGGGTCCATGGCAGTGCATTGATTTATAAAAAACAGTGCAGCTCAGGCTAGTGGGTGCGGGTATGCGCTGCTGCATCCGTGGGGTTTTCAATGGGAAGGCGAGCTGATTGCTTGTTAACATGCAGACACGATCAGCTCAGCTGTTCTCCATTGATGCTGTGCAGGTCATTAGCAGAGTACCTTCACCCACAAGGTATAAAGGGCATGAGTGGAAAAGAGAAAGGGTGAATGAATTGAGAGAAGAAAGAAATCATGAAAGTAAAGTGTAAAAAAAGAGAATGGACAGAAGCAAATTGGAGACAGTGATTGAGAGGAGGCGGCAAAGTGGTTAGGGAAAACCTATGGAGGAGCATGGTGAAAGGTTCTCCAGGAGGTGGATTGGATCACTCCTACTGAACAGTAGAGAGCAGGAGAGCAGATACCAATGGAGGCAGAGTGAAGATGGAGTCAAACTCAGCATGTCCAGGTGGACATTGAGGAAAGCTTACTGGGACAGGAGGAGGGCTGCTTTCACCAAAGTCTCAGCCCCACTGAGCATACTTTTAAGAAAGGTGAGCAGGATGAGATGAGAGTGAGAGAAAGAGAGAGTGCACTAGGAAGGAGACTAAGGAGATATTGGTTCTGGTTTTATAGTTGGATTTATCAGAGTAATAATAGACTTTATTGATTTAGAACTTCCCCACAAGCACTGGATTTGTGGATTTATTTATTTGAAGAATTTTAAATTGACTGCACCACACTTTTTTGGACACTGTTGAATAGAATGGTACAATGCACTTTTGCACCACACATTGTTCTTCTGTTCTCTATGCCTTACACATCCCAATCGATGTCTGAGTTCAAGGAGCTTATGCCAGCTGCTGGCAACTTGTGCATCACCACTGCTTCTCTTTTTAACATTTCTGTCTTTTTCATGTTTCTCTACTGAAGCCCATTGTTTCTAGTCTTTTTACTCCTTAAATGATGGTGCCTTCTGTTACTAATTGGTCACTCAGAGTATAAAGTGAGGTCAATAACACACGCTTGGGTTTATAATTATATTACAATTATAATTTACTGAATTGCCAACCATTCTAAAATGTAATTATTTTTGTTTATTTTGTTACTTTTCAACTCTTTTATTTCCATAGGTGCTGCCATGTTGGTTATAATATTGATGCCCATTGCCCATGACATCATGTAGTTGGGATGTGTAATGTTATAACATTGCTGAGGTATGCTTTGCTACCCATCTGAATGTATGAACTGCCAATAAAAGACACAGAATTGCTAGGTAGGGAAATGGAATAGACCAGAGTTAGGTGGCATATTTATTGATTTTTCATTTGGAACTTTACCTTTTTTATTAACTGTGATGGTTGATTTTCTGACTGTTTCTGTAGTATTGACCTGGTTCTGTTTCAATTTTACAATCTCAGTCTCAATAGACTTTAATTTCCTGCTCATTTCTTTCTAAATGTTGTCCTTGCAGCAGGCCAATTCCACAGGCATTACAGACGATCTAGGATATGAATTGCCATTCTGCACTGTGTTGATTCATTGCAATTGATAATGGCCAAACAATTCCGAGCTTCGTTGATAAGATTTTTCTAGGGAATTCCGTCTACGTAGATACTGTCATGCTTTAACTACTCCTTTTCTCAGGACTTCAGGCATGTTCATTTTTTAGGGCTTGTACTTTTTAAGTTAACTGATTTTACTTTGATGGACCTATATAATTAGATGCCCATCCTTGCACTGAAAATTTTTTAGTGAGTTGTCCCTGACATGTATTTTCTTTCCAAGAATCGCATCTGGTCCCAGAAGACTAGTTGACTAGCAGTGAACAAAATAGGCAAGTTTCATGCATACAATTTTGTGAAATCGACCCTTAATTTCCACAATCAACTTCTCAATTGTGAAACACAAAACTCACTGAAAAGAGTTTTTGGCAGTTTTAAAGGCTTTTTATGGAGGAAAATAAGGAAAGCTGCTAACTAAAGCCTCATTCAAACTCCTTTGTTTACTTGTATTCTTTTCTGAAGCTGCAATCTGTTGCATACCGATTAAAATCAATTCTATTTATGCCTTTAATTCACCAAAATGCAAAGGAATCTAGGACATTCTACATATTTTTCACATAATGCTACTATAAAATGCACTTTACTGTGCACATTACTGTTTTCTCCACTGCAAAATCTTACCACACTTGCAAAGCCTCCCCCTCTGCCATTTATTGGTTACCACCATTTCCTGTTATTCGATTCCTGCTGAAGAGATTGATTATGCACTCCCTAAGTGCCATGGAGTTTCAAGTTTCTTTTCTGTCTCCAAGGCATCTTTAGGATTGCAGTCACTAAGATTGTCATCATAATTGGGGATCTTTTCATCAGAACACATGATGCGGTTCAGCCAAATGTCTATATGTTTCTCACTAGAGATCTTTATTTAAATACTAAATGACTGGCAGAGGCATACACAATTAAGGCATGTAAATGCTTCCAGAGAGGACTAAACATCTCTGCTCTTGTGTCAGTAACACAAATTCAAATAGAATTTCACTGCAAATTCAGTTTCACCCGAGTCATTTCACTCATCGCCACTGCTTATATTAGACAACAGCTGTCTTAACAGCATCATATGCCCCCAGGCAAAGTAGTGCACTGAGGCCCCTGTTTTGATAGCTAAACAGAAACATACATAGGCATCAGAAAAATTGTGGGCCTCCATGCTCCTGGAGCCTTTGGCCAGTGCCCATTGTGCCCGTACATTAAGACAGCCCTGACAACACCCAAACTTTAAGAGCTGAAGGAAAGACCTTGAAAAAGACATAATTCAAGCAAACCTTAACAAACAATTGTAGGAAAAGTTTCTGATTATCTTTCATTTTGTTTCAACTTCAATTTTGTGTTTGTCCTGAAACTTTAGTAAGCATTTAAATAACTCCTAATTTATAGCTTTTCTGACAGCCACAACAATTCTTTTGTTTTCCAACTTGTCATGGAACATGCTCTATGCTTTGGGCATGTCTCTGATTTTAGAAAGTTGTGATAAGAGGTCCAATGCAGGTTTTTAAATAAATAATTGTGTCCCAAGAACATGCAGGCTCAGGGTGTGGGTGTGCTAGATGTTGCTACTCCAGGGTTGATTGTGGTGGTTGGCTGATTGTGCAAATGTGAGTGGATCAGTCAGGTGCCTCTTTCACACCTCAGAGTGGGCAGAGGGTCATATCTGCACCCGAAAGGAGGTTAAAAGGAAAGAAGAACAGAGAAAGAAAGAGGCAGGATCAGGAGAGCACATGCAGAGAGGAATGGAGGCAGGTGGTTGGGAGCGAGCCTCAGGGAGAAGAGGGGGGCACTTGCATTGAGTGATGCTGGGGAGTAGGAGTCATTTGTTTTGCGGTGTTTCCCTCAGACTCTGAGAGACTGGCAGTGGGAGACGTGTGTGAGTTGGCATGGCACCCCATGGATGCTGAAGGCCTGGCAATGGGGACCTGAGTCAGGAATTTATGGTTAACTACACTTGTCAGTTGGGCATCTTCTCTCAGACAGTTTTAGATGGAAACATTAGGGCTCATATTTATATGGAAGAACTGTCTCTGAATTCTAAACTTGTTTAACTAGCTTTATCCATCCATCCATCCATTATCCGACCCACTATATCCTAACTACAGGGTCACAGGGGTCTGCTGGAGCCAATCCCAGCCAACACAGGGCGCAAGGCAGGAAACAAACCCCGGGCTGGGCACCAGCCCACTGCAGCTGGCTTTATTTATTTAGATTTTTTTTTAGCCTTCATGTTCAACTTGGTTTTATGGGATTATTTATTTATTGACTATTTATTGAAGATTATTTGTTGTACTGCACTTTTATGGAACACTGCTTATTCTCCTGGTTTTAATAAATGTGTCCTCATTGGCCAGCTCATCCTGGTTTATGACAGTCGATGGGTTCAGGTTTAAGAAGCTTGAGGAAATGACAAGGGAATATGGAGCCGACATGGACCATCACAGAAGTAAAAAATATTCTTTGCAATTGTATGTATTAATAACTAGCAAAATACCCGTGCTTCGCAGTGGAGAAGTAGTGTGTTAAAGAAGTTATGAAAAAGAAAAGGAAACATTTTAAAAATAACGTAACATGATTGTCAATGTAATTGTTTTTTCACTGTTATGAGTGTTGCTGTCATCAAGGATTTGATTATCATTATTTCTTTTAATCAGGTTCGTATTTGGAGGACGTGTTGTGTTCAAGTTACATTCCGTGTTTGTCAACCGTTGTAAAGATAACAGGTTTCATTCATCGAAGTGTTCACTACCCAAATCGGTAATCGTGAATCTAAGATATTAAACAGGCATTCCCTGTATTAAGTTGTGGATTTGCCTGCGAATATTTAGTGGCAGTGTGTCTATGAACTTGTGGAATTGCCTGCGAGAATTTAACGGCAGCGTGTCTATGAACTTGTGGATTTGCCTGCGAGTATTTAGCTGCAGCGTGTCTATGAACTTGTGGATTTGCCTGTGAGTATTTAGCGACAGCGTCTCTATGAACTTGTGGATTTGCCTGCGAGTATTTAGTGACAGCGTATCTATTAACTTGTGGATTTCTCTGCGAGTATTTGGCGGCAACGTCACGCATCAGAAAATGTACCACGACGTCTGACACACCTCCTTTTTACTGTTTTCTCACAGCTTGGATTGCTGCTGTCATAATCGGTTTGAGTTTCATGGTTTGTTTCAATTACGTTAGTATTTGCAGGACTTGTGTTGAAGTGACATTCGGCATCTGTCAAGTGTTGTAAGCATACAACCGGCTTCATCGATAACTTTGCATCCAGCTTTTGAGAGTTGAAACATTCATAAACATCAAAGTGTCCACTACTCAAATCATCACCTGTGAATCTAAGATGTTTAAGATGCATTGGTGGTTCTCCAAAGGTGTAAAATATTTGGCCATTTCGGTACACTTGAAAGCGACAACCAAACAATTCAGCGGCAGCCATCAACTCACATGCAGAAGCATAGGTGAAGGGCTTAAGCATTTCATTCTTATAGTGCTCCTGTGTAGTATAATTATCTCCTGTACCATCATCAGTCCACACCTTGAACCTATCCCAGTCATTCAATACATAAGACACAATGTTCCTCCGGATATCAAGATTGAGCCTGATATGGCCGTGCAATATGTAACACAGAGAATGTAAAAGGCTGGCGGCATCTCCAGGCATGGAAACCACTCGGTAAGTGGCAGTTCTTTGATCGATGGTGATCACCTCGATAGATATGTTAATGGGGGTATGGTTGGAATGGTAAAAGAAATGGGTACCTGAACAATGTAAACTAAGTCTAAAATATCTACACAATAACTATAAGCGTAATAAATGAACAATAAAACAGCGGAGAAGCCATGGATTAAATAAAAAGGCTGCAGTTATCAGCAAGGAGACATGAATACCGTGGCGAAGCAAGGAAGGGAATGAAGAGACCGGAGTGATGGACGGCTTTATATGGGCAGGCAGCCAATTACGTGGGAGGCGTGGGTATGGGGGACGCAATATAGGCAGGCAGCCAACTATGTGGGAGGCGTGGGGATGGTGGACGCAACTCCGCCTCACACGGCGACCGAGCTGCAGGCTATGGACGTATATATGTACGTAAGTAGGATTCAGTTATGACCGTTACGCGTAGAATTTAAAAATGAAACCTGCTTAACTTTCGTAAGTAACCTGTAAGGAATGAGCCTGCCAAATTTCAGCCTCCTACTTACACAGGAAGTTGGAGAATTAGTGATGAGTGAGTCAGTGAGTCAGTGAGAGCTTTGCCTTTTATTAGTATAGATGCTGCTTTATTATGTTATAGATACTGTATGTAATTTTGTCTTTTTTATGTTTGTAGACATTTTATTTATTTTAGCCATTAAGACTGGACATTATCTTGGTGTGGGATTCTATGAACACTTAGTATATAAGATCTCATGGTGTCTAAAATCAAGAAATCTTTGTTGTAAATGACTTTAGTTAGGGAAATGATTTCTACTTACATTAGGACCATTTGTCTTATTTTGTTTTTTACATTGGCTTCTGGGTTTCACATTGGCTTGGCACTAGTGTCTTTTGTCTTCCTGGTTGTATCCCCTAACTTTTTAAATGACTAGTCTTTTGTTTAGCCACTCACTCCCTTGTCATTTTGTGGACAATTTCATGTTTTTTGTTCTCTGTCAAATAGAGTTTTCACCTTGGCATAAACACTAAATCTAAAGAAAGGCTTCTTTAGATCTCAACTACTCATTACCCGAATTTGCCAGCTAGAACACTCAATACATCCTACTCAGACAATACCAAAGTTCAAATCTTAAATGATGGGGGCATGGTAATTAAAATGTCTTTTCTTAAAAGTTGTTTCACTACAAAATAACAGCCTGCAGATTCAGGTTTCTAAACTGGCTGTTGTCATCAAACAACTAGTAGTGGAGGGAGGTGCATAAAAATAAAGTCTAGGAGCTGCTGTGGCTGCATCCTGAACAGAAGTAATAATAAGAAAACACAAATACCATCAAATTGGACACACAAATTGACATTTAACCTACAGCCCAGTAGTTTTGCTACACAAAATTTTAAATATAGCCTTTATAGTTTCTTTTCTCATTGGCAAGTATCTTGAATAGGCAACTGCCATAAATGTTAACAGTCAACCGTGCTGTAATGATTTTGAGAGTTTCCAGATAAAATTTTGTTTTTGTATTTGATACCTGAAAAAACACAAGGCTATGATAACAAGTAAACTGCTAAATCTAAATCTAAAACAGAAGACCAAATGTTTTAGTAATTATATAATACATTTCAAGACTTAAGCAGCAGATGTGTTAAATGAATGCAGCTCTAATTTCTGCTTTTACAAAAGGCCTTTTGGAAGAACTTAAAATGATATGATGAGTCATAATGTAGAGGGCTCTTCAAAAGAAGTAATTTGTTTAGCACTAAAATGTGAAAAAAACATTTTCAGAGAGAAAAAGGGTAAACAAAGCAGTTAATACTTTGCAGTGTACACCATCACAACCAGAAAGTAAATATACAGGGAACCCCATGAAATAAGGATAATCTGTTAACAGTCTTAAAAATGTTTTAACAACTTTACAGTACTAGGGCTTCAGGTACAAGATATGCATGTTTCTGAGCATAAGCAAGTTCTTGCACAAAATTTCGGGATATACAAAACACGAAATTGTTGTGAAAATTGGGTTAACATTTACTGCAAGTTACGATAATCCGTAAATCCTACACAGGCTTTTTTGGGTTGGCATTTTTGTGAAACCAGGCAGCAGGGCAGTGAAGTGAACAGAAAATCTTGTTATGTTGCACATACCAAGATGTCATTCTGATGTTCTTGAACTAATTATATCAGTTAACTGACACGTTCTTGCAATACAACTGTGCTCAGTGCTGCTAATAATGCCTACTGTATATGCCTATCTGTTGTGTCTATAAAAATGGAGTGCTGTGTGCTGTGCACCGGCAATGGCAGTATTCTTCTCTTTGGAGGGTATTGCTAATTCCAAGCTATCAGGGATCGCAATGATTTTTTGGCTTATGATGATGACTGATTTATAAGCTGATTTAGACTTCCTATGGCTATCCTCTTGGAGTTGTGTGCTGAATTGGAGCCTATATTATAGAGAGCAGTATACAGATATCATTCAATCCCTGTTCTGTTACAGGTTATAAAAAATATATAGTATTTGGAGACGGATAGTTTTGAATGTGAACATGCTGACCGGTCAGGAATCTCACAGTCATCCCTAAGCTGTGTCATACCGTATGTATGTAATGGAAGAGTTAAATACTACCCAGATACATAGACACATATATTATCACACACATGTTCATGGGAGGCAGCTAGAGGGCTTAAATAACAGTAATACCACACCAGATCAGGGAGTGGCGAGCTGCACTCTCTCTCTCTCTCTGTCCTCTGCAGACTATCCTCGGGAAATCCCACTAGGTGCCGACACTTTTGATAACGTCACATCTGGTACTGGCACCACTAATGAAGTCACATCCAGTCCTGGCGACATCACTTCTGGTTCCAATGACGTAATTTCCTGTCCCGACCTTTAAAACCGCCATTTTACTCAACCTAAGTGAGTTCTGTTTGGACATTGTAACATGCACAACTCATGGAAAAAAATACCCATTTTACAGCCAGGGATATTATATGGGTGGCTGCTCCAAACCTTTGATGTTTCCTGTGTCTTACTGTGACAATATGTATATAGAGGGTTCACTACTATCTGCAATTTTGGGCATCTGCAATAGGCCTTGGAATGTATCACCTGTGGTTATGAGGGGACTTTTGTATTACTATGCATATTATACTACTTATGTACATTATATAATGTGGGCAAAAGCAGGTTTACAGTTTTGAATATGAAAAACATAGAGCTTGTTCTTGTATTATTATTTATTTATGAATTGTTTTATTATATATTTTTATTAGTTGTCTTGTTCTTCTTCTTCTGATTATTATTGTTATTAGCAATGAAGGCTGGCAATTTGAGCATTCATGAAATTATACCTAAGAGCAATGTGCCATTGTGACATTCTTTTGAGTTAATAAAGTTAATAAAGCTATTGTAATAATCATCACCTATGTCTTTTTCCATACAAACAACAGTAAACCTACTTTTGCCCAACCATCTTTTTATTGTATATTTTGTGATAGTTGATGATTTAGCAGTATCCATTACTTTGATTTTTGTAGTGCTTTGATAGTTAGATGTACATTGTTCCACTGTTACTATAATTTATTATAACATTGATAAGAATGAATACTAATGTATAATACATCAAAGATAACTGTACTAATGTTTTGGGGATAGTCAAAGAGTAAGAAATGTAATGAGTATCTGTATTTCAGTGCTTTTCTTCATTTATTTATTACGTTTAAGGACTATACCATAGCCTATGAAGATTTGTCTCATCCCATGAAGTCACATGTTTAGAGAACAAATTGCCTCCCGGAAAAAAAATGCAAATCCTACCTTTTTGTACTCATGCATACTACATTACAGAAAAGGTGTACTTACACGTTTGAAACATGACTGATGTTAGCTGATCTTTACCCTTACCCTGAGGACAGAATGAAAAAAGGTGAAGTAAGGCTGCCAGTTCTGTCTTCTGGAGAAACACAAAATGTATTCAGAGATTTTGTGGGAAAGGTAGATTGCTCATGGAGGTCAAAGGTTTGCATAGTACTTACATATGTGCCTGTGTATACTTGTGAGGTCTCTGTCAAAATACAGGGGGAAATTATATAAAAAAGTTTATGTTCTATAGCTTCCCATTATCATCAGTGAACAGTTTTTTTTTTACGAGCAACAACATCCTAAACGTTTATTCATATTATTACTATAGAGAAGACATCGGCCAATTACTTAACAAACATTACTGTATTACATCTTGAGAGTGGGTTCCGAAGTTTTATTCTTTTCATTTTAATTAATGAATCAACCAGTCATTTAACCAATCATCAATCTTTTTTTAACATGCACTAATCCACTTTACTAAGGACACCATCACAAAGCATTTTACAAAATACACAAGAGCATGTTTCACAGTAACAAAATAGCTGCACTGTATTATCCTTTTATATAAGATAAATGATAAAGGAACAAACTTGTAAGATCCTTCTATTTATGATAAATTATAAAGTAACAAAATTGTAAGGAGTCTGCTAGTGCAGGATAGCAGATTGACAATAAGTTTAAGGAACAGTACTGCCAGTAATGAAGGGTCATAGAATAGATAGGTGCAGGAGTGGACAATGGTAATGAGATAAGGTATAGGTTTTTAGGTGAAATTTCAGTGTAAACACTAAAGGGGCATTACAAACTGACCTGGGGAATTCCAGCAAATAGAAGTCACAGAGCACAATGTGGATTTACTGAGCATTAGTATATAAGGCAAGCAACAAAGACTGGTAATCTTGGTGTCAGGCAGGTGTGCACTCCCTAAGGCTGACGCTGGCTCAGTGCAACCTCCCAGCATTGGCTACTGTAGCAAGGATAATGAATGACAAGGCTGGGGGGACAAAGTTATACTCTATAATGCTCGGCCAGCAGCACAAGAAGTTTAAATGGGGATGAAGAGTGCTAGTAAAAAGTATTAACCCTCCCCCACCTTGGAAGGTTTTACACTTTATTACTATACAATATTGAATCACAGTTGCTTTAATTTGCTTTTCTTGACACTAATCAACTGAAAAAAGACTCTTTAATGTCAAAAGGGAATGAGAGAATTTGTGGGTGGACTTGAAAAAAGGACGTTCACAGGTGACCCCTTTATAACCTGACAGAACTTGAACAGTTTTGTAAAGAGAATGAGGGAAAAAATGGCAATGTCCAGATGTGCAAAGCTGATAGTTAGCTGCCCACACTAACTCAAGCCTGTCATGTCTGCCAAAGGTTCATCTACTTAATAATGACTTGAACGGGGCAAATACTTAGGCATTACATTATTGTAAGTTTTAAATTTGTAATTAATTTAGAATACTTTGCAGATATCTGTTTTCACTTTGACATTAAAGCATCTTATTCTGTTGATCAGTAATAAAAATGTCAAATTAAAATTCAGTCATATACAGTATTTTATAACCACAAAATGTGAAAACTTTAAAAGGTTGAATGCTTTGTCACATGTGTTCACCGGAGGGCTACCTTCCTGACTCTGATGAGGTAAGCAGTTCCACCCCAGGACAACAAGTGACATTGTCACCAGCAGAATCTTCTCTTTCATCACAGTTACAACAAGAATGCTGCATTCCATTACCTGCAGTGTTGGAGCTGGATATGACATCACACCTGAGTTGAATGCATTCCAGTAAAACATTACAAAAACCAAAATTGGTGACTCCAGGAAAAACCATGGGATGTGCAAAATACCATGTAATACATTGTTATCAACTGGTATTTTTTCTGAATAAGCAAGCACAACAAATACAGTATCAACACGTCCACAGGTAGAAATTGCACAATAATGTAGGTATGAGTGATTTAATAGCACACATATGACAGAAGTGTTAATAAATAGTATACTACTACAACTTTCATTAAAGTTCATGGTGTACGTCATCATTTTGGATTGATGTCATAACATGAAGTCGGACAAAGGCAGACTTGAGAGTCCAAGTCTGTGTTTCTGAGTAGAAAATCCCATTTGTGGATGCATTCCAGTCGGAAATTCTGACTTCCCACTTCAAATGGAACACAATAGGAGAGCATCAAGGAAAGCAAAAAGCTGGATAAGTTTTCTCTGCCCTTTACAACAATAAAAACAGGCATCCCTTGGAAGATGGTATACATTTGATCCTGAGTCATCATCAGGTCACCCCATTTGACTGATCTTTCAGTAGCAAGGCTCTACCAAGCCAGTCTTACTTACTTTGTTTCTTTTGAGTTAAATGGGGCAGTACAGTTTCTGTACCAAAAATTCATTTTTGTGCCATTACATTGTTCCTCAGTTCAAACTACTTATAGGTATTGTAAATTGAGACATGCAGATTTATAAATAAAGAGCTGTGATGAACAGAAAAAAATGGTACATACATTTCATGAAAATTGAAAGAAGAAGTCAAAAACCAGGCAGAAAGAAGGTCAACGACACAAAAAGGCACAATATGATAGAGTAGAATTTACTGAGAATATACAGTATAGCAAGCAAGAAGATTAAAACATAAGAACCACTCCAGAACAACCCTAGAGAGCGGACTGTCACAGGGGCTTCTTTGGCCCTCCCATCACCTCACTAATATATCTGAATTAGAAACTGGAAATATCCCCGTTATGTGCTAGTGTGTGAGTGTGCCATACAATGGCCTGGTGCCTTGAGGGCTGATTCCTATGTGATTCTAAATGGAGGGTTTAATGCTTGACAGATTAGTACATTTGCAAATAATAGTTATTTGCTTATATTTTATTTAAGACATTGGATAGGCACTGCCCCTGCAATGCAAAATTAAATTAAGTGGTTTTGAAAATGTAATGTTAAATTCAAGTTCAGGTTAAATTATATGAGAATAGAATTTGTAATATGCATGTGTTTGCCTCTTAAAAACACTTATGAACATTATTAAAAGACATCTTGCATTAAAAGCTAGAAGTCTAAGCAATATGATAATCCCCTATAAATGTTTAGTGATCTTCATTTACTTTAACCCATCCCATGAACCCATTTGATTACTTATTTTAGTGCTGTCAACTTCAAATGCTGCATTTCCTGACCTATTAGCAATAATAGACTATGCTACAGGCTGTATCATCTGTTAATTTATGAATTTTGAGAATTGCACTGCGGTTTTTTATCTACTTCCTCACAGTTTTGTGGAAAGAAAATGCAGATGCACCTGTTCTTTGTTCAAGGAAGTGATGTCAAGGACTGCATTTTTGCTTCATATTGACCGTCAGGAAATAAGTCATTAAATGAATTACAATGAACAACTGGTGATAAGAATAGCTTGCTTTCCAGGATAGGTTTCTGCAGATGCTGGTTACAGATTTAGCTTATGAACTCTCAGTCAAACCAAGGAAATATGCTTTAAGACCTTAAGAGTGACTCTCAGTGAAACTGTATGTACATGCACTTAGATTAAGTCACATCATAACAGATGTTGAGGATGGTATTTTTCTTTTGAAACAAAAGGCAATTTTGGCATCTTGGCTGCATTTTGTTATGGAGTCTGAATGATATGCAGCCATACCACCCACACTTCTGAACAGGTAATCCACCTGAAGCTAAGCATGTATGGGCTCAGTCAGTACTAGAATGGCAAACCATCTGGGAAAAGCTTGGGTTGCTGCAAAAAGATGTGTTGGTGAGTCCAGCAGGGGTCGCTTAGCTTGTGGTTTTCCCCAGCGCAGTGACAGGTACACTGAGCTGTAAAAATGTCGAAGTCCTTTGGATAAGATGCAAATCCTATGGTCACAAAAAACAGAAAAGAGCATGAGTTTCTCAAAGTCCTGGCTAAATTGCCTATCACAGCCATGTCCATTCTTGTCCCTTAATCATCTTCTCTCTCTTTTTGGTTATCTATCTCACCCTTTCTCCATCTATTAGCCAATGTGTAGTGAGCATACTGGTGCAGTAATGGCTACTGTTGCATCATCCAGGTGAATGCTACACATTGGTGGTGGTTCAAGTGGCTTTCCACTGTCTGTGTAAAGCACTTTCACTGTTCAGAAAAGTGCTATATAAATGTCATTTATTAATTATTATTATTATTTATTACAATAATGTAACCTTTAATGAAACGGACCTACAAAACCAGCTCTCTAACCTGGGCTGTAAATATTTTTAATTTAGATTTACACAGTAGTGTGTCTGAGCCCCATTCTCTGAGAATGTGAGATAGCACTGCTGACCACTTCATGAATGTGATGTCCCATATGTAACTATCGATCCATTCTTTTTTTGATAGTCATGGGGGCCTAAGCCTATCCCAGTAACACCAGGAGCCACCTTTGCACAATGTATAAGTCAACCATAAAGCACACTCCTGCATTCTCCCTCAGTCACTCATACAATTACATAAACTGTGTACAACTTTTGGATACTAAAGGAAATCTGACAACACTGAGGACACTAGCCAGGAGGGACTTTGTCTGTAGCAACTTCACTATTGTGTCACCTGACACGTAGACACTGGAATGTTTATTCATGTTTGTTTTCTCAATAACAAATAAAAAGGGGAAATAAACCAAAGCAACCAAGAAAGTGAAATTGCAATTATGCAATATATCAACCAGCACAGAGTATAGAAAAGGAGCACAGTTCATCAACATGTTAATTAGAGAATTAAAAAAATTGAAATAAACTTATTTATGTAACTGTGGATGAGGCACCAGGCTATTACAAGCATGTATGCACCCAACACAAAACCATTTTATCCAAATCAACCTAAAACCCACGTCAGTGGGTTTTTGGGAGGTAAAATGGAATATGCAGATTAAAAAAAATGCATGGCATGGAGAGAATGTGCAAATTCCTTAAGAACAAAGACTGGACATCAGTTAAAACCTCGGAAGCTGTACACATGAGGCAACAGTGGTATCTGCCTCATGATCAGGACATCCTTGGCTGTATGTAATATGATTTGTTTATCTTTTACATGTTTTCAGGTATGTAACAGTTTACATTGTCAAAATCCATCAAACCTAAAATCAAATGGCACGGATTATAATTGAAAAGGTCTAGAAAAGCAATTGATTTAAAGTACATATGAATGAAGAAAGAGTACAATGAGAAGAAATGGTGAAAAGATGAAAACAGAAATAGAAAGGTTTGCCAACAGACAATGGAAAAGCATTTGAATATTTGATAGTCATCTTCCAAAAGCTTTTATAACAGGCAAATTGTAAACTTAGTGTTATTTTTCTTCCATGCTTTCCTTTCACATCTATCCAGACATACAAGTTGGTTAATTACTGATTCCAATTTGCTCTATATGAGTGTATATGCAATACACTGGATAGAAAAGCACTTCTCTACCTGAGAAGGAGTTTTAAGCTTATAGAATACTGTTAAAGATGTGCGTTTTTGCAGTTAGAGAGACTTTCCCTCTAAATATCCATCCAGTTCCTGTAACCACTTTAACCAGAACCTAGGACACAGGGTCTACTAGGGGTTACTAGTTAGGCAAAAGACAGGTTCCCACCTATGATGAGAGAGGTTTGTGGCATTCCATATTTTAAATACATCTCTACCTTCACCTATGGTCATGAGCTTTGGGTAATGAACAAAAGAATGTGATCACGGGTACAAGCAGTCCAAATGAGCTTTCTCTGCAGAGTGGCTGGGGTCCCCCTTGGAGACAATGTGAAAAGCATCAAAATCCAGGAGAAGTTTGGAGTAGGGCCACTGACTCTTTGCAACGAGAGGAGCCAGTTGAGGTGGTTCGGGCATCAGATATGGTTGCCTGCTGAATGCCTTCCTGTGAAGGTTTTATGGGCATGACCAAATGGGAGGAGAACCCAGGGAAAACCCAGGGCTTGCTGGGAGAATTATATCTCCCAGTTGGCCTGGGAACACCTTGGGATCCCACAGTATGAGCTGGCAAGTGTGGCTGGGGAAAAGAATTCCTGAATATCCAAGTTCAAAACTTAAGTGCTTGTTAACAGTGTAGATAAATTTGCGTTTGACTTTACTAAAAAAAAAGAATCCGAGACTTAGCCACACTTTGTTCGATAGGGTTAATCCCCTGTCAATATTTTTTAATCAAAGTGTGTATATCTGAGCTGTTTTTATTTGACTGTTGATTGTCTATTCATATGCATTTTATAAGAAACATTCTGGATGGGTACTGAAACCGAATAACTATACTACACTACTGGCCCTATTTAAGGGTTTGAACAACTGATTAAAGTATCACAAATTAGTTGACACTATTCTGCCAGAAGTGATTCTGCCATATAGTGTAAATGGCTGCCCATTGGATAAGATAGAAACAGCAGACGACAGCTCTTTTAAAGAGACTGAAAGAGAGAGTGAGCCAGGCAAGCAGAAAAGCTGCCCTATTGACACTACTGAGACACAAGGGCTTAGTAAGGCCTGCTGTTTCTCTGACGATTTTTTTATTTCAGGGGAAGAGTGTGGGGGTGTGAATGAGATGCACAAGCCTTCATGAACTAAAGACATGTGGTATCTCTGAGTCATTCCCTATCCCATGATACCAGATGGGGTGTGGACCCTGTCCTGAAGGGAAAGCCCACGTTATAACCCTCATATCAGCAACTGAGGCTAATAGAGACAAAGACGAGGCTGTAGAGATAGCATCTCTGCTGTAATGAGATTTTAGTGCAGTCATAATTTGAGATGATAAACTCACACATGTCATAAGGTGCTGAGGCTCAGCTTGCTTAATACAAAAGATCTCTCAGCCAAAAGAAAGTGTCAGTGAGATTTGCCTCTCTCACCATGTCAAAGGGAATACAAAGATGCAAACTGTGACCCTCCCTACAGTTTTCAACTTTCTCAGTACTCGCTAAAGATAGTTCTCTGAGTTTAAGCTCTAGATTCCAGTTTTGACTTACACATAGGGCTCTGAAAAAGTACTTGCTCCATGTTTTCATTATTAAGTATATCTCACATTAAATGTGATTACATATTCAACCTAAACCTAATATGAGACAAAAGGAGCTGCCAATTAACCCCACATTTAATTTATTCCTCAGTCTTCTATCACATCCATCCCGCTATATCCTAACTACAGGGTCATGGGGGTCTGCTGGAGCCAATCCCTGCACGCAAGGCAGGAAACAAACCCCGGGCAGGGCGCCAGCCCACCACAGGGCACACACACCAAGCACACAGTAGGGACAATTTAGAATCGCCAATGCACCTAACCTGCATGTCTTTGGACTGTGGGAGGAAACCCACACAGACACGAGGAGAACATGCAAACTCCATGCAGGGAGGACCCAGGAAGCGAACCCGGGTCTCCTAACTGTGAGGCAGCAGTGCTACCCACTGCCCACCGTGCCACCCCTTCTATCACATCATCTGCTTTATTTAGAGCTGAGCCAGGGAACATTTACACAGCAGACAACTTAACTGAACCATTGCATTTTGAAATTCTACATATTCATTAGGCTGGATTTGAAACCAGGACTCTGGAACTTTGCAACAGCTGCACCTTCATGTCCACCCACTGAAATAAAGACGATTTAATGAATTTATTTCACTCAAAGTTGTCCTTTACACTTTAATTTAAATTACAAATCTTACCATACACGCACCTACTTAATAATGTTTCTACTTAATGTATTGCCATGTACACATGCCAAAGTCAAATGTAGATATATACTGTACTAGCTGTCCCCCATGGCTCCACCCACATAGTAGTGAAACAAGAGAAACTAATAAAAAAATAAAAAGAAATGTAATTCTGACCAAGCCGAAGGTGGGTGCACTCCAACAGCAAACGTTGGCACTGTATCTGATCGTATTCAGCTCTAACAGGAGAGTGTCACCATTTAACATGTCGACCAAGTAAAAATCATTAAGAGTTGTTTTAATTCAAAATAGTATTTTGTTTACATTCATGATCACAATGAACAATATAATTACAATGTTTACATCACATTAGTCAAGACAAGTCAAGTTGGGGAGCATGCACTGGTACAGTGCATTGCCACACCCACTACACAACAAAACAACTCGGGATCCCGGTTGGCAACCCCCCAATCAGACACGCGGTCCAGTCCCACCCTCCAGAAATGACCCTCTATCTGCCGCAGCAAGGTGTTACGTGGGCGACCCCTTGGCCTGGTCCAGCCACTTGGGTCCCTAACAATGAGAATCTTACGAGCCAGATCACCCTCGGGGAAACGCGCCACATGGCCGTAGTGCCGTAACTGACGCTCCCCCACAATGCAGGTAATGTGTCTCATTTGGGACTCCATGAGCAACCGCTCATTTGACACAAAGTCAGACCAACGGCACCTAAGGATTTTCCGGAGAGACACAGTACCAAAGGAGTCCAGTCTTCATCTCAGGTCAATGGACAGCGTCCATGTCTCGCAATTATATAGCAAGACATATATGGTTACATCACATTAGATTTAAGTAAAAGTTAATAAGAAATGTGATTAAAATTTAAGAAAATTTAAAATTCATATGTACAATATGGAGAAATAGAGAATGTTGTGCTCACCTAGAAATGGTAACATCACTTCCATCCTGAAACTGAAGGTCTGCAACTGCTGGCCTCGACCTGCGGTGATGTATGGTGCTGTGGCTCTGCAGGTGAATGATTTTGGGACTGACTGGCTTAGGTTATAAAAGTTGTAAAAGGACTAAGACCACATGGCAAAAATGTTTGGGGGGCAGCCACCCGTATACTTGAATTTGGCTGTCAGAAAAAAGAAACGTTGGTTTTACAAGTCTTTACAGACATCTGTCCAAAACAGAACTGGCAGGTAGACACAAACATGGTGGTTTTAAAGCTGGGCAGGGGAAATGACATTGTCTGGCAGGAAGTAGAAGTGATGTTATTGGCCCTTGAACCGGAAGTAATGTCATTGAACCCAGGTGGAATTTCTCGTGTTCAGACTGGAGTGGAAACAGAGAAAGGATTAGTGCACTCTGCCATCCCCTGGTCCGGCATGGAATTATCCTTTTTTTTTGAGCCCTTTAGCTGCCTCCCTTGCACACATGTTTGACAAAGCCACAGAAAGATAATCATTAATCAGACTGATTTCACAAAGAGTGTTCTTCTAAGAAGATGTGCTCAGCATATATATTTAAACATCCAAATATTCCTCCATTCAATAGTGGGGAGCTGAAGCCTGTTCTGTGAGCATTGGGTGCAATACTAATTGTGACACCATCAGGGGTGGTCCTTGGTCATTTGGTGCCCTATGTCAGATTACTCATTCTAGCCCCCTACATATTCCTCCCACAAACTGTACTCACCAATATCAGAACATTGTGCCATTAGCAGAAAATACTTTCAGAACAGAAAAATTGCAATGATAAGTGTCGCCCATTAAACAGAAATCTCTGTATTCAGTCTTAAAAGAAATAATAATGCAATGCTGAAACAGAAAAAGTATTGCACTAACTAGATATTAAACTGCAAAACACAAAAACAATAAATAAATACACCCAAAACACCCAAAGCCAAATATAAAACTCGTCTCTTCTTGTTTTTCGTGTCTTCTTCTGCTAGCATAGTTGCTTATGTCTACAATTAAGTTATTACAAAAATGTCATTATGCAAGCGAAAAGTTCATGTCAATAAGGAAGCATATGGCCCTAGTCTTGAATTACAGCTAAATTAGCTATATGCCTGTAGACATCAATGTGAAAAATGAAGATTCCTTCTGCTAAATTAATGTAATCAAGATGAAGAAACAAATCCACTGACTTAATAGCTTACCCTTTCCTCCTGCAGCCTGCTGGCAACATTTTAAGAGAAAGTTCAGCTGTATTATTTACAATAGGCTATACAATATTTGGTAAAGTTAATTAACTACTGGTCCTGTCCTCATTTAGCACAACCATTTCTAATCCAAAAACATACAAATATTATGATGATGCCATGGCATTGTATAACTTTATTTTTATCTTCTCTTCTTTTTCCTTGCATTTTTTGCAACAAAAAAGCACCATATTGTTGTGACCTTTGCATAATTTATTGGGGATGTCTGTTTTCCAATAAACTTTTTTTAACTATTAGTCTTCATCACAATAGATGGGTACCAAACCATCAATCCAAGTTCATATCTGCCTAAAGACTAAACAAACTCAACTTGTTTTAAATATATTATTTATAATTGATTTAATGTAATTAATCAGTTTACAGTCGAAGTATTCAGACCCCTTCACTTTCTACACACTTTATTGTCTTGTAGATTTAATTTTAAATGGATAATATTGTCATTTCTGTACATCAATCTAAACTCCATCCATCCATTATCCTAACTACAGGGTCAAGGGGGTCTGCTGGAGCCAATCCCAGCCAACACAGGGCACAAGGCAGGAAACAAACCCTGGGCAGAGCGCCAGCCCACCGCAGGGCACACACACACACACACACCCACACACCAAGCACACACTAGGGACAATTTAGAATTGCCAATGCACCTAACCTGCATGTCTTTGGACTGTGGGAGGAAACTGGAGCACCCGGAGGAAACCCACACAGACACGGGAAGAACATGCAAACTCCACCCAGGTCTCCTTACAGCGAGGCAGCAGCACTACCACTGTGCCACCGTGCCGCCCTATCTAAACTCAACAACCCATAATGACAAAATTAAACCATGTTTTTCAGAAAGGTTTGCAAATTTACTAAAAATTAAAAACTGAAATCTCCACATAAGTATTCAGAGCTTTATTTCAGTACATTATAGAAGCCTCTTTGGAAGCAATTACAGCTTTGAGTCTTCTTTGCTAAGTATCTGCGAGCTTTGCAAGCCTAGATCTGGGCAATTTATCCCATTCTTCCAGGCAGATCCTTTCAAATTCTGTTAGGATTGATGGGAGGCATCTGTAAACTGCCATCTTCAGGTCTCTGCACACATGTTTAAAGTGGTTTAAGTCTGTGTGTTGGCTGGGCCACTCAAGATCAGGTCAGAAACCTGTCCCAAAGCCACCCCATAGTAGTCTTGGTTGTATGTTTTGGGTCATTGTTGTGCTTATAGGTGCATTAGTCTGAGGCCATGTGCAGTCTGGAGCAGGTTTTCTTCAAGGATCTCTCAGTATTTGGCTGCATTTATCCTTCCCTCAATTCTGTCCAGTTGCCCCATTGCTGACAACCACAACTGTAGAGATGGCATTAGGCAGGTGATTAGCAGTGCCTAGTCTTTGCCAGACATAGCACTTGCAGTTCTGCCTAGCGAGTTACATTTTTGCCTCTTCAGACCAGTCTTCCTCATACTCTCACCATTTGGCACTTTCCAAGCAGGTTGTCATATTGCTTTTACTAAAGACTGGCTAAACATTCTAGCATAAATATCTGATTGGTGGCGCGATAGTGAGATGGTCATCCTTCTGACAGGTTCTCCCATCACAGCAGAGGACTTCTGAAGCTTTATTAGTGTGACCATTGGGTTCCTGGTGACCTCCCTAACCAGGGCACTTTTAGCCTTGTTACTCATTTTGAGTGAGTGGGCAACTCCATTTCACAATTATTGATGTTACTGTGCCCACGAGAACACTCAAAGCTTCAGGAATGGGTTTATACCCTTACACTAATTCATATCTCACCATCGTTTTATCATGGTGCACTACTGTGCCCACCTACACCCTTCCTGAGCTTAAGTGCACAGTTTTTAAACTAAAAACTTGCATGCTGCCACAGACCCTTAATGCGCATCACCACATGCACTAATGGAGAGAAAGTGGACATTAGCAAGCGGTACATCATAATGCACTGTACACAGCTATACAAATCAAGAATATAAAATACAAATGGCAAATATGCAGGAGTAATGTGAACATTTGCACTGCTGATGTATCAAGACCAGACAAGGGGAAATGTTCCAGACACTAAAAGCCACATACCTAATTTCTGGGTTATGTTGTTTTTCACCTTAGTATTCATTATAACTGCTCAGTGAGATCTAAACTTCAATGCACTAAATTAAAAAAATGAAAACATTTTCTGACCTAATTCAAAAGAAACACAAATAATTTTATCATCAGTTAAAGCATGCCACACACTGATCAGCTATTACAAATAATTGCAGTAATTAATTTCGGGGAAGCAGCCATGTAAACCACTAATTCACTTTGCAATGTGCTGTATTCCATAGAGTGCTGCAGTGAGCCTGCACAGTCACAATTAAACAGAGGGCGATGATAATAAGTTCAACCTCCTTTATGATGCTACTTGATATGGGAGTGGAAGCATCGACTTTCAGCAGACGTGCTGAGTCATGGTGTGCCAAGTGTCTGTGAACAGATACTGCCTCGGGGTGCATTTTATTTCCTGCACAGCAAAAGCAAGGGCTTTGACAAAAGCTTTGTCAACAGAAACATTCACTTGGTATGGTGTTCAAAGGCTTCCTAGATCCAGGCTGAAGAGCCCTTATGGTGATGCAGTTTCTGCAAATTGTATGAAACACATCATTTGCATTGCATTTATTTGGTTGATGCATATATCCAAGGTGACTTGCAACATTTATGATACAATTTGTTACATTTCTTTTGGTTTTCCAATTGGAATACAAGCAGGTCAAGTGACTTGCTCATGGTCACACAGTGCAAGTATCATGATTTGAATCAACAACCTCAGGTTTTGAAGTCAAAAGCCTTAACCACTACGCCACACTGCCTTCAAGATTAAGACCCTAGGAGTCAGAAAAGGAAAAGGGAAAAGGAATCTTAACATGCACCACTTGCTTCACAACTGTCTGTCATCATTAAGGCTAGAGAAGTACAGACTAGTGGGTGACAGATTGAAAATTTTATGTTTTATAAATCAGTCTATATTTCTAAATTTACAATACTTATATAAAATTGTATAAAAATTAAAAAATATATATCTACATATACAGTGTAGAAATTATAACATATCTTTATATATAGGCATTGAAGGCAGTTTGCCTCTTGTTTTAACAGTAGCTTGAAAGTCCTTTCTGAGACTACACTGTCCACTTTTTAAGCCGTTTTATCTGTTTAGTCTGCTGTACAGCCTTTAAAGTATTGCACCATACATAAAACATAACTGACAGTTTAATAGATGAAAGCCAGCAGTGCATTGCATTCTTATTTGGATTAATGTCTCATGTGGTCTTTGTGAACATTTACTCACTTTTACTCACATTCACTCCATGTTGGATAGATAGATAGATAGATAGATAGATTGATTGTATTTGTTCTATATGAATTTTGTTTTTTACAGAAGCTCTTTAAATAGATAGATAGATAGATAGATAGATAGATAGATAGATAGATAGATAGAACTTTATTTGTCCCTGAAAGTAATACATTTGATCTCCATTAACATAGTCTCTTTATGGTGGCATGTAGGACAATTAAAAGGAGTGAGAAGTCATGATGGAGGTTTGTGCAGCTGAGCAGCTTATTCTCTTCATTGTTCTGTTTTATTTGCTTTAAGCAACAAAGTGTATAATCGAAATTCCTGATCATAAAATGCATCCATCAAATTCTAAATCAGATTATAATGTCTTGGTGCTTATATTAACTTTGGATCCAGGCTATCCACTTTCTGAAGACAATTTAGGCCATTTCATGCATTTGGCCAGATAATGGATAATTTATCACCAGGACCCCATGGAATCATGTCTTAGCGACTTCAATTATATGAGCTTCACAGAGACTTAACCTTTAGTGACTTTAATGTATGAGTTTGGTGGGAAGATACCTTGTGACAGTGTGGCCTGGCTCCATGCTCCTACTTGCCATTTGAGAGCCTCTTGAACCAACAACCATCAATAGCATTACCAAGATGAGCCTGGCAAATGAGGACACTGACATCCAGCCAACAGATAGGCGCATAAGTGACATAGTGCTTTTATTAAAAACAAATTCAAAAACATATCAGTGTTCAAAGTGCAGTGCTCCAAAAGATATCCATAAATAAATAATCCAATAAAAAGACAGTGATTGTGGAGGCTAAAATCAAATGCATAAACATCTGTAAAATCCCAGGTTAAAACAATCAGAAAGCACTTTTCTAAAGTCTCACAAGCCCAGGTGCATCCCTTTAAAATTGATGTCTCTCTGGTTTATCCTATTTGGATCGCTTTGGGTTAGGATTAGGTTAGGTACTGGCAACGTCCACCGGAGCATCTTCTTTTGTTCTTAGGTTTAGGATTAGATTCAGATCCAGTGACTGGGAAGGTCACTGATGAACACTGAACTCACTGTCATGCTCTTGAATCCAGTTTGAGATGAATTTTGCTTTATGAGATTATAATGCTGGAAGTAGCAATTAGAAGACAGGTAAATGGTGGCCATGAACGGATGCACGTGGTCAGCAACAATACTGAAATAAGAAAGGAATTCAAGCAATGATTGATTGGTATTAATGGGCATAAAGTGTGCCAATAAAACATTCAACACCATTATACCATCACCACCAGCCTGGACTGTTGAAACAAGGCAAGTGGGGTGCATGGATTCTTGATGTTGGCACCAAATTCTGACCATACCATCTGTGTATCTTAGCAGAAACTTACATTAATCAGACCAGGCTACATTTTTTCAGCTTTCAGTTGTCCAGCTTTGGCAAGTCTGTGCCCACTGTAGCCTCAGGTTTCTGTTCTTAGCTGATAGGAGCAGAACCCAAAGCGGTCTACTGCTGTTGCAGTCTGTCTGTCTCATGATTGTACATTCTGAGATGCCTTTCTGCTCATCACAGTTGTACAAAGTGTTTATCTGTGTTACCACAGCTGTTTTTGTCAGCTTGAACCAGTCTGGCCATTCTGGCCAGTGCTGCTCACTGGATGTTTTTTGTCTTTCACAGAATTCTCAGTAAACTTGTGTTTGAAAATCCCTGGAGTTCAGGAGTTACAGAAATACTCAAACCACAGTTGAAATCACCGAGATCACATTTTTTTCCCCCATTGAGGTGTTTGGCGCTCCTGACCTGTATCTGCCTGATTATATGCATTGAGCTGCTGCAATCTGATTAGACAATTGCATAGATAAGCAGGTGTACAGATATCCTCTTTAATAAAACCCCTGTGTGCGTCCAGGTGTCCGTGTGTGTGTGTGTGTGTCTTCTGGTGAAGTGCGCATGCGCGGGGCCACACGGCACGTGTTCAGTCAGGTGCGTGCGCACGAGAGACAGACAGACAGACACGCAGGCCCACGTGAGAGACAGACATGCACGCACGCAGGCCCGCGTGAGAGACAGACACGCACGCACACACGCAGGCCCGCACGCACGCACACACACACAGGCCCGCGACAGAGACAGACAGACACACACACACAAGCCCCGTGCATGCATTGTTACTTTTCTTGGTTGTTTATTAAATTACGGATTTTTCAAATGTTCATTTTTTCCCCTGTGCTTAAAACTCATTAAAAAAAGTGTTTTTAGCGAGCGGGTCGTAAGGCTATAGAGCGAACTCTTGCAGTGTTAGTTTTTTCTGTTGTTCAAGGTTTTCTTAGTGTTATTCAATGTTTTTACATTTAGTTTACTATTACGCTGTGCATTCAATGGTATTATTAACTATATTTGTGCTTACAAACTTAAAAAAATATATATTTACATACAGTTCATACGGTCTGGAACAGATTAATTATATTTACATACAATCCTATGGGGGAAATTACTTCGGTTCATGACCAAATCGGGTTACAACCAGAGTTTTGGAATGAATTATGGTCGTGAACCGAGGTTCCACTGTATTATTGTGAGACAAAATTACAGGCATTTTACGGAAATACAAACCAGTATTACTGAGAGAGAAAATTAAAGGCACACAGTACAGTGACGCATATTACAGCCACATATATACAAGGTCCCTTGCCATTTAATATAGACTGTTCATACAAATGTTTATGCACTACTGTTCTAGCGCCCGTTATTGTAAGAGGCTTAATGTATTGTTCCTAATAATTTCCTCAGTGAGTGCATATGTTATGTATTGCTGCTTCTGAGTGCAACTGTTTTACTGTTTAAGCAATATTTTTTAGTAAAAAAGTAATCCAAAGTAATGTCCTCATTCAAACACTGATCTGACAGAATTGACCAGCTACACTGCTCCCACTGTCCCAATCTCCTATCTTTCTGTTCTCCTCACTAAGACAGTTTTTAAAGGCATTTTTATTTTTAATGGCCCAATAACCTCAGTGATCAGTCTGTCCCTCACTAGATCAACTGGTTCAGGTAGTTTTGCAGGGTCATGTCGTTTAAGAGGCCCCTTTCAACTGACTCATGAGGTCTTTAGGCTGATCAAACAAATCACAGGGAGGACAAATTGACAATCACTGATGCCAGACCCTTGGGCAATTACTCATTTGAAGAAACTGCATAATTGAAAGTCCTGTGAGTTGCCCATTTTTGAATGACTTTAGTATTGAACTTTGCAGACCTGTTTTCTCCTTATCTGTTGTGTCTGTTGCCTGCTTAGTGAACTGTTGAATCAGTTTTGCTTTACACATTTTTTTTTGCAGTTTATTTTGTGTTATGATAATGCATATCACTTTTATTATTTGTGCATACAGGACAGTCCTGGTTGCAAAGATTGTCCAATTTGAGGACTGATGGCTGTTCATTTTGGGTAGTTTCATCCTTTGCACAACACCACTACCAGTTTCATACTCGTAGTCATTGATTTGCACTTTTCAAAGTAAATTCAAGGTCTGCTTAGAATAAAAGCCAGTATCCTCCATTAAAAGTTCTAGAAGTTTCTTTCCTTCTTTATTAGATACTATAAGGAGATGTTTCACAGTTATGTTTCCCGTTATGTAAGGCATGGTGGGTTATTCAGTTCAACTGTTTTACTTCTTTCAAGGTTTTAGGTGGCCATACATGATGTTTTCTGTAATAAAATTAGTGAAGAGTTGCATCACCATGCGTTTCAAAAGGTGAAACATATGTAAAAGTTACTTCAATGCTGAAACAATATCTTAGTTTTCTTTTGCCACCTGGCTATATTAGCTAAACGTCTGAATTCCTACATTCTCTTCACACTCATCAGTTACTTCATGCTATGTGCTTCATGCATTAAAAGGTTAGTGAGACATTATGTTTGGTGAGCACTAAATGTCGCTATTGTAACTTATGTGTCATGACTGCTTAATGCCTATTGTGGCATTTGTGATTGAACTGTAAGCCTTACAAGTGCCAATTTATAGAGAAAACAAGGATATGGATGTGACACCACAGTTTAATCACTTGTCTTTTCTGCCTACATCCAGAAAGACTAAATCCTGGAAGAACATGCTGCCATATCGCCTCCACCTTCATCTTTTCCAGTCTGCAACAATGACGTCAGTAGTAAGCACATGGTGGAGATTACACAACATCATTGCCTGAAACACTTCAATATTTTTTTCTATTTTGATCCCAGATGCCTGACATAAATAAGTGGGTTTTTGTCTTTTGGTGTCCCATCTCTCAATAATACAGTATGTGGCACCCAAGGTCTTCCCAATGATTTCAGATGTTGGACTTGCGATAAAAAAATGATAAGCGGACAGAGGTGCAGTATACTGACCTTGAGATACTTATACTTCAGCTACAGGAGACCACAAATGGCTCAGCAACTTGCTAGGGCAAAAAATATCAAATCAAAGGAATTCCACACGTCGGGTATCTGCTAAATGATTACCTCTTGATCTTGGCTTTTCGTAAAAACCCATGATAGTGCTACCTGTCATGCTTCAGGACTGCCCCGTAGAAGTCATGATAAGCAGGATCTGATCTATATTACTCATTTTTTGGGAAATAACGAAGAGCACACAAATCCAATGGTGGCTAATGCTTTATACTAATTGGATTAAGGAATCTTTATTTTGCACTCCATAAACAACTTACTCTAATATGGTGTTTGTTTCATCTTTGACTTCCACATGATTCACTTGTGGTGTTACAAAAAATATAAAGTGACTCATTTTGGGTAAAAGCAAGTGGTGCTTTTATTGCCTCAGTGAGTTTTATGGGGCAATTTGAGAAATTACGCTCTAAGTTTTTGCTATTATTTAAATGGAATTTACCAAGTTTACAAATGGCAGTCACTACGTAACGGAAAACAAGCTAAAAAATTGACTCATTATTTTTTATATGAACTGTGTGCACTTGATGATTTTACTTTGCTCTGCTAATGAAATGGCTGATCTGATAATAGCCGAGTACTAAACTTCTTAATATTTTGCACAGCAATAATTAAAATATTATCATTGCTACCAATAAATTGTCATAGCTGTGCTACACTTAAAAAATGTTCCTCATATTAAATATTTTAAGTTTTAATTTCACATTCCCTTCATTTTGTAACACTGATTAAGTTAATAAATACCTGTCTACTATAAAGTAATACACCAAAGCCTGTGCTTCCAGTCCCTCTGAGCAATCTGGTTGGTCTGATTGGCTTTGGTGACACGATGAAAAAGAAAGTGCAGGATACATGAGGCAGAGAAATGACATGGGAGGTGTGTGGAGAGTTGCCTTCAAAGACAGTGTGACTGGTGTCACCGCTAGATAGCCCATAATGGTTGTCCTTAACGGTGGCGACCATCGCTCATGTGCAGTTCAGTAGTTCCCTTGCTCCGTTTTTACTCCCTATGTTCTTAACCGCAAGATGTCTCTCTGTTAAACAGTAAACCTATGGCAAAGAAACACAGCTGCCCTTCAGAAACTCCCTTAAACAGTATTTCAATGAGAAACAAACACACACTTACCCGTCCCCTTTGCGGGATCAGGGGCAGGCTTACAGGCTTATCGCGCAACAGGCTTCTCGCAAGAGGATTAGAACATTTAAAAGACTGAGCCACGGCCAACCTTACAGCTCACTCTCCTGTTCTCTCTTCCTCAAACTGCATCTTCTCCAGTCATTGCTTCCAAGCCAATGAACCTGCTTGATGAGGAGGACTTTGTGTTCTTTTGACCTGGAGACTGGGGTTGGACTGCCACATTTGATAGCTACATCCTTTGTACTTTTCTGCAGTTGTCAAATAAGGTTTAGTGTTTGTACCTGCCAGATCAGCAATAAAGATTTTGTTCCTTGGAAACCTAATCCCATTTCCAGTATCCTGCGCAGGTTTGTCACCCAAGCTTGACAACAGCAAGTATCAAAGCAGACAGGATGTGAGAAAGCCGCCTCGATATTAATGACATGAGAGGCCAGCTTTACGGGAACATGCTCAAGAGAGGAAGTGGCAATAAAGAAACATTCACACACACAGACAAATGCAGAGGAAAGGTGCTGAAAGTGCATGTAGGACAAGATATAGCAAATATTTTGAAATTATTCTATTACCCATCTTTGACAGATAGTGTGGCTAGTAATGTAATAAAACGATAAGATCTGTGTGTATGTTTGGTTCCTCAGGGCAATCCGATTGGTCAGTTCAAAAGAGGAAGCACAAGTGTGAGACACACAAGGAAGAGCAAAGGTGTAGTAGGCATGCTGAGAGTCACCTGAGGAGATGAGAAGTAAAAGAGGACAGGAAGTGAAAAAGGTGCCTTGAAATGACAGTGTCAGAGAAGCAGGCTTTACAGCAACATGCTTGAGAGCACCAGGCATGAGAAGTTCAGCCACATGAGGATAAGTAGGAAAGGCGCTGAAGGTACGCGTAAAAATACTAAATATATTTAAGTGCATTATTTTACCTGTCTTTAACAGGAAACATAGTTAGCTTTAAAATGATACATAACATTCCCAAACCTGCTTAATCCAATTTAAGGCAGGGAAAGCCAGATCCTGTTCTGGTGGCTTTGGGGACAAAGTAGGAAACAAACACTCACATTCTCACTCAAATAGGAAGATTGTAGACTTTCTAAAGGACCTATCAAACAGATAGATAGATAGATAGATAGATAGATAGATAGATAGATAGATAGATAGATAGAAATCTTCTGACTTGACTGTCACAGTCACAGTGAGGTATTATGCAGACATTTTGCTGCTGGTATAAAGGAGTCCCAGTAGCATTTCTTGACAAACATTTGCTGAATAATTTGTTTATTGAAAATCCTCAGTGTTTGCTTCAGAGAGAGGATATGCAGCATTGTTCATATTGGCAATCAGTTTTGTTTTAATCCTGTCCTTTGCTACTACCTCCAGTGGGTCCAGAGTGGGTTCTATACTTGAGCTTGCCCTTTTAATTATTATGTTCACTTGGTGGGCCTCTCTTGAAGTGATGTTACCAGCCCAGCACAACACAGCATAGAAAATCGCACTTACCATCACAGAGTTGTAGAAAATATGAAGAATGTCATTTTTTGCATTAAAGAACACAGCCTCCTAAGCATAATAGAACCTGCTCTGTCCTTTCTTATAGTTAAATATGTTATATACTTATATGTAATCTTTGAGAAGATGGGATATTTCTTACTATGGGTATTATAGAAAGTCTCTTTACCTTCCAGCATTCGTATTCTAACTTTCTTTCAATATGATACATTAACCATATGGAGGCCTTGATGCTAGGCTTTTCAAACTTACCATTTCAATATAGAAGGTTATCTGATGTGGTTCAAAGACTTTTGGTCAATAAAAAACATTGCTGACTGTGAAGATGTCGCATCAGCATCGAAGCCTATCGTATCTGGCTAATATACCGTGATGAGTCGGCTTCATTTGTGCCTCTGGATGTGCTATGCTATTTAAACTTTATATTGTTTTAATGCCCATTGCATATTGCTAACAAATTCATATTTTGCTATTTGTGTATACTTTAAAGGAGGGTTATGCCAGAAAAAAATATTTATACATGCATTTGTTAAAAGCTATTGCAGTTCTCTGATAATTCAGTACTTTGGTAGCATTTGTCAATTAAGATTTGTGAACAATTATACCAGTTAGAGCATGAAAAGGAGGTGGAAAGGAAGAAGCAAAAAACAGTATGGCTGTAGGCAAATAGCGATGGTGGGCCAATCCAGTGCAGTGTACTGACAACCTTGAGGCACTTTTTGTGGCACGTAGTTCAGAATGTCCCCGTTATAAAGGCTCATTTTCTTAAAACTTTCCATGAAGTGGGCTGGAGAGATGTTCCAGATTTATCTGCATAGTCCTGTTTTTGAGCACTGTGTTCCAGTGACTTGAGGGATGGCTGGGAAATTGGCTGGCTGGCTCTGGTTTTTCTTTCAAATGTCTAAGGTATTCTGTTTTTAGCACTAAAGAGGGAAACTCAGGAGTCATAACTGTGTGCTGACTATAAAATGGACTAAATCTGTATTCTGAAAAACACCAGATTTGATGTAAATAAATAATTTACTTATCTTTTTCTTTAGTTTTGCTCTTAGAATATATAGAAACCTCAGCACAAGCATGTATTAAAAAACCTTGGATTGTCTAAGTATCTTTCAAACTTCAACCAACCAAGGATATTGTTTGATTAACTGATTTTCATCTGTAAAACATTTCCTCAAAATATCATTATTACATTGCAAGAGTTGGGATTGTGTTTCTGTTTTCTAGTCTTTTTTGTGTTTTGCGGTGTTTGAAATTTCATAATCATGATTATCTTCTTGTTTTATTTTATGTTTGTCTTCTGTTTAGGTTTTATTGGTTGTTTAAATAGGGCCCTCTAGTGTGTAGTCAGCAATTACTCAACAGGCCAAGTTAAGATCCCTGCTTCCATGGCTTCTTTGCTGTGGCATTAGCTTGCTTCTGTCAGTTCTTGTTTGATTCCCGTTTATAAGTTTTTTATTTGTCTTTGTTTAAAGTTTTGGATTTCTGCCATTGGAATCTGAGTCATGGATTGAGAACTTGGCCTGCTGGCTTATTAGTTGCATATTTTCTCTGTCTTCTTTGTTTTGATATTTTAATCTTTTTATATTTGAACTTTTGAAATTTCGGTGGCGCAGTAGTAGTGCTGCTGCTTCGCAGTATGGAGACCAGGATTCTCATCCCTGGGCCTCCCTGCGTGGAGTTTGCATGATCTCTCTGTACCTGTGTGGGTTTACTCCGAGTACTCCGGTTCCCTCCCAAAGTGGAAAGACATGCAGGTTAGGTGAATTGACGATCCTTAATTGGCCCAAGTCTGTTGTAGAAGGAGGGCAGGTGTCCTGGTTAGGAAAGTGGAATTGAATTTGTATCTGGGTGGGAGGCCTGAGAGAAACAACAGATGGATTGAAACAAAAAATAACTGTGTCCGGTATCAAATAATGGAGAAAGAATCGGGAGCAGTTCCTGTCACCATATGTTAGATGTTAGTGGGCTTCACATGGGAACTTAGTTTTGACACCCGCAGGTGTGCTTGGGATATGGAGTCTGGAAATGTAGACCTGTTGGGGTCCATGAGTAACTATAGAAGGCACTATTGGGGAAGGACCTCCCTTCTTTCCTTATGGCCCAGAAGTGCTCCCCAGAAGACATGGCTTGGCCCCAGAAGCATTCCTTGGTCTGGAATAAAAGGGAGCCCAATGCCTTAAATTGCTCAGTCAGAGTCACTAGGCAGCGGACAACACTCAACAGGAGGGAGAAAGGAGGAAAAACTTGTTTATTTTGTGTATTTTGGCTGATCTTTAGAAGGTGATTGTTGGAAACATGCTGAGGATAAATACAGTTAGGTCCATAAATATTTGGACAGAGACAACTTTTTTCTAGTTTTGGTTTTGTACATTACCACAATGAATTTTAAATGAAACAACTCAGATGCAGTTGAAGTGCAGACTTTCAGCTTTAATTCAGTGGGGTGAACAAAAAGATTGCATAAAAATGTGAGGCAACTAAAGCATTTTTTAACACAATCCCTTCATTTCAGGGGCTCAAAAGTAATTGAACAATTGACTCAAAGGCTATTTCATGGGCAGGTGTGGGCAAGTCCGTCATTATGTCATTATCATTTACGCAGATAAAAGGCCTGGAGTTGATTTGAGGTGTGGTGCTTGCATGTGGAAGATTTTGCTGTGAACAGACAACATGCGGTCAAAAGAGCTCTCCATGCAGGTGAAAGAAACCAGAAAAAACCCATCCAAGAAATTGCTACAATATCACAAGTGGCAAAATCTACAGTTTGGTACATCCAGAGAAAGAAAGCAAGCACTGGTGAACTCAGCAATGCAAAAAGACCTGGACGTCCATAGAAGACAACAGTGGTGGATGATCGCAGAATCATTTCCATGGTGAAGAGAAACCCCTTCACAACAGCCAACCAAGTGAACAACACTCTCCAGGGGGTAGGCATATCGATATCCAAGTCTACTATAAAGAGAAGACTGCATGAAAGTAAATACAGAGGGTGCACTGCATGGTGCAAGCCACTCATAAGCCTCAAGAATAGAAAGGCTAGATTGGACTTTGCTAAAGAACATCTAAAAAAGCCAGCACAGTTCTGGAAAAACATTCTTTGGACAGATGAAACCAAGATCAGCCTCTACCAGAATGATGGCAAGAAAAAAGTATGGAGAAAGCGTGGAACAGCTCATTATCCAAAGCTTACCACATCATCTGTAAAACACGGTGGAGGCAGTGTTATGGCTTGGGCGTGCATGGCTGCCAGTGGCACTGGGACACTAGTGTTTATTGATGATGTGACACAGGACAGAAGCAGCCGAATGAATTCTGAGGTGTTCAGAGACATACTGTCTGCTCAAATCCAGCTAAATGCAGTCAAATTGATTGGACGGCCTTTCATGATACAGATGGACAATGACCCAAAACATACAGCCAAAGCAACCCAGGAGTTTATTAAAGCAAAGAAGTGGAAAATTCTTGAATGGCCAAGTCAGTCACCTGATCTTAACCCAATTGAGCAGGTATTTCACTTGTTGAAGACTAAACTTCGGACAGAAAGGCCCACAAACAAACAGCCACTGAAAGCCGCTGCAGTAAAGGCCTGGCAGAGCATTAAAAAGGAGAAAACCCAGCATCTGGTGATGTCCATGAGTTCAAGACTTCAGGCAGTCATTGCCAGCAAAGGGTTTTCAACTAAGTATTAGAAATGAACATTTTATTTCCAGTTATTTAATTTGTCCAATTACTTTTGAGCCCCTGAAATGAAGGGATTGTGTTTAAAAAATGCTTTAGTCGCCTCACATTTTTATGCAATCGTTTTGTTCACCCCACTGAATTAAAGCTGGAAGTCTGCACTTCAACTGCATCTGAGTTGTTTCATTTAAAATTCATTATGGTAATGTACAGAACCAAAATTAGAAAAAAGTTGTCTCTGTCCAAATATTTATGGACCTAACTGTAAATACCTTTTACTTTATCTTAAAAGTGTGTTGGGCATTACTGTAGCTTAGGTTTGGGGATCAGTGGTGTCCCCTACAGGTTACAGTGTGTCTGCCTGTGTGCCCTGTGATGGATTGGTGTCCTGCCCAGGGTTTGTTCCCTGCCTTGAACCCTATGCTAGCTGGTATAGGCTTCTGTGTCCCTGCTCAGGGCAAAGCAGGTTAACAAATGACTGACTGACGTTTGAAATTTAGTAGTTTTGAATTCTTTAATTAATTTCATTCGATATTTCTTTTGGCGAGAAATGTTCGTTCGTTCACTCTTTAGTCTGCCCGGAGGTGGAAAAGATGAAGTGTATATCAACCAGAAATGATTTGAAACTGTAAGACTAAACCTAATACATAAAAGCCTAATTGTAAACCAAAAATCAAGGTCAAAGAGAAACACTACAGGATCGGAAACCAGAAAGTCGAGAAAGAATACATCTTTGCTTCTTAGAGTTTTTATCCAAATCATGGATACCGAAAAAAGTCTTTGCACTGGATTTAAAAGGTCATGCTGAAGACCCTAGGTGCGGTGTCGTGCTGCACAATGTCCATGGCAACCAGGAGCAGGTTATGGAAATAATAACGTGGTGGTGTCTGATTGTAACAAAATAATGTTACGGTACTGTGAATAATTAATCATTACATTCGGGAAACATACTGTATAACTGTAAGGAAACCACACAGAACAATGCAAGAGAAAAAACAGCCACATCACCCACGTAAAATATTGTTCTGAAGATAAAATCCTCATTCACTATTCATAACCCTATGTAGCACCCATCATCACCTTGAAATCCTCCTAACCACCCCCATTTGGTAGCCCTGTCTCCATGTTTACTGTATCTGGGTTTGGTGTCTTCAAGATCTCAAAGAGACTAAGAAAAATACAGTCAGTGAAGAGTGATGGCATTAATTTAATTTTAGCCTGGAGAGATGTCCCCCCATTACACAAACTGTGAATCTTGAAAGAGGAGTCAGCAACAACAGGGCGAGTGCATGTATGATAACCATCTAAACCTCAGAATTAGTGGCAAATGGTTATAGACTAAAAGCTAACAAGTTGGACCTTGCTCCACAGCATTTGCACATTCTTGTCAGTACACACTGACTTTTTATAATGCTCTTTCATTTGTCAGGTTTGTAGTGGAATACAAATTAGATATTTTTTGGCTGACTTTCAGCTGAATAAAAGACATTAAACTATACATACTTATGTGGATGATATTTGTCTACATTTTCCTGCAGTATTATGAAGCCTTCCTTTCTGCTAAGGATTTGCATTCCCCCAAAATCTGAGTGAATGCATATAGATGTGTTTAAAAGGAACACACTGGTAGGATATTCCTTGTATCTGTATTCCTGTGATTTATCAAACATTTCAGGATGTTCTCCTGAGTGAGCTTTCTTTATTGCGGCCGTGCTATCTTTTTCAAATGTACCAAACCCCAGATCCCATCCTTTCATTTTATTTCCCCACATAACCAAACACCACACAATAAATGTCTTTGTGATTGTAAAACTAGCTATAACTTAGGACACTGACTGTTCAGAAATTTAAAGATCATTGAAAAATTTTCATTATGATTAATTATTCCATCCAGGGTCACACCCATTCCAGCAAGAATCGTATGCATGGCAGGAACAATCCATGGATGAGATTGCAATGTGAATACAAGCACACACATACACTAGTAGCGTCAATTTAGCATCACCAAATCCCCTAACCTGCATGACTTTGTAAGGAAACTGAAGCACGCTGAGGAAACCCAGAAAAACATACAAACTCCAGGCAGGATACACCTGGGACATGTTCCCCTTAATGTGAAGCAGCATCACTATTGCTTCACTTCATTTCATCATGAAAATGATATCAAGTATACATCTTAGTATTCTAAAATATTTAGAGAGCTATAATATCATGAATATAATGTATTCTATGTGGCAATCACTGCCTGGGGACTCTTGTTGGCGTAAGAGAAAGCCTGTTTAAGAAGCAAATAGCGATTAACGACTGGGTTGGGGAACACTTAAGCATTTAATGTGCTACTTTAGTTACGATAGGATTTGAGAAACCCTACTAAATTAAACATCAATTTTAAGATGAAGTTTACGACTTTCTACTTTAATGACAAAATAAAGTATGAGATTAAATTGGAAATTATGAGATTTAAGTCAGCATTTGAACTTTAATCTCAACATAGACGTTTTTTCTTCACTGTGTCCTTCATACGCTTCCATATGGCACTCAGATGGTGGGCTGCAGCTTCACGTCAACTTTAGCATGGGACCACTTCTTTTTATTTCAGACACTGTTGTGACTTTCTGAACTTGAACTTTTGAGTGCCATTGCCACTCTATAGCACTCCATCAATTACCTTTTGGTGTTAATACCACTGCTTTAGCCAATAAATAGCACATTTTTCCTTGCCTCCACTTCAGTGAGCGGCACCTCCATTTCACGTTTGCTGAAATTCTTTTCTTTTATACGTGTGTTTGCTATTGCCTTTTAAGAAAACACTGAACGGAAGGAGCTAATTGATTTGCATATTCAAATAGGTAGAATTCAGGGAGGAGTTGGGGTGGTACTGTAGACGTGTGCATGTGCGAAAAATTCATGCTGACTGTGTTTTATAAAAGGAAAGCACGAAGAGCTTTGCTCACGCATTGTTTTAAGCATTTGAATTTTTTTGTGCAGATGCATATTTCTAGTTTTGTCCGTAAACCATGTTTTAATGTGAATTCTGCCCAGGGCGTCATATATGAGGCCCCAGGACTTTACTAAGTCTGACCACGAAATAGGATTCACCCCTAAGGAGCCAGATTCCAAAACTTCACAGGCCCAGATTGGGACAGTGGCTTTAAAAGTCCAACAACAGACTAAATATTCAGAAATACACAAAATCTCCTTTAAGGGAGAGGATGAGTTTAAACTTCTGATTTGATAAGACAAAGAAGAATAACCAATCTTTACAAATAAAGAGTTTGTTTATACGGTGGATTCTGAACATTTTCAGACCCCTTCACTTTCTGTACACTTTATTATGTTGTAGATTTGATTTTAAATGGATAAATTTGCAATGTTTGCCCATCAATCGACACTCACTAACCCATAATGACAACGTGAAAACATGTTTTCCAAATGGATTACAAATTTATTAAAGATTAAAAACTGAAATCTCTCATTCATACAAGTATTCAGGCCCTTGATTCAGTACTTTGTAGAAGTCCCTTTTGTGGCAATTATTGTTTTGAATCTTCCTGGGTTAAGTCTTTACAAGCTTTGTGCGCTTGGCAAATGCTCTCAAGCTCTTAAATTGGATGGGAAGAATCTGTAAACTGACATCTGGTCTCTCAACAGATGTTCTATGGGGTTTAAGTCTTTCCTTTGGCAGGGCCACTCAAGGACAGGCAAATACTTGTCCTGAAGCCACTCTAGGGTTGTCTTGGCTGTATGCTTCGGGTCATTGTCATACTAAAAGGTAAACCATCACCCCAGTCTAAGGTTGTGTGCACTTGTGGAGCAAGTTTTCTTCATTAACCTGTCTATATTCGGTTACATCCACCGTTCCCTTAATTCTGACCAGTCTCCCTATCCGTGCCACTGAGAAGCACTCCCATAGCATGATGCTGCCACTACCATGCTTCACCGTAGGGACGGTATTAGTGTCTGGATGTTAGCAGTCATAATGCTTGGAGCCTTGCCCAAAAAGTTCAATTTTTGTCTCTCCTCATGGTTTCAGAGTCCTTTATATTCCATTTGGTAAACTCCAAGCAGGAGTTAGCTACTCTGCCATAAACATCTGACTGCTCAGATGGTTGTTCTTCCCATCTCAGCAGAGGACTTCTGTTAGAGAGGGTTTCATTGGGTTCTTGGTCACCTTACTAACTAAGACCCTTCTTGTCTGGTTAGTCAGATTGGCCAGATGTTCAACCCTAGGAAGAGTCCTGGTGGTTCCAAACATCATACATTTAATAGTTACTAAGCCAGTGTGCTCCTGGGAACACTCAAAGCCTTAGAAATGGATTTACACACTTGTCCTGATCTGTGCCTCACTAAAATTTGGTCTTGGAGTTCTTCAGTGAATTCCTTCATGGCTTGGTTTTTGTCCCGACGTACAGTGTGAATTGTGTCACCTCATAGACACAGGTGTTTCCCTTTCCAAATGATGTCCAATCGATTCACTTTGTGACAGATGGACTCCAATCAAGTTCTGACACATCTCAAAGAAAATTAAAAAAAAACAGGATGCACCTGACTACAATTTTGGAGTATCATGGCAGATGGTTTAAAGGGCCTACATACTTATATAAATAAGAGATTTCAGATATTGATTTTTAATAAATTTGCAAACCTTTATGAAAATATTTTCATTTGGTCACTATGAGTTATTGATTGTAGATTGATTGGTAAAAATGGCAAATTTTCCCATTTAAGGTTTATTCTACAACACAATACAGTATGAAAAAAGCACTTTCTCAACCCATTGTATAAACAAAAAAAGAGCAAAACAGTGAAAAAGCCAAATCAAGCAAGACTGGATCCCAAATCCACTAATCAGAGTCCAAGAATGAGAAGCACATATCCAAAAGCCGTAAGAATTAAAAACAATACCTACTAAAGAAATACTCTTCACCACAATCAATGAACCTCTGAGGGACTACTCACTAGCCGTCAATATAAAGGCTAAATGGTGGTCCCATCTCTTGTGGCTACACTCACAGAAGACAAGGCAAATAAGTAGACAGCATAAATACACAATGCATATATACTGAAACATAAATAAACCTAATAATATTAGCAAAAGGTACATAATAACAATAACTATATGACAAATAATAATTTAAAAAACAATAAAAATATGCTGGGGCCTGCAAGGGGCACATCAGCTCTCCAACCCGACACAGACAGAGGAAGAGACAAGTTCTTTCTCAGCACACAGGTTTATTTATAGGGGGGAGCTCTTTCTTAAGCATTTCCCACAGCACTGTACACGGTACAAATGAGCACCAGCACAGAGCAATGCCTTTACTTCTTCTCTCAGTCTGTGTCTCTCTCCTTCTGCTTCCACTCCTCCTCCAGCAAGCTTTGTCCTCCACCTCCCGATTCTGGCTTCTGGAGTCGTTGCAGTGTGCTTCTTTTATCCCATACCCTGGAGTATATCTGGTGGGCTGTTAACATGGTCCGGAAGCACTTCCAAGTGAGGAAAGTCCCAAAAGCACAGGTACCAAAAACAATTCCAAGGTTGCTCACCGTCAGAATACCCCGACCAGAAACAAAAAGTGCAGAGATAAATCTTGATAAAATAAAATGTTTATTTTCACAAAATTGGCTGTGGAAGGATAGGGCTCTGAAGAGCACAAGGAGATGCCTGAAGAGGCAAGGCAGACACAGCAAACAAATTCCCAATATAGAATCCAAAGGCAGTGGTCAAAACAAAGCAGCGTTTCAAAAACATCAAAATAACACAGTCCCAATACAAAATCCAGAGGCGAAGTCAAAAACAAAGCACAGGTTAAAAAATCCAGGGAATCATAAAACAAAGCGAAAGCAGATACAAAGGCACAATAACACTCGACTCCAAGTGCATTCAATGAGCTGCCAGGAACTATAGGAGGCCCTGTCTTAAATAGGATGGAGGGCCATTCCTGGCAGTGATTGGCAGGTGGCTTCACGCCTTGGCAAGCCACCCACAAAACACAAGGGATGTAATGAAGTCCACATTCACTTATAAATTAACTCAAGAAAAAATGTACATAGTAAACATTAATACAAATAAATGGCATAAAATAACACAAAACAAACACGAAACACCCCTTTAACCCCATCCAGGGGAGACATGGTGGCTGAAACATGACAGCCCTAAGCCCAACAAAATAGGGCTCCACAATCCCCGCAACACCCCCAGAACCCAACAGGGCTGAACCATTAAACTCTACCTCCCAGCATGCCCTGTAAGGGACTGCCATCTAGCAATCTGGGGAAGACAGTGCCCTGTGCAAGCTCTCTCTGCCAGTCCTTCTTTTAAGAAGGCTTCCCATCCAGGCATGGTCCTGGCCATCCACCACAATGCTTAAACCAGGGAATAAACCCTGGTGAAAAACAAACACAGAGTAGCTGATATTTCTGACACTGCATTGTATGCACATACTGTAGATGGAAATTTCAGAATTATATGACTGCCTGACAATTAGTTTCATGCAAAACTTTCCTGTGTTTCTGACATTGTAGCTTTCAGAAGGCAAAAACCACTTGAAACAGTTCTGTCTCTTTCCTGAAGTTCCTTCTGCTATGTTTTACAGTGGAAAACAGAATGCAGGAAGCCAGGGGAAAATGAGTCACTTGGCTCAAAGCTTTGCTTTATTACCCTTTGCCTAGTTTTTCACATCCTTGTGGAAATGATCCATGTCTTCTGTTCTGCACAATGCAAAATTTAGTATGTGTATCACATTCTTGCAGGCAATTATTTTAAACATTTCATATGCAAAGTGTTTAACATAAAATTAACTCCGAATAAAGATAATGTGGTGAGAGTTACTCAGTTAGGATCATCTAATATATAAGCCCTTGAAAACACATTTAGTGCCCTCATCATTTCTGGCAATATCAGTCAGATTCAATTAGTTTTTTTAGATTAAGAACTATAAAAATTTTCCTACCACATCAAATCAAAAGGAAAAGTGAAAAAAAAAAGTTTTAATAGATTATACAAAATGAAAAGCGGAAATCATCAAATTATAAAAGTAACCATCTGTTCGTCTCTGTGAACCTTAATGCCTCAAATTTTCTGAACTCCACCTATATGGAAAATTAGTAAATTGTGCTTATTCAATCAACCCATTTAGATAAATTCCATATTCCTTTGTGAAAGCCCACAATGTGGTAGAGACTTTCAAAAGAAAGCTTTAAAATGAAGAGCATTTTAAGTAATTCAGTCAGCGATCCAGTTCTAGAGAAGCAAAAGGTATAAAACAATTTCAAAGGACCTGAAAATCCCTCAGAACTTCAGTGCAGTCCATTGAAACAGAAGAGGAGAAAATATTAAGTTGCCACCACATTAGATCCGGCTGTCCATCCATCCATTCATTCATCCATCCACTTTCTTAACCCACTTATCCTGGGCAGAGCCGCAGGATATCAGAAGCCCATCTCAGCAGCCATCAGGTGTAGGAACGACACTTTCACAAGGTGCCAGTCCATCACACTTGAGCCAGTTTAGAAAGAGCAATCCACCTAACCTGCATCTCTTTGGACTGTTCGAGGAAACTAGAGAAACCAGAGGAAACCCACAGGGACAAGGAGTATTCATGGCACAAACCCCATTATCCTTGTTGCAAGGCAGCAGCAGTTCCACTGTGTGATCATGCCGTTCATCTGGATAACTCTCTAAATGTATTTGCTGCCCAATAAGGATAGACAAATTTTGTCTTTGGATAAGTTAAAGAAGTCAATAGGTGCAACTCAAGATGATGCTAATGTGTCAGCTGATCTCCAGGGCATTCTACAAGAAGAGTAGTAAAAAAGAAGGCTTGGGTGCCTGCATAATGTTACCAATGGTCTCCTACAGCAGTGTTTCTCAACCCACCCCAAGCGTTGGTTTCTGGGCACTCCAGAAGGGTCATCAGCTTAAGTTTAAAAGAAATAAATAAATGAGCCATTGCTTTAATGTTTTAGGCGGCTGCTGATTGCAGATTTCAGTTCTGCACCCATTCAAAGGGACATTTTGCATACTGGGGAACTGAAACGACTGACATTAGTCCAGTTACAAGCAGATGACAAGTTATTTTACACTACATGCTTCAGTTTATGGAGCCAACGAACATGAAACAGTTACTCAAATGCCCTGCAGCATCATCTACGTCTAACGCTTCTAAATCCATTTCAGCCCCACAAGATTCATTTCAAAAATCTGAATTAAACAGGAATGGTAAATGAAAATACAACCCATATTTTGAGAGGTGTAGATTTACTTTTCTTCTGAAGAGTGGTAAGCAATTGCCATTGTTTGCATTATCTGCTTAACTGCTTAATCCAGACGAGAATCATGGGGTGGCTGGAGCCTTCCCCAGCTAGCATAGGGCACAAACGCAGGAACAAACCCCAGACAGAATGCCATTGCATCGCAGGGCAAATACACACACACACACACCAAACACATAGGAAACATTAGCACCTATAGGTAACCCATGCAGACACGGAGAGAACATGCAAACTCCATGCAGAGAGGATCAAGGATGTGAACTCTGGTCTCCTAAATGCGAGGCAACAGCACTACCACTTCACCACTTTTTCTGCAATGTGGTACTACCAAACAAAATCACAAAGCCCTCAGCTATAGAGACATTTGGAAACAAAGTATGCCACTTACAGAAGTAAATTGTTTGACATTTTAAAGTGAGAAAATGAAATGTTTCGCAGAATCATTCTAGTGTGTTTGTACAGCAAGCCAGTAGGCATTCAGGGCATCATCTTATTGCATATCAAACTTCCAAATATTAGAAAACTCACACAACTGCAAGACAACTCATTTTGCCTCATGCCTTCTACACAAGATAGATATCATCAGACTAAAACATATTCCTCTTCACTCTTTTCATTTACCCCTGATTTGGACAAGCTTGTGAAAACCAGACAGGCCCAGGTTACCAATTAAATAGACAAATGAACTCTAAATGTGATGAGGTGTTAAACACCCAGGTGACAAGCTATTTTGGAAGAGTACTGTGCATATTTCATCCATTATGTAAACTGTATTTAAATGTTAACTATTTATTTACTGTTATTTGTTGCTGTATGCCATTCAGGGGAAATTATTGGCTAGTTTACATTAAAATTACTGCTAATAAGGGGTCATCACTGAACAAAAATAACTAAAACTGGGTGAAACATTTGAGAGCTACTAACCTAGAGCAGCGTTTTCCAACCTTTTTTCTGAGGTGGTACACTTTTTGTAACAAAAACATCCCAAGGCACACTACTATTTTACTAACCTCAAACCCATTAAATCTCATACACAGGCTCAGCTGTCCGAAGGGACGGAACTACAAGAGAATCCAGTATAAAAGGCAGCCCTGAGATCAGCATTCACAGACATGGCACTTAGTGAGCACTCTGGTGGCATCTCCCAGTTGCTTTGTTCCCTTTGCCCGCCCCTCTCTGACTCAGGGGCAACTCACACTACACTGACGACTACACACCCAGGCAGATGGACAAGCCTGGAGACGTGTCTGAAGAGTTCAAAGTGCTTTGTCTGGAATATAGTGATAGCTGAGCTGCTTTTATTAGAGCTTCTCCAGGTAATCTTGTCATCTTTAGGCAGGTCTTAACCGCCTGAGGAGCTTGTCCCTCTCTGGTTCAGACCCAGGAGTGTTACACTATTATTTCCATGGCACACCTGGGTAGCTCTCACGGTGCACCACTAACTGAAAAACTCTGACCTAGAGGATTCAATAAAAAAGGGACTGTTTGAATAGGCCAAAGCAGAACATCTTCGCAAGAGGACCAGTGATATGTTTTTTAAACCTGAAGCACTTCATGTCAGCCAGATCACACCAACCTTACCGTAAAGTATAGTGGTAGCAGCATCATGTTATGGGGATGCTTTTCAGCAGTATGCAGTCAAGATTACCATAAGGATAAATGGGGCAATCTAACTACAATCTAACCTACCGACCCAAGTTGCAATATAAGTCCCATCCGTGCCCAAACAACCCTAGATTGGATTGAGCAAGTGCTAAAAATTCACAAATTTATGATTTTACTTCAGTTTTGCTTTTTGTTCGTATATAATTAAGTAAAAAAATAAATATTTTATTACCACCTTCATTCTTGTGGCCTTCATTTCTCTCATGGCTCTCATCTATGCTTTTGTTTGTATGGTCCACCTCAATCCATCCATAAAAAGTGACTTATGAAATCAAGACTGCCTCATGCCCCTTTGGCATACCATTCCCTTTAACTTTGTGAATGTTGGAATGTCCTAAGAGACATGACTGGTCAGTATGGCTGTGGCATAATCATACTAGGAATCTAAAGCAAGGCTGATACTGTATGCTTATGTTTGCCCTCATAGTTTCTTATTATTGCATCATTAAGCTCATCCATCCTTCTATTTTATGAATCCATGCTTTCAGTACAGAATCATGGCAAGACTACCACAGCAGTATCTCTCTCAGGGCTTTGACCGGTGTATCACAATGTTCATTTATACACAGACATTTTTACGCATTCAAATAAACACACATGTATTTGAAATGTGGGAGAAAACCCAGCCCTGGAGACAACTTACATAAATACCAGGATAAGGAGTAAAGGCCATGCAGAAAGTAATCTGGTGAATAAATAAACCCATGTATCTGGAACTGTGAGGCTGCTGAGCTAAGTAATCAGTGCACTCCAACAATGGACAAATTGTCAGAACAAATAAATAGCTAATGTCATGATTCACTATAAAGATTAATGTTTTGTTTCTGTTTTTATATTCTTGTTTATTCTATGTTTCACCATTATTATACTGATTCATCACGTCCCATCATTTAGGAAATGGTTCTTATGATGCCAAGTGTTGCCATAATGTTTTCGGTCCCATGACATATACTGGTCATCAGTGCAGTCCAGTTTTAGGCAGATGATCCTTTTTTCTGGCTAAATGACATGCTGCAGTTTACGTTTGCATTGCCATACCAGAATGTTATGGAGAAACTGAGGATCCTTTCAATAAAAGCTTTATAAAACTGAACCAGCACAGATTAGGACAGGTTAAACATTTTAGGCTGGCAGAGAAAAAACATCTGCTGCTGAGCTTTTTTGATAATTGAAGTTATATTTTCATGCCAGTTTAGATGGTGAGTAATAGTTGTGCTCCAGAATTTACTGGATTCCATCCTGTTGACAGTGACACAATTTATAGCAGGAGTTGAGGAGTGTCACACAAAATCTACAACCGTTTCTACTGTTTTCCAATTATTAAAATTGAGATTGTTGAGGGTGCACCAACTGGCCAACCTTCCTCCGATAGGGTACATCGTACCCATCTGTAATCAGTCCAATCAGGGTGGTGTCATCAACAAACTTTAACAGATGGGTCACTGGAGAGAGAAAATGAGAGGAGACAGAACACAGCCCTGAGGGGGCCCTGTGTTCAGGGTCCAGAGCTCTCACTGATATTTGCTCCGTTTCACTGTCTGTCATCTGTTCCTTAGACATGTAGTACAGCCCAAGTTCATACTAACAAGTTTGATAAGAAGAAGTTCTGGAATGATTGTGTTAAATGCAGGCATGAAGTTGACAAATAAGATCCTGGCATAAGTTGCTGGAGACTCTAAATGCAGCAAAATGGAGTGGAGAGCCATGTTCACTGAATCCTCAACTGACCCAATGGTATGGTAAGCAAAGTGTAGTGAGTAAGAGACAGAATCTCTGGCCAGCTTGATATGTTAAAAAAATAAGATGTTCAGATATGTTCATTATTGCAGAGGTCAGTGCCACTGTAATAGATTGGTAGCTATAGATAAAATAGCCATTAAAACACTTATAGATAGATAGATAGATAGATAGATAGATAGATAGATAGATAGATA
>JANRMT010062837.1:58420548-58449031 GCA_026402145.1 Polypterus bichir lapradei
ATAGATAGATAGATAGATAGATAGATAGATAGATAGATAGATAGATAGATAGATAGATAAATGTGAAAGGCTCTATATGATAGCTAAACAGAGAGATGTGAAAACAGTATATTAAAAATATGGGTAGAGAAAAGACAGCAAGTAAAGTAAAGTGAAGTAAAAGCAACTGGCCATAATCAAGATAACTAGATATTCGTCTTCATTTTCTTTCTGTCTTACCTCCTAACTTTATCATTTTCACCAAACTTTGTGTTCTAAATTGTCTTCCTTCCCTTGCCACCTGCACCCTGGCAGCTGCAGTCAGCATAACGTTGGTGCTTCCCAGGTTAGATTTTCGTTTCTCAGTACTGACGTCTTGTGTAACACATCACTATTTTAACTGATCAAATACCCAGTTTGCTTGAACTCAGTCCCAAGTGAGAAAAAAGGAAACAGCTATCAGCAAATGCAGATTGCCATATAAGAAGAAATGAAATGACTCATTTGGGACTCATAATAAGGCTGCATGCCCCATAGCCTGATTCTGTGAAGACTTGGTAATGACAGTTTTGTACATACAGTATAGAAAATGTGCCTTATTGTACAGCGGCAGTAAACATTAGATACCCTAATCAACTTCGATTTTTGGCACCTCAGTGTATGACACACACAAATGTTAGGCTTTGTTCTTTTTTATTTCAGTAATGTCACTCACTTTGTTCCAGCTGGATTAACTGCTTGTTGAGGCGAGATCAAAACAAGCCTCATGAAGAGTTTTGTTTGCCCTCTGGCTCTCTAGGATCGTTACTGTCTTCAGTTTCTACCTTCTTTACTCCTTATTTTCCATCATTACTGTGTAGGTCTTTGTTTTAATGAAAATATCAGGTATGCTAGGTGGCATGATGATTGGTACCACTACCTAATGGCTCCAGAGATCACTGGCTTTACCACTGCACATGTGATAGTAAAATATTGTCTTTTTGTTTGTGGAGATTTCCTACAAATGTCTTTCATTTTTCTCAGTAATTTCATTTTACATTATTTGCCAAATGTAAATTTTAAATTTGTGTGTTGTCTTCATTCCCTTTGGGACATCCTGAGAGTTGCTGGATTTCATGGCCGGCCTGTACACTGGTACTGTGAGTGCTGCGCAGAGTGGAGGCAGAACCTCTGCATTTTTACTGGTTGATTCTGTGGTGTGTCAGGAGTGTGTTCTTGCTCCTACTCTGTTCAATGCTTGCATGGACTTATTCAAAGTTGTGGGGTCCAGCGGCTGTGGGGCATCTGCTGGTGAAGTGAGATTCACTGATCTTGACTTTGCGGACGATGCTGTGATCTTTTTGGAGTTAATGGAGGCTCTGATCGGGACTCTCGACAGACTGAGTGAGGAGTCTGAGTGTCTGGGTTGGTGAGTGTCCCAGATAAAAACCAAGATCCAGGCCTTTAATGAACTCTTGGGCACAGCCCTCAGCAGTGTGTCTGTTTGCAGAGGAGATGTCAGTTGCGTTGAGAGGTTTATTTAACTCAGCAGCGACATTCATGTCTTTGGTGACTCTTCCAATGAAGTCAGAAGACAGATTGGAAGAGAATGGGGGTCATGAGGTCGCTGGAGGGGGGTGTGTGGCACTCCCAATATCTCTACAAAAGTCTTTAGAGTCCTGGTGCTTCCTGTTTTGCTGTATGGTTGCGAGAGATTGACGCTATCCAGTGACCTGAGACAAAGACTGGACTCCTTCAGTACTGTGTCTCTTTGGAGAATCCTTGGGTACCACTTGTTTGACTTGTGTCAAATGGGCGGGTACTCATAGAGTCCCAGATGAAGCACATTACCTGCATTGTGAGGAAGCGTCAGAAAATGATTAAGTCAAAAGAAATAACCAGTTAGACACAGAGACTTCTCAATATTATTCAGAAAAGTGACAAAAAATCAAACAAGACCCTAACTAAAACACAATATATATAAAGGAAAACAGAAAATGAATATGGTATCTGTTTTTGGCATCATGATGTTTACCTGTTCCCATCGTCATCCTGCCTCGTCCTTCTGTCTCATCAGCTGCGTGAAAAACAGCAGACATGTTATAACAACTTAATGAAAATCAAACAAATGAAACATTGAATTAAAAATATGCAGGTAAGCTTGGCTAGGAGCCATGAAAGTCAGGATAACATTAATGTACATTAAAGAAAAAAATGTTACACATGCAGAAAAGCATTTGTATACTTTACAGAAACCAAAAAAGTTAATTCAGTATTGTCAGTATTATATTGAACACAGGTCATTGTTTATATATTTCATTTTATTTTTCATATATTTTTGTTTAAGTCCAATATGTAAGAAAATCCATCCAGCCATTTAATTTCATAGCTGCTTAACCCATTCGAATGTCATAGGAATCTGTAGCTTGTCCTGGAGCTCAGAGCACAAGGCAGAAATGCATCTACCCACAGTCACGTATACAGGGCCCATCTAGAGTTGCTTAATAACCTGATATGGGAAATGGGAGGAAAAACAGGAGTACGTGGAGAAATGCAAGTATGGACATGAACAACAGTAGCAGCCCAGCAGGAACTCCTCATGAGTGACAAAGACTGAAAGCTTCTGGGCATCTACTCTTTTTTAATATTTTTTTTATTGTATTTTTCTTGGCCGGTGCCATAGCTCTATGTGTGTTGTCAGATCTTCTGGGCATTTCATACTATATTTTGTTTTTTTCAAGTTTAAATTGTGACTAGTGCTCCATCCAGAGCATATTGATGCTTTGTACCCAAGAAATCCAAGATATGCCCCAACCAATGCAACCCTAAGTTTGGACTGGGTGAGCTGAAAAAATGGAGGGACGGATGGAATTAAACTCTTACAGTTCCTAAAAAGGAAGGAAACACATGCAATTTTAATCTGCATTGATTGCAAAGAAAGTCCCAAAGAAGCTTTTGAAGTAAGTGATTATAAATTTACATCTATTTGCTTTTATCCAAAGTGACTTACAACATAATTGAAGTAAACATCAGTTTGGGGGACTGTTTGGGAAGAAGTGTTACAGAACAAGGTTGCAAAGTTCATCGACACAAGTGAAGAGCTCAGAACAAAATTAGGGACGGACAAACACACACTTCCATGTGTAGACGTTTATATACGGTATGAGATGATTTATAAGGTCGTATGGATTTATTTATTTTTTGTTTGTTCTTTTTTTACTTGTTCATTATTGTTCTTACCTAGTCTTGTTTGTTTTTTCTTTTCTTGTATCTTGTAACAGATTTGGGTACGACTGCCGATCCTAATGTGATGTGGTAGACCTTCCGTGACAAGACCCTGACGGTTGCTGAGGGTTATGTTGGTGTTACCGGTGTTCCCAGAAGGAGGTGTTTCATCTCGTGGGGCACCCTGGATATCATCGAGAGGAGTCGCAGTGCACGGCTCAATGGTAACTCTAGTCTGTACCAGGAACAGAGAAGGATGGCTGTGAGGGCTCTGAGGGCAGATAAAGAGGTGTTTTTTAGAGGAATCTGTGAGCAAGTGACACACCATCTGTGGTCTAGCGACCCATGTCCTGCTTACTGAGGAATCGAAGCATTACGCACATCTGAATCTGTTCCTCGGAGAGTCACAGTCAGGGCGGCTGATGGAACGGTCCTTACGGATGACACTGCGGTTGTGACCTGTTGGGCTGGCTACTTTGAGCAGTTGTTCAAAGCTGATCCTCCGGCTAGGCTCTTGGATATCTCTGGGTCCACGGTTCTTGAGGCTGATCCTTCAATTAGCTGTGAACAACCCAGTCTCACTGAGATTGCAAAGGTGCTGAACCAGTTGAGGGCGGGAAAGGCTGCAGGGATCTGTGGTATCCGGGGTGAATTTCTCCAGGCTGGTAGTAAGGCTGTCCTCCTGATATTGCAAGCAATCTTTGCTTCCATTTGGGGACTGGCATCATCCCAACTGACTGGAAAACGGGACTTGTCATACCTATCTGGAAAGGGAAGGGTGATCGCCTGGATTGCAGCAACTACAGGGGGATAACACTGCTCTCGGTGCCGGGTAACGTCCTTGCTAGGGTCGTCCTTGATAGGATCCGTGATCACTTGCTCACTTATCAGCGACCAGAACAGTCAGGTTTTACGGTTCACAGACAAAAGCGCGATAGACATATGAGCGCCAACAAAACCGCGACAGACAAACTCGCGCAGACAAACTCGCTAACTGATTTTCGACAAATGCGCGCCGACAAAATCACCACGACAAAATCACGAGAGAGGCCAAGAGAGTGGGACGCATACGTGCGCATTATGTACACATTATGTGCTAGGTTATAACTGTATTCAAAGATGCTAATTGCACTGAGTTTCGTTCCTCTGGAAGATGTTGGGTCCGCTTTCGATGAACTGAGCAAGAGTAGACCCGACAATCTCCAGAATGTTTATGATTACTGGGAGGACAATTACGTTGGTCGATTGAGACGCAATCGACGAGCCAACCTGTTGTTTCTTATCACCATGTGGAACATGCGAGAACGTGTTGCTGATGGCATGCCGCGAACAAATAACTCAGTCGAGGGTTGGCATAACGCGTCGTATACAAAGCCGAATTACCAGAAGTCAGGCAGCCAGCAAGTCTAAATATGCTCAACTATCAAGACGTCTTGCTGCAATTCTTCGTACACATGCAGGGCGTGATCTTAAGGACTATCAGCGTGCCATGTCTCATAATATTGACTTCTAAAATAAACATTATTATATATGCTTTAAACTAGTAATTCATATTTAACGAAACTTTTGCGATTTTGTCGGCGCGATTTTGACGGCACGTTTTAATGGGTGCTATTTTGTCGGCGCTCATATGTTTATCGCGCAAATGTCGGGTCACTGTTTTTTTTTACACCTAAGAAGTCTACCATTGACCGTATCCTGGCACTGAGGGTTCTCATGGGGCGCAAATGTGAATATCGGCAAAGTTTCTTTGCAGCCTTTGTTGATTTTCATATAGCATTTGACTCAGTTGATCGAGCTGCCTTGTGAGACATCCTGAGGTTTTGCAGGATCCCGTCGAGGTTGCTGGATATCATTGCCGGCCTGTACACTGGTACTGTGAGTGCTGTGCAGAGTGGAGGAAGGACCTCTGCATTTTTCCCATTTGATTCTGGGGTTCGTCAGGAATGTGTTCTTGCTCCTACTCTGTTCAATGCTTGTATGGACTGTGTGTTGGGCAAGGTCATGGGGTCCAGCTGCTGTGGGGCATCTGTTGATGAAGAAAGATTCACGGATCTTGACTTTGCTGACAATGCTGTGATCATCGCAGAGTCAATGGAGGCTCTGATCAGGGTGCTCGAGAGACTGAGTGAGGAATCTGAGTGTCTGGGCTTGCGAGTGTCCTGGATGAAAACCAATATCCAGGCCTTTAATGACCTCTTGGGCACAGCCATCAGCAGTGTGTCTGTCTGCGGAGAGAGTGTTAACCTTGTCGAGAGGTTTACTTACCTTGGCGGTGACATTCATGTCTCTGGTGACTCTTCCTATGAAGTCAGTAGACAGATTGGGAGAGCATGGGGGGTCATGAGGTTGCTGGAAAGGGATGTGTGGCGCTCTCGATATCTATGCAAAAGGACGAAGGTCCATGTCTTTAGAGTCCTGGTGCTTCCTGTCTTGCTATATGGTTGCGAGACATGGATGCTATTCAGTAACCTAAGATGAAGACTGGACTCATTTGGTACTGTGTCTCTCCGGAAAATCCTTGGGTACTGTTGGTTTGACTTTGTGTCGAATGAGCGGTTGCTCATGGAGTCCCGAATGTGGCACATTACCTGCATTGTAAGGAAGCGTCAATTACGGCACTACAGCCATGTGACGTGTTTCCCCGAGGGTGATCCGGCTCGTAAGATCCTCATTGTTGGGGACCCGAGTGGCTGGACCAGGCCTAGGGGTCGCCCACGTAACACCTGGCTACGGCAGATAGAGGGTCATTTCCGGAGAGTGGGAGCCTGGGGGGTTGCCAACCGGAATCCGGAGTTGTTTCGTTGTGTAGTGGGTGCGGCAACGCACTGTACCAGTGCATGCTCCCCAACTTAACTTGACTTGTAACTTTCTCTTTAACATCTTGTAAATCACTTTAACTATTCTTTGTATGAAAATGTGCTATATAAATAAATGCTGTTGTTTTTCTTGCATAGTACAGCATTATTTTTGTTAAAAATAATACAGACTACTGTAATTAAACCCACTTAATAAATAAATAGATGTGTTTCTGATTTAATGCAACTTTTCCATTTAATACCATAGGTATTTCTCAAAGCAATATCATTTTTCATCACATACAAAGAACATTATTAACTGTTCTTTTATTTTATTCTAGTCAGTCGCCAATTATAGAAGAGGAGTGGAATGATGGAGAAGGAACATAAAAGTACTGTTTCGGTTCAGAACTAACCAAAATGAGATTGAAACCCTTTGTAATCCCTGGTTGTCTGTCAGTTGCCTGTCATGTTGTGACATCATGTCTTGACTATAAAAATGGCAGCATAATTCTGATATCCAAGTGTTGAATGCTTTATTAAAGTAAATTTTATGATAGTGATAGGAGACATAAACCCAAGATAGTGTTAGGACTTGGCTTTGGTGTATAAATTTAATTTTGTCTTTTTTCTCCCCTGACTACAGACTTGTCTATTCCTTAATGATACCTTACATTTCCTGTTTTCTCCTTGTTCAAAAAATAGTTCAACTATACCTTTCCAGATGTTTGCAACAACTAGGACAAACATCCTTTCCTCCTAGTTGACCTTCTTAGATGGGCTCTCATAACCACAGATTGTTAAACAACTTTTTAGCTTTCAATTTTGCATGGACTTCCCTTTAAAAAATTAAAAATGCTATAGGGTAGTCAGGGTAGTCAGGGAGATCCCAAGTCCTTCTAAAAATTTTTTAGTGTGCTGGACTCAATCTGACTTTGTTTCTCCTTCTTTCTTTTCTCCGGCACCATTTATACCAGGGATTAAGCATAAACCAAGTGCCTAGCCTTGCTTGTCACCCCCAGCACCTTACACAGGTACACTCATCCAACAGAAACAAAAAGGCATATTCACACCACAGGAACTTTGTTTTCTGGAACCAATGATTTCATGTGCAAAGTAGGCCCTGGGCCATTTGTGGTCTCTGGTCAGTTTTGTGTGTTGCATTGCCCCTGCAAAATAGGAACTGTAACCTTTAAGCAAAAATGCGCAAGGAAGAGTGATGTGATGCAAAGTCATTTCATGGGAGACCCCAGTACCTCGTTGCTTCATAATGTCTGTCACACACGTGCAAATAGGAGGAAGCTGAGTGGACCAAAAGAAGGTAATTCCATGCCAGGCCAGGGGGCAGCAGGGCACACTAAACCTTTCTTTATTTTCTCTGCAGACCAAACACGGGAAAACCTGCCTGATTTCTTATACAAGATGTCACTTCCAGTTCCGAATCCCAGTAAGATGCCATTTCCGGTTCCGGGCAAACAGTGACATCACTTCTGCTTCCGACATAGATGACATACCTTGCTTTGATGGCCTTTAAAGCTGCCGTCTTTGCCACTACTCATCAGTTCATGTTAAGAACTCATCCTGAGCACATCTGTGCAATTTCATGTAACCTTTGCAGCTAGGTACAATATATGGGTGACTACCCCAAATCTTTTTGTGTGTCTGAGGGTGACTTCTCTCACAATAGTTACTAAGGGGGAGATTATTGCTTTGATGTGATGCATGGCATGGAACAACAGGGAGGTGGAAATGAAGAATGATGCAGTGCAAATTGTGGTGTGTCACCACCTGAGGCCACAGGTCTGCCACTACTTCGACCCTCTGCAGTTTGCATACCAGGAGAAGGTGGGAGTGGAGGATGCCATCATCTACATGCTACACCGATCCCTCTCCCACTTGGACAGAGGTAGTGGTGCTGTAAGAATTATGTTTCTGGACTTCTTTAGCACCTTCAACACCATCCAACCTCTGTTCCTTAGGGATAAGCTGACAGAGATGGGAGTAGATTCATACCTGGTGGCATGGATCATGGACTATCTTACAGACAGACCACAGTATGTGAGTCTCAGGAACTGCAAGTCTGACATTGTGGTCAGCAGCAAAGGAGCGCCGCAGGGGACTGTGCTTTTTCCGATCCTGTTCAGCCTATATACATTGGATTTCCAACACAACTCGGAGTCCTGCCACGTGCAAAAGTTTGCTGATTACACTGCTATCATGGGCTGCATCAGGAGTGGTCAGGAGGAGGAGTATAGGAACCTAATCAAAGACTTTGTTAAATGGTGCGACTCAAACCACCTACACCTGAACACCAGCAAAATCAAGGAGCTAATGGTGGATTTTAGGTGGACCAGGCCCCTCCTGGACCCCGTGATCATCGGAGGTGACTGTGTGCAGATGGTGCAGACCTATAAATACCTGGGAGTGCAGGTGGATGATAAATTGGACTGGACTGCCAATACTGATGCTCTGTGTAAGAAAGGACAGAGCCGACTATACTTCCTTAGAAGGCTGGCGTCTTTCAACATCTGCAATAAGATGCTGCAAATGTTCTATCAGATGGTTGTGGAGAGCACCCTCTTCTACGCGGTGGTGTGCTGGGGAGGCAGCATAAAGAACAGGGACGCCTCACGCCTGGACAAACTGGTGAGGAAGGCAGGCTCTATTATAGGCATGGAGCCGGACAGTTTGACATCTGTGGCAGAACGACGGGCACTGAGCAAGCTCCTGTCAATAATAGAAAATCCATTGCATCAACTGAACAGTATCATCTCCAGACAGAGGAGCAGCTGAAGCGACAGACTGCTGTCACTGTCCTGCTCCCCTGACAGACTGAGGAGATCATTCCTCCCCCACACTATGCGACTTTTCAATTCCACCCGATAAACGTTAACATTATACAAAGTTATTGTCTGTTTTACCTGCATTTTTATCACTCTTTAATATTGTTGTTTATGTATGCTGCTGCTGGAGTATGTGAATTTCCCCTTGGGATTAATAAAGTATCTATCTATCTATCTATCTATCTATCTATCTATCTATCTATCTATCTATCTATCTATCTATCTATCTATCTATCTATCTATCTATCTATGTACCCCCACACTTTTATTGCTTCAAAGCAATCATGACTTCACTGGGGAGATTATTGCATTGATGCAGTGCATCGGGGAAGCAGCTATGAAGAGTGATGCAGTTCAAAGTGCGGTGCTACATCTTCACCCACAACTCTCTAATGCACAAAGTGCTAACAGATTTGTAAGATGGTGCCAGTACTTGTGGTCAGCTAATCAGCATGATTGCTCCTGGTTTAACAAAAAGAACATACCCTGGAAAAAGAGCTAAAAAAAGTACCTGGAACTATCTACCAGGAACAATAAATGGCCCAAGTTTCTGGAGTGGGAATGCTGCAAAATTTCAAAAAAGCCCCTTTTTCCTAAGAAACATTTTGGGACAGCGCCTAAAGACACAGAAGCTCCCTCTTTGCCTTATTTAGGCTTTACTTCAGCTTTTAATCTGGAGGACTGCCAACTCACTGCCACTTTCAACTTTGTGATAAAGTAAAATATATTATTTCCGGTTGACTTTACATGGTACCAGAAAGGCATCCACTTAACGTTACTTCATACAACACAAAGTTAAAGAGAGAAAAATAAAGTTTGGTGTATTACATGTGTAAAGCACATTAATACTATATGCAATTTATTTATTTGTAAAGGCACATAATCCAAGTAAGGGTTGTGGGAGCTTAAGCTATAGAATTTTAATCAAATATTTTTAATCAATACATGAGCATTTTTGCACTCTAATACAAGCACATACTTAAATGAAGTTGTAACGATGGATTATTAAAAGCATAAGGGAAAGGACTGAATGTACCTAAAGGTTTAACTAAACACAGCTTAAAGCTGGAGCATGTGAGGGTTGCCTCATTTTAAGAGGAACCACCAAGGTAGTTGCTAAGGTTAAAATGAAGTAAATGAGTAAAGAACACCCCCTTAAAAAGTGAGAACAAACTAGTGAGGAAACCCTAACACCCCTTTTATGAAGCAATGATAAGATCAATGGGAAAACAAGTAGGACAAACCTATTAACGAAGTGATGTTTACAATAACGGAAGAATCGACATGTATAGTATACAAGGTTACTGGTGGCTGTAATCAATTGGCTATGATGACAGAATTCTGCATCTTAAGAGTCAAATGACGTGATGTATTAGATAAGGCAATGGTAATAGGAAAGTATAAAATGGAGTGAATTGTTTCCTTTGATTGCTTACTCCACAGACTGAAACATTTGTACATATCTATGAGGAAATAAAGAATCATTCTGCATTTTTATCTGGTGTCTGAGAATGACTTCTTTGAAAATAGAGGAAAGTTTTTTCCACAGCAAAGCCTGATCTGGCAGCACTGAATACAAACTACTAACCTTATGAGCAACAGTATCATTTTATGTTACATCCATCTATTACCTCTATAACATCATAAAAAAATATACGGTGAATCATTGGAGACTTGAAGTCAACAGTGCTCAATATATATTTATGATATTGTAGGGAATTTTATACAAACAATAGATAAGTTCAGCAGTATTTTAAAATCATACTGCTCTTTCTAATGTTTGCAGTTTGTATCATCACAGCAGATCATTTTACTATAAATGGTTAAAAGTTGTAAATAATGGGCATTAGACAGGAGTGGGCCTGCAGATAGTGCTTCAGTTAATTGTAGGACACCTTAATGCACACAACCTCTCCTACTTGTATGGATCAATTTAAAATCATCAATTAACTTAAGATATACTGCATGTGGTTATTCTAATCGTTTTTGATCAATTCTTCAGAGGCTCAAGCTTTCAAAGGATTTTTAATGTCAGAAGCACACTGATGAGATATGTGTGGATGGGAATCTGACAAGCCAACATTAATTTATAAGTAAATGTGTGTAGAAGTGGCAGATACAGTACATGTCCAAATTGCATAACCACCCCCAACACCATCTACTATGTTCACTCCGCTATCTCTATCTCACATCTGCTACTCTAAGCCAAATTGTTCAGTACCTGAACAAAGCAATCTAGGGTAATGTTTATCTTCCCCGCCCAGGCAGATAACAGCATCCACCCAACAGTGGATAACACAGCAAGTTGTTTACTTAACAATCACTAGCGTGCACTAACTCTGCAGGGGAGAGCGTTCAGACACAAGTGTTTGAGTCACTACCTCATCCTGAATTAAAAACCATAAACCCATCTTTCTTTATCTCATACCCTACTGAGGTAGACTCAGACATGTGGCTTTTGTTTTTGTTGATTTTCTGCTGCCATGTGTATCACTACAGCAATTTCAAAGTGGACTCTCCTTAATAGACTTGAAAGTGACAAAGACTTTGTTGCTTTGTCCCAAATACAAGTGTTAGCACTGAAGCAGACAGCACTTATTTTGACAAATGATGAAAATACAATGAAGTAGTGCTGAGTAATAATATGCAATAAGGACGCCTGTAGAAAAAATAAAATAGAAATCATTGGAAAGTTTTTAATAAATCCAGTATGTAAAATATGTAACCAAAAAGATAAATGTGGATATTGAACATTATATGAAGTTATGAACTGAAATACTGTATGTGGAATATGATGCTATAGGGTGCCTGAAAGGGATAGTGTGGCCAGTTGCACTACATCAACCAGATTCAGACTGTATTTAGTGCTAAAGACTCTCGGGTTAATTTTTAATGTGATTAGCTGACGTTTTACTTGTTCTGTTTCCATCTTGACAAGATTTATATTAAGTGTGTGACTGATGTAATCCTTTTCACCAACATTTATGGATCTCTTTATTAGTGTTACATTTCTAATTGTGATTCACAATGTTATAAAGTTTTCAGACATGGCATATGAGATTGTCTGGTTAACTGACTATTTATATTGATAGTGAGTTTGGTAAATGGATGAGTGGGCCCTGCAATAAGTCGTCTTCCCCTCCAGGCCTTGTTTCTGCCTTGTACCAAGTCCTTGCAGTTGGATAGGCTGTGGCTCCCCCATAACCGTAAACTATTTGAAATGAGAGGTTATAAAAATATTATGCTATACTTTGATAGTTCTTTGTGGTATAATTTGGTTTGAATTATTTGATTGGCTGTATTTTCTATCCTGTAAGTCTGTATCTTTGTTTTTTATGTTTCTGCTGTTGTATGGATCTGAATTTCCCCATGGGATTAATGAAGGTTATCTAATCTAATCTAATCTAATCTAATTTAATCTACTATTTCTTGTCTGTTATTAGATTTTTTCTTTTTCTTAGGGGTTTTGATCCAATTCAAATGTAATGTTTTAATGTAGCAAATTTACCTGAGTTCAAATTGTTAAAATAAAGTACATCTAATTTAGATGCAACCATATTTTGTCTCTTTGGTACCATCATATCATTTAGCACTGACCTAGCATTGACATAGAAACCTGACCAGAAATGCATGGCGCACAGCATCACCAATGGGTATGATATTAAAGGTCAGCATCATGCTCATGGAAGCCCACAGAAATATTTGCAATGGGGACAAAATTTTCTGCGAAGCACAAAATTAGTGTTCATAGAGACCAATAGAGTTAATAAGGAAGAGAGGTAAACAGTATATTTGGTTAATATTAAACAGCAATATTAGAAAATAAACCCCAAATGACACGTAATTTCTTGATTTTACAAGGCATTTTTTATAATAAGCATTTTAGTTTGTGATATTTGTGGACCACCAGGGGGTGCACCACCACCCAAACCCGAGACAGGGAGACGTGAGACACAAGTTCAGGGCACACATTTTTTATTTTTTTCCCATGGGAAATGCTTTACCCCTTTTCCTACATGTACAGCTCAGTTCTAGCACAGCACAAAACACAAAACACACTTCTCTTCTCTTCTCCTCCTCCTGGCAAGCTTTGTCTTCTCCAAACTCTGGCTCCAGGAATAGTGGATGCTGGATCCTTTTATAAGGCACCCAGAAGTGCTCCAGGTGCTTGTTAACCTAGATTTGGCATCACTTCCGGGTGTGGCGTAAATGCTGCAATTAAGAGCTCAGCAGCAGCTGCAACACCCCCTGGTGGCGCCCAGGGAGCCCAACAGGGCTGCACCAAACTCCAGCTCCCGTGGAGCCCTGCAGGAGTCTGAGATACCACTGCAACCCAGGGGGGCTGCCACTAGCGCTCCGTGGGAGGTAATGCTGTGGATATGCTCCCTCCCCCGGTCCTTCCAGCATAGAGGCATCCTGGCCAGGCAAAGTCCCCAGCCATACGCCACATATTAGATTCCAATGAAGAAGTCCAAGATTGTGAGGCTGAATAGTGGTTCTCTCTATTCAACCTCACAATCTTGGACTTTAGCTGTTTATTGGAATATAATATGCATGGCCAGATCTACCATCAGTCATAACTTGTGTGCACACCCTGTAGTCCCTCATGCAAAGAAACTTTAGCATATGCAACAGAAAAAAGTACCTAATAACAGGAAAAGTCCCAGTTTTCACCAAAAGTACATGCACCCATGGCAATTCCAGCACACACCCCAGCGCTGCTTCAATCCTTGCAATTATAAACCAATCAAACATAAATAAAAAGCATTTAAAAGAAAAATATGAGTCCTGGTTAGTTGAGTGGAGCATGATCAGATCATTTTCCTCACAGGTCACTCTTATGAGATTCTACATTTGATGTTTTACATTGCTGTAAAGAAAGAAAACATCCATATGGATAGTCATTCCAAACATGAGTACAGTGGTGCAGCAAAAGGAAAAGTAAAAAATACATAGAAACAAATGTTCCAGTTGTGCTGAAAAAATACCAGACTTAAAAAAGGCAAATAAAATAATGAACAAGTACTTTCTAATGAGAATGATAGCATCGCTTCTAGTAGCTTTAACATCAATGTCCTGTCCAATTCTGTAGAGTCGAACAACCAACAATGTGGCACACAGCAATGTGACTGCGGGAGACAAGAGGCATCAAACAAATAAGTACCTAGTGGTGATTAGCAGGTGGCCCCCGCCTCTTTGGGGACCACCCACAAAACACATGAAACATAACACAGGCTTAGATAAAGATACATGAAATGTAAAGAATACTGCAAATTATAAACAAAAGAAATAGTAACACAGACAAAAAATCAAAAATGTATAACAAAGTCACCAAAAAAGCATTTGAACGCTAGCCGGGTAATGTACCCTGGCTGAGATATAACAATGAAGTTTAAGATAAAGTTTGAGACATTAGTTAGTATTAATAAATGTAATTGCCATGAATTTAGTTGCTTTGAATCTTCAAAACTATTTCAGGCTTTGTTTTTCAATATTTGTTTTGTTATTGTTATTAATTTTTTATTTTTATTTTGGTGGATTCATCACGGTTCCATATTGTAGATCTTTGTTTTAGTGGTTGTCACTATTCTGAACCTGATCATGTTGGTCATGTGTTAACTACTGTATCATCACCATATGCAACATCATCACATTTTGGTTATAAAAATTGGTGGCACCCGACTATTGACATCTAAGCTTTAGATAAAAAATACCAAAACTTGTCTTCTTTATATTTTAGACTATGAATTTTTGTTCTCTCGGGTAATGATGAATGAACCTGGCAGAGTTCACTTCGCCAAAGGGTTTGGTGAAATTTCAGAAATGTTTGGAAACTTGTGAAATAATTCTAATTGAATGGGAAAGAAGGAACTGAACTAGTTTTGAGTGGATTGTAATGATGCAATGGTCTTTTAAGTGCCCCTGGGGGCTAAGGAAGCGTCTTTCAACTATTCTGGACTGATTATTATGGCCAAAAATGTAATCTGAGCTGTGAGGCAGCAGTGCTCATCACTGTGCCACCGTGTGTCAAACAACAAAAGATGCAGATGGAATATTAACCACAAACAAATGGCCACAAACTAAAAATAAGTAAAAAAAATATATACATATATCATTGTGCTTATTATGTTCCAATATTCAGTGCAGTCATTGACGATGCCACAAAGCAGGTGGCGTAAACTGATCTTAAGTGTCCTGACAGGCAGAATGCGTGTTGCCTGCTGGATCCACATAAGCAAGGGGTACATGGGTCAAATGCATGCGCAACAATCCTTAAACCCTGTGAAATATTAATAATAACAAAAAATTATATCATCACTATCTACAAGTTGTTTCTAAGATTTTGAGGGAAGAAAAAAGTGCAAACCATCTATGCAGATACTATAGATCGAATGCAAAAACAATGTGCCAGCTACGTCTTATCTAGTAATACATTTTTTGTTATTATTATTATTCTTTTTATTTCACAGCATCTCATTTGTTTCCTGATGCTGGAAGTATGGGAGAATCAGGGTCCTAAAGTTTGTTTTGACTAGGTTTTGCGCAGCATGGCTAATTGCACATGCCTGCGAAACTTCCCTTATATGGCCTGTATTTGGTGTTGGCAGTGGCTTTGGCTGACAGGACTCTAAGATTGGTTTGCACTGCTTTGTACCAGCACTCCCTTGTCTGAGCTTCGGAGTGTCAGCAGATAATGTTTGCGTACCGGGGAGTACCTGCATATCCAAGAGCCTGTGATGTGAGAGATCAGTGTTATATATTCAGGGGACTGAACCTGATCTGCACAATATACAGAAGATCATAGCATGCTTAACACAGCAGTGAAGACACAATGTACAATTAATTTATCCTGAACAACAAAGTATTTTTATAATATTGTCATTATTGTCATCTAATGTACCCCTCAAATGAAAATACAGTGTTTTTTTTGACTAATGCAAACCTGGCTGGAGTAGTAACAAAGTAAATCCAGCATTGACACGTTAGGTAGTGTACATTTACAATATGCACGCGTAAAATTTCAGCACAAGGCTGCTACAGCTTTGTGAGGTCAAACTGGCCTCACAATGCATCATGAGGCACTGGGAAAAAAAGCTCAACTAAGCTGGCCACACAGGAAATTTCCAGGAAAATATTTGACAAACAAGGTTACCAACAAACACATCATATTCACTGCGAAAAACACTTTGGTGAATTTTGCTGATCAATACTTCCTCCAATTATATTGCTTTTTGACACTGCAGAATATTTATTTGTTAAACTCTGAAATGAATTCATTTCGTTATTACAAACATTTACAGGTCTGTTGAACAGATGAATTAACAGTAGTATCTATAAAATAGGTCTAGGTAATGAAATAATGTAATAATATACAATGTTTTGGTCATACAGTATTTCCATTGTACACATAAGCAAAATAACATTTAAAAAAAAACTATGTAAATTGTAAATCATTTTTTTAATTCATCAAATATTCTTAGTTTCTACATGTAGAGAGATGTAAATGGCTACTCATACAAAAGGAACAACAATTATTAATACAACATAAGTGACACTGATCTGCAGGATTCACATCAAATAAAAACGTTAGGAGTTAATGTCCACACATCATTCTTATTGTCTAAGCAGATGCAATTAAAAACAATTGAACTTTTAATTTATGGTGTAAAAACTGTCAAACATAAATCAAGGGATGTTGTGTTTGGACTTTATAAAGTGCTAGTGAGACCTCATCTGAATTATTGTGTGCAGTTTTATGCATACTACAAAAACGACATAGCTGCTCTATAAACTATCCAGCAAAGAACAACCATGGGCTTATGGGTCAGTCCTGTCCTTACCCGCTAATGTCACTAAACCTACAGGGACTATTTTCAGGCCTTCAAAATTATTAAAGACAACCTAAAATCTGATGCATAACAATTGAGGCAGCAAATAGTGAATTCTGTGCTCAAGGACATTGGTTTTGCAACTAGAAGCAGGTATGAAGTTTATTTAACACTGAGCCCAACAAGCAATACATTCTAAGGTTTGAAGAATTCTGGAACAAACTACCAAAAGAGAACCAATGATAGCATTTAAAAGTATCTGGATGTGATACTCGGACAATTTTTTTCACAAATTATCAAATGAACTTGATGGGCTTAATTGTCTCTTCTTGTTTGTCAATTTTTTTTTATGTTCTTATTAGTAATTGTTGTCTTATGTGGTCTCTGATCAAATGCTGAAAACTGGAGATGACACCTTTTGCTGCAGTATTAAAGAAAGCAAATTCTTCTATCCAGAAGACAGAAGACCCATTCATCATATTGGAAGAACTGCTAATGTCTCATGTCAGAGTAAGAACAGGGCTAAACCAACAACTCAAGTTTGTCGACTAACCATTGACTGGCGGAAGGAGTTGCGGTTCAAAATATATTATGATGGTGACGATGTGGAAGTTGGGTATCAAAATACTGTGTGAAACAATAAAGTGATGGTCTTGCAGAATCTTACTGACACCTCTTCTTCTTTCGGCTGCTCCCGTTAGGGGTTGCCACAGCGGATCATCTTCTTCCATATCTTTCTGTTCTCTGCATCTTGTTCTGTTACACCCATCACCTGCATGTCCTCTCTCACAACATCCATAAACCTTCGCTTAGGCCTTCCTCTTTTCCTCTTCCCTGACAGCTCTATCCTTAGCATCCTTCTCCCAATATACTCAGCATCTCTCCTCTGCACATGTCCAAACCAACGCAATCTCGCCTCTCTGGCATTGTCTTCCAACCGTCCAACCTGAGCTGACCCTCTAATGTACTCATTTCTAATCCTATCCATCCTCGTCACACCCAGTGCAAATCTTAGCATCTTTAACTCTGCCACCTCCAGCCCTGTCTGCTGCTTTCTGGTCAGTGCCACCGTCTCCAACCCATATAACATAGCTGGTTTCACTACGTCCTGTAGACCTTCCCTTTCACTCTTGGAGATACCCATCTGTCACAAATTACTCCTGACACTCTTCTCCACCCATTCCACCCTGCCTGCACTCTCTTTTTCACCTCTCTTTCACAATCCCCATTACTCTGTATTGTTGATCCCAAGTATTTAAACTCATCCACCTTCGCCAACTCTACTCCTTGCATCCTCACCATTTCACTGACCTCCCTCTCATTCACAAACATGTATTCTGTGTTGGTCCTACTGACCTTCATTCCTATCCTGTCTAGAGCATATCTACACCTCTCCAGGGTCTCCTCCACATGCTCCCTACTATCGCTACAGATCACAATGTCATCAGCAAACATCATAGTCCACGGGGACTCCTGTCTAATCTCGTCTGTCAACCTGTCCGTCACCATTGCAAATAAGAAAGGGCTCAAAGCCGATCACTGATGTAATTCCACCTCCAACTTGAATGCATCCATCACTCCTACCGCAGACCTCACCACTGTCACACTTCCCTCGTACATATCCTGTACAATTCTTACGTACTTCTCTGCCATTCCCGACTTCCTCATACAATACCACAACTCCTCTCGAGGTGCCCTGTCATATGCTTTCTCCAGGTCCTCAAAGACGCAATGCAACTCCTTCTGGCCTTCTCTAAACTTCTCCATCAACATCCTCAGGGCAAACATTGCATCTGTGGTGCTCTTTCTTGGCATGAAACCATACTGCTGCTCACTAATCATCACCTCACTTCTTAACCTAGCTTCCACTACTCTTTCCCATAACTTCATGCTGTGGCTCATCAATTTTATTCCCCTGTAGTTACTGAAGTCCTGCATATCCCCCTTATTCTTAAATATCAGCACCAGTACACTTCTTCTCCACTCCTCAGGCGTCCTCTCACTTTCCAAGATTCCATTAAACAGTCAGGTTAAAAATGCTACTGTCATCTTTCCTAGACACCTCCATGCTTCCATAGGTATGTCATCTGGACCAACGGCCTTTCCATTTATCATCCTCTTCATAGCTGTCCTTACTTCCTCCTTGCTAATCCGTTGCACTTCCTGATTCACTATCTCCACATCATCCAACCTCTTCTCTCTCTCGTTCTCTTCATTCATCTGCCTCTCAAAGTACTTAGTGTCCAACCTCTTATACACTTCATCATATGCCTTTTCTTTAGCCTTCACCACCTCTCTCTTCACCTTGCACCTTATCTCCTTGTACTCTTGTCTACTTTCTGCATCTCTCTGACAATCCCACTTGTTCTTTGCCATCCTCTTCCTCTGTATACTCTCCTGTATTTCCTCATTCCACCACCAGGTTTCTCTTTCTTCCTTCCTCTTTCCAAATGTCACGCCAAGCACCCTTCTTGCTGTCACCCTTACTACATCTGCTGTAGTTTCCCAGTTGTCTGGTAACTCTTCACTGCCACCCAGTGCATGTCTCACCTCCTCCCTAAACTCAACCTTGCAGTCTTCCTTTTACAAGTTCCACCATTTGATCCTTGGCTCTGCCTTCACTCTCTTCCTCTTCTTGATCTCCAACGTCATCCTGCAGACCACCATTCTATGCTGCTAACTACACTTTCCCCTGCCACCACTTTGCAGTCTTCAATCTCCTTCTGATCAAGTCTTCTGCATAGGATGTAATCTACCTGTGTGCATCTTCCTCCACGCTTGTACGTAACCCTATGTTCCTCCCTCTTCTTAAAATACGTATTCACCACAGCCATGTCTATCCTTTTCGGCAAAATCCACTATCCTCTGACCTTCTTCATTCCTCTCCTTGGCGCCATACCTACCCCTCACCTCCTCGTTTCCACTGTTCCCTTCACCAACATACTTACTGACACCTACAGAAGACTAAACAGAGATGACCAATATGAGAAATGGGATCAAAACTGAAATAGAGTCATGGTGCCTGCTGCTCAAGGTGGTCTATGGAGACTTAGTGTTAGGAAAGATCCAAACACTCATTTTTCTGGAAATTTATCCTTGGCCCTTTTTCTTAGTATCTGTTGCCTTATAATAATAATCAGGTGGGAGGGTGTAGAGAAACAAAAGAAGGGGTTCACTCACCATTGTGCTGCCTTTGCAAAAGCCTCTTGTGATTTGAATTCTAGCGTTTATTGCTTTTTTAGCTTTGCTATATTGACTCTGGGTAAATTATGTATACCAGAGCGATGAACATAGTCAGAAATAAGCTGATCTGTCTTCAACATAAAATTGATAACCAAAACCTGAAGACCTGTAACAGAAAAAATTTCATTAACCAGGAAGACAGGAAGATCAAGAATTTAACTTGCGCACTATCTGTCAGTCCTAGATAGTGATGGGATATTAAGAATGATCTTTATTCAATTGCTTTGATGTCAAAACATGCCTCACATATTCCAGGGAATTTTGTAAATAATTGTCTTGGAAACACCAGACACCTTTGCTCTAAACTGACGGCACCCATAACAACAAAACGGTAAATATTGATGGCTTCTTCAGTACGTCATAAAACCAAAAACTGTTAAATTCAGAATCCCTAGGGCTAAAAGCTCCTAAACAGACACATACTTTAAAAAAATATTGACACAAACTGACAACATATACTCATAATACTTTCTGGCATTTGAAGTTTGCCTACCATTTTTGAAAAACTTTGTATTTGTCTTCCGTTTTCTTAGATTACAGCTTTTGCATTTGACATTTTAAATAAAAATCATTTATTGTTATCTGCTCCTTATAGTTCTGAAATCTTCAGCTCATCCTGGTCTGCAGCCTAAACTGGGCTAACACCGTAAGGAGGCCTTATGTGATGGTCTGTTGTGCTGGAGTAGTGTGGCTTGGTTTTTTCAAGGGGAAAACTGGAACTCAGAAGCTGAACTGCATACACGTCTGCCTCTGCAGTTGTGTTTATCTGGTGTGGACCTGAAAATTTGTATGTTAGCACAGTGGTTCTCAGCCTGTGGGGTGGGGCCCCCTACGGGGGCGCGAAGTAATAAAAATGGCGGTGCGAAGATGTGAAAAAAAGGAAACAAGAATCAAAAATATGAAAAAAAAACATCTGTTGAAACCAAAACAAATTAACTTAATCTACATTTGGATACTAGAACAATAAATATAGAGTTAGATAAATGTTGATAAAAGTTAAGTAGGTATAATAAAATATGCATCTACATTTCAAAAAAGGGGGGGCGCGATTTAAACTGTTATGAAAACTCGGGTTGCAAATAGTTAAAGGTTGAGAAACGCTGTGTTAGCATCTATTTAAGGCCTTTAACTTTATGAATATCACTGAAGTCGAGAAAGAAGGACATCAATAATATCAAGAGGACTGTGGTAAATTAGGGCTAAACCTGGAGGAAGATCAAATTCAGAGTGGATCACCTGGATAAATATATCTAATATTAGAAGACCCAGGGTAATGTCACTGATGATGTGTCCAAGGACAACACAAAACAAATGTTACAAGACTTGAACACTCATTTTTTTAAACTTTAACTGAATTATTTTTATTTATTCAGTGTCACTTTCATCATGCTATTGTTTACAAATGCCATTAGAAATTGGCCAGGGAAGGCTAGTCACACAATCTACATAAGCTGAAAAAGCATTTTTCACAAACAGCAGCACATGGCCTTTGGCTGACCTCTTTTTCCCATAATTGTTTGCTTTATTTCATATATTCATATCATATTTCTTCTCTGAGGCTGGTTAATTCTGTTCACTATGAAAGCTGACATGGATGGAAATCAGGAGGATCAACTTGTAGAGTATTAGGCTACACATCAACTCAGCATTACAATCTAGCCATCAAGTGTAATTAACTGTGACTAAGGAAGTACTGTTTTATTTATTGTGAAATCCACAACTTTCCTCATGTGCCGGATATGCATCAGTGCATGACTAACCCTCTTGGCATATAGTCTATTATTTTTTTTCCATGATGATGTCTTCGGCCACTGTTAAAATCACCATGAAATTAATCACTGTTCACATAATTCTAATACCTTAAAAAAAACTGAAAACATACAGGCGTGATTTTCTGTTATTTTTAAATGTGTTGCTTTCTCTGTGTTATGTCATTATCAGGGAGGCTAATATCCTTCTGTCCTTCTATTAATTTTATGAACTTAATTTTTCTGTTATGTAAATGTGAAGAATTGGAGCCCTATGCTTGAAGCGTCAGGCGCAAGACAGGACCAAGTCCTGGACAACATGCCAGTTAAAGATAACTTTACAATTGATATGCTTAATTGGTTAGTATGTCTAATACAGTCACATGGTGTACCTAAAAAGATAAAAAAAAATTAAGTTAGTCTCAAGACATTTGTGGTTCTTCTTCTGTTTTCTTATTATGCATACAATAAGTGGCATACACATTTACCAATCTTCTTATATAACACGCTACCATGGCTGTTCGTTTGTCTGTCCAGGATTTTAAATCACCTGAAGCTCGCAAACCGTTTCACCAATTGACTTGAAATTTGGTGCACATATACTACATGACGTCTACAATCCGCTTTCAGGGTGATGATTGACCACCAAGGTTATTCCTCTTTTTATTTTATTTTATTGTAGAATCGACTCTCGGCAGTGGCCGGCAGGGCAGCCGTGTGGCGCATGCGTACGGGCGCCGTTCTCTTCATATCTTAAATCATTCTTAAGCCAGACTGAAGACTTAAGTGTGAGCTTAAGTGAAAAATTAAGGAAAACGTACTAAGTAATTGCAACATAAAATCTGACTTAACCAATTTTGATTAACACAAAAAAGATGCCGAAGAAAGAAGAGAAGAAGCTCAGGAAGCAGCAAGTGCATCAACGTCTGAGCAAATGAATGCTAAATGTACAGAGAAAGAGTATGAAAACTATGAATGCTCAAGTCAAATGTATTCACTGCACGCTATCGTGCAGTGCGCCGTTACTGGTAGCAAAATAATAATAAAGATGGACACCAAGACCGGGAAGCGGCACTAAGATCATACATGGACTTCACCATCCAAAAGAAGATGTTGATCAACTATATCAAGAGGTGGAATAGTGGCTGAGGATCATTGAATTCATGTCAGTGTAAAACAGTGTCTCTGTTGGCAGAGATTAGTCTAAGAATCTTGGGGAGATCTTTGATGTCAGCAGAGCAAAATTTTCCCTCATAGCAACATTAATGGAAATCAATACACACCGACCAATGTGTGATGAAGCTGAGACTTAAGGCCAACATTGCAGTTGAGAAGATACAACTGCTGAGTAAAAAAGCCACTGCATGTCCAGTTTTACCATATTCTTGATAGATCATTCGTGTAAGTGTCGCATGTCTGAACAGCCCCAAGCTCAAGGGAGATACAGAGAGACTAATCAGGACCATACACCCAACACCAGGACCCACCAATGAAAAATTTTGAAGCAGCAGGTTGAAAGCAAGTGCAGAATGAGCATCAACACTGAAGAAATGATCAGCCATATCTTCGTCAGATATACAGTTCTGGCTTTTAATTAATATATAACTAGCACAACAAAGTTGCCAGCTATTTGCACTTGTCAATTTAAGGTACACTATGTTTAATCTCCTGAGAAATGGTACCAACACAAGCTGGAAGCTGTCCCAGAACTTTTATCATGTGGGACATGGCAGAGCATTCCAAATGTACCATTTCACCTAACTGTCCTGTGTCACACATGTGCGATTAGGAGGCAGTCAGAGAGCCTAAAGGTGAGTGAAACATCGCGAGATAAGGGGTTGTCACGTGGTGCTTACCTGACTCTTTTTGCCAACAGAAACCAAGACGGGAAATAATAAATCAACTTTCGGGTTTTCAAGATGGCTGCGATGACGTCACTTCCGGCCATCCCTGATGACATCACTTCCGGCCAACCCCGATGACGTCCTTTCCTGTTAAAGCTTCCAGACTGCCAACCACTTCCTGTCACATATTTTGTCATTTAGATATAAACGCCATTTTGTCTGAATCATTCATTGACTGTATTTCAAGACTTTGAATCATCATTTTTGCTTATTGTCTCGCCGACAATATACGGGGACGGTCCCCAAACCTTTATTTTTGTCTGAAGAACTTTATTTAAATCACACCTGATATGGAGGTCCACTGCAAGATGGATTAGCAATGTCTGCTGATTCAAGTTGATAACAACATCATGATCAAAGAAGATTTCACGTAGAGTAAATATAAAGATCTGGAGATTGTGATCAACAGGATGGGAGGCACCAAGACAACAGTGGTGCCTGTGATGGTTGGGACTTTTGGTATAATCAAGAATTGATTTGAAAGGAAGCATCTAGAGGAGCTGTCAGGACACCATACAGCCCAAGAAATTCAGAAGATTACACTGACAGGAACCTCTCATATTCTAAAAAAAGTGCTGGGTTAAACCTTATGTTCCTGGTAGTGACATAAACATCTCAGCAGCCACTGGGAAATTGCTATGATAAACTAATTACAAAAATTATAATACAAAAAATAATAATAATGGATGAAAGAATAATTATGGGGTAGTGGCAGCCTTCCCTACCTGATTAGATGCTGATGACATAAAGAACTTATTACCATGATGCTACAGTTGTAGCTGGGACCTTAGTGCTCCAGTGTAGGCTGAAAACCTTTGGTAATTTAGAGTATTGAACAAATTATCAATTTAAAATACTCTAAGTTAGGATATGCATATCTTAAGTAGATGAATTGTAATATGAAAAAAAAAAGTCATAGCACCTTGTACTTCTGGCCAGCATAATGCAGAACAGCTGCTTTTCATGACACATATTCACTTAACACTGTATAAAACCCTAAAATGGCTCTTACATCATACAGATTAAGGTAATTGCTTGCTGTGAACAACTTGTTACAGCATCAACCTGCCAAAGACTAGCACTTAGTTTGGAGCATTCCATTTTCAGGATAAATCTTTGTGACGGGAAGTGTTTATACCATGGCATCAGCAATCCCTGTCACCTTCTGCCATACACCATCACACACTTCATCATCACTTGAAGAGTGTCTTTCTCAAATTCTCTCAAGGCTTGTCAAAAAACATGTCTCCATTCCTTGCGGGACAAGTTGCTTCCACTGATTCATCCGGCCCCGCCTGTGATGAGCTGTTTCTCATAGATCCATTGAGTGACTTATAAGATGATTTTTGACCATTTTTTTAAAATGTATTTTCAGGGAACCACACAATTCTAGTTTTTATGCTTTCAGAGATCCCGAATGTGTTAATAACATGGTGCCAGACAGCCACTAACTCCTCTGTATTTGCACCTTGCTGATATGTTGTCTTGTATTGTCTTAACAGTGTTAATGAATCTGCTGAAACAGAATGGGAGTGACTGCAAGCCCAGACACAACCTATTTAACCACTCATATTTTGTGGACTCGTTCTCACCCACACACACAAGGAAACCCATGAGAGACTTGGTGCATCATATGTTGTGTAAACTCTCCAGCTTTCCAGGAATAATCTACTGCTACGAAAGTAGAAATATAATAAAAATATAATAGAAATAAGTGGGAAATATTTAGGAAAAAAAACCCATCCAACTAAAGCTGGATTTTGCACCACGACAGTTATACCTGCACACACTGCATTATCATTCAAACCAAAAAGAGTGTGGTTGTTGCTTGAAACATATTCGCAAGATTTTGATCCTTGTGACCTCTTTGAGGTAATGAGATTTGCTACTTTTCTTAAAAGTTTTTTTTTAACAGTTACAGAAATTTTTGGGTCCCATCTTGAATACACCCTAACCGTGTAAAACATATACAGTGCAGTGCCATACCACCTATAGTATATACAGTATGAAAGGGGCCTCTGGTAGTCTTACCCAGCTGGGATGCCCACGAGATGGAAGGACTGGGGGAGAGAGTGTGCACAAGCCATTATCTCGCTCAGAGAACTAGATGGCAGACTGTCTGGGTTGCAGCAGTGCCTTGGATATCCTTAGGGTAGCATGCGACATGGAGTTCTTCGACTCAGCTCTCTTGGTTTCAGTGGGTGCTGCCATGTGGGGTATTGCCATTTCATGGAATTTCCATCTTACCTGGAAGTATTTTAGGAACGCATGTACGGAAGACTGGAAGTACCCCTGGGTAGAAGATAAAAAGGGCACCTGCATCAGATGGTTGTGCCAGAGTTGGGTGGAAAGTGGGCAAAGCTTGCACGGAGGAGTGGAGGAGGCATTTGAAGACTGACCGAGAGAGAGAAGGGAGAAAAGAGTTAATATGTGCTACTGTGCTTATTGTACGTGTGGTTTTGGTGGGAAATTCTTGATTTAAAGAGTTTCCCACAATAAAAGACTTTTTGCGCTTTTAACTTGTGTCCGTGCTAGTTCGTGTTGGGTGTTTGGGGAACTGATGCACCCCCCTGCTGACCATATATATACAGGTATATACTTTGACTTATGGTGCTTTAGGGGTTAAGGCTGTGCAAGTGTTGATTGTTTAATCTATGTTTATACGTAATTTTTAGCAATGTAATGTGACTTCCTGACTCTTGCGAAACTGTCCATAGAATGGGAGCTTGGACATTAAGCGAATTTTGTCGGTGTTATTAATAATTTTGAAACTATGTAAGCTTGCAGATGGATTCTGTAGAAATCAGAGGAGTAAGATAAGACCTGTTATTCTCTAGATTTGTTTTACATGATGTTAAAATTATATTTTGTTGTATTTGTTTTGCAGTGTCACAAAATATGCACTGTTAATCTTCTGCATTTGGTGTGAAATAAAAAAAAATGCAAAGTGTTGCATTGTTTTACATTTAGCTTGAAAAGCTACAAAATATACACTGCTAATGTTCCGTAAGTCACAATTTTATTAAATGGTTGTGAGGCTGATATCAAGCCCATTAAGACAGTTCTCTCCCAGGCCCTGAAATGTATAATATGGTCAAAAAAGCTCCAATCTCTGGGATCAGGGGTGAGGTGGTCATCGGGAAAACCAGGAGAGTTTTGATGATGTTTCTGGGCTGCCATGCACACCTTTTGAAATTCTCATAACTAAATGTAAATGCATTTAGTGAATCTAGAAAAAGATGACCCCTTCCCAAGTGGTATAACCCTACTTTGCATGTAGGTATCCATTCCAGGGGGAAAAGGAGATGACCCCACTCAAAATGGTAAAACCTTGCGCAAGTGAAACTAGAACTATCCATCCATCCATCCATTATTCCAACCATCCATCCATGTATCCATCCATCTATTCATTTTCTTCAACCACTTACTGCATTTAACCATTTTACAATGGACACCAGAGATTAAAGACATTAAGTAAAGTGGTGCTGAGAAAGTAAGGATTAGGGAGAAAAACATGCTTGAGGAGGATGCAGCATAATGTGTGAAAATATCAGCTTTATTATACTGTAGCTTGTGAGAAAAGTTGTCATTCATTTACTTTACACCATTGCATTGGTTCACAACTTCAGTAACACTAGGAGGCAAGAAAGTAGCCATCTAGCTACAGTAGCAAACATGATTGGCCCTGCAGCCTGCCATATTGCCTAAAACTCACTGAGTGTCTAGCGTTATTAACTTCCTGTGTCTGGCTCAGTGTTTCTCAATTGGTCACAAGTGGCCTTTTCAGCTACTTCATTGTATTTTTGCTCATTTCACAATATGGGATCTCCACACCCCCGCCACCCTCAGCTCCCCACGCACTCTTCCAAATGTACTCATTTAACCAAGTGGAGCCCAACTGCTCTTCTAATAACACACATTTCACAGAGGGGAAAAATCCTCAACTCTTCAATTAATGCCTGTAGGTCGATGTTGAACATTGACTAAAACTGGATCCTGAGACCATAAAAGGTTAAGATATGCTTGTCTAGCTGACATAATAATGCCCCCTTACAGAGTGTATCATGTCACTCCAGGGTTGAAAGACAATCCCACTCCACCCTTATCCGGGATCACTTCAAGGCCAAAACTAAAAATCCTATTGTTGTTTACCCACAGCTATCCCTTCCAGTTTTTTGGCCTATTTTTAATAAGCAGGCAGGCCACTACTTTTCTTGCATATCCCACTGCCCTTTCATTGCTATTTTCACTCTGTAGCTTTACAAAGTCATTGCTGTGCATTATTCCCGCTTGCCAAAGTTTAAATTCGCTGAGCTTATGACAGGCTAGTCAGAGGATGAGTAACGTAAACCATCAAGCCGTTTAATTGACACATTCCAATTATTTCCTTTGACATAATCATAATAATGTGGGGAACAAAAAAAATCTAAACATTCACGTATTTAAGGAAGAGTTATGTGCATTTTTTAATTATTAATTTTGACATATAATTCACACTGCCAGCATTCAGACTTTATCAAAGAAACCACATAATGAGATAATCACTTAATTATTTGACTTTAAACTTTCCTGTGATCACTCAGGGTTGCCTTCACTGCCAATCTCTGTTTCAGCCAGTTTCTCTTAGTTTGCAAAGCTACTCATACCTAGCAGCATGGGAAGAATTTGGATCTTCAGGACATAGTGCTCCAATGTTAAATCCAGAATATCCAATTCTGGGTCTCAGGTGGGTTGAAGTCTATTAAAGAAACAGTGGGCACAAGGCAGAAAGAAAGGTGCCATTCCTCAGCACACACTGAAACTGAAGTATGTCTCAAAAATGGCTTTGGGATGTGGCAGGAAATGTACTTGATGAAAAACTCACAGCAGACATACAGTAGATAGATAGATAGATAGATAGATAGATAGATAGATAGATAGATAGATAGATAGATA
>JANRMT010062837.1:58449041-58481081 GCA_026402145.1 Polypterus bichir lapradei
ATAGATAGATAGATAGATAGATAGATAGATAGATAGATAGATAGATACACAAACACTATAATCTGACCACAAACCAGAATGATTAAAAATTAGCAAAATTAAAAAAAAAGAAAACATCTGACTTCACTATCACAATCACAGTAAGGCCTTATGCAGACATATTGCTGCTGGTATTAAAAAGCCCCAGTAGTGTTTCTTGACACACTTCTGCTGAATGATTCATTGGCTGAAAGTCCTCAGTGTTAGTGTGCCAGAGAGAGGATGTGCAGCATTGTTCATAATGACACTCAGTTTTGTTTTAATTTGCTCCTTTGCTACTACCTCCAAGGGGGGTCCAGAGTGCACCCTATAAATGAGCCTACCCTTTTGATTAGCTTGTTGATTTGGTGGGCCTCTCTTGAAGTGATGTTACCAGCCCAGCACACCACAGCATAGAAAATAACACTGGCCATCACAGAGTTGTGGAAGATGTGAAGGATTTTATTACCCACATTAAAGGAACATGGTCTCCTAACAAAATAGAGCCCGCTCTGCCCTTTCTTATATAGTTCATCTGTGTTACAAGAGCAGTCCAACCTGTCATTAATGTGGACCCCAAAGTACTTGTAGGAGTGCACCATCTCTACATCTACTTATTGAAAAGGGACCAGGCCCAGAGACTCTTTGCTATGGTGAAAGTCTATACCCATTTCCTTGGTTTTGCTGATGTTAAGCTGCAGACAATTTTTTTTTGCACCAAGAAACAAAGTTTTTTTTTTTTTGTTTATTTCACCTTATACAATTTCTTGTATTAGAACTTTGTTAGTTTTTGCATACCCCTTGGGTTCAGAGCACAGGGTCAACCATTGTCAATCTCATCAGTGTTTTAGTAGCATGAAGTACAGGATGAAAATGATGATACAGGACAGGTAGGAAGACATACAATGGTGTTGTTGCCAGGTATGGCTTGCTATGCCCGTATAATTATAAACACAGCACTGAAGCTGTATATCTATAGAACTGGAGACGAGCACATCTGTCTAGTTTAAAACTGTCCAAAATATTCCCAGGTCAAGATCCAACCTGCGAACGCTGCAATCAAGTCCCAGCTTCACTGGGTCACATGTTTTGGGCCTGTACCAAATTAACATCATTCTGGACCAAAATTTTTAAGTGCCTTTCAGACATCCTTGGTCTCACAATCCCTTCTAACCCATTAACAGCTGTGTTTGGTGTTCTTCCAGATGGGCTTAAAGCGGAGAAGGACAAACAAACTGTGATTGCCTTCACTACACTATTGGCACGTAGACTTATTTTGCTAAACTGGAAGAATCCTAACTCTCCTCTTTTAAGTCAGTGGGAAACCAATGTTTTATACTATTTGAAACTGGAAGAAATCCAGTTCCCAGTTAGAGGATCGGTACAGAATTTTTTCAAAACCTGGCAGGATCTAATCAATAATATTTTAGAATAAGCTCTTAAAGCACCAAGGAAGCAATTCTTTCTGCATTTCTTTTTCTTCTCCATTCATCTCTATCGCCCTTTTAAACTAATCAATTTAGGTAGGTTTACAAGCTTTAAGTTCTACTCTGTTGGCCATGCTCTCTTTCTTAGGGGGGGGGGGTCAATTTGTTTTCATCCTATTTTTTTGTAAAAATTGATCTATTTGTTTGGAATGATTACAATAAAATTAATAAAAATAAAAAAAAAGAACTGGAGACTATGCTGGGGACACTAAGCATAATGCAAAGACTAAACCTGGACATAACATTTGACCATCCCAGAACATATATCGACATTTACCAGTTTATAGTCCCCCAATCAGTCTTAAGGCCATCTCATGTTACATGACTTTTTTCCAGTCATGCTCTTTATTTATGTCATCACAACATGATCACATAATATGATATTCCCAGCAGCTCATTTCAATTAGTCCAAGACTCGCTCTGACAAAGTCGAACAGGTTTAATTTTATCTTTAGTCGTAGGGTCAGCCTCTGTGTGCATGAGAGCTGACAATATATGAATGCTCACCCAGAAGTACAATGCATAATAATGCAGTGATAAGGAGAAAATAATGCAGGTATATTTGTTTTCACAAACAGATGAGCAGCTCATCTGTCAGATGCCACTTGTTTTATGTATAATGGCAGAGCAGTAAAAGAAAAAAAGGGCCAAAATGGTGGCTGAACTCACTGTAGCTGCTCACCCTTTGTACAGAGCCTGCTCCGTCAGTCAGCAGTTTATTGGCTGTCACAAAAAGGGGCAAGCATTCAGTGCTAGAAGACTGGCACTCAGTCAGTAAATGGGACATGGCAAGCGATGTCCAGTCATGTAAACTGACATGGACAAGATCAGCAGACCCGATATACTGTACCTTTATCAATTAGGAGTCACGCTGACTTTGGACTGTGGGGGACTCATTAAAGGCAGAGTGAGAACATTAATGCAAACTTGACACAGTAGCCATTCTAGTTTAGAATTTGAGTCAAAGTAAAATGGCAGCACTGTCCACTTTGCCAACATTCTGTCCAATTTCAAATTTGTTGAACGGACAAAAATATGTAAATTGGTAGAGTGGGACATTTTAATATTTGAAACTGATGGCGATTAGTATTCTAAAGAAAGCAGTGATATGCAATCCACCCATTTTCTTTACCTGGTTTCTCTGTATGTTTCTGTGTTATGAGAAATGATGCAAAAATAAAACGTATGATTTTTAAATCATTTTTATTCATCCAAGAATCCATTATCTAACCTTCTTCTCGAGTTCAAAGTGAGATTGCATATCCTGGCAGCAAAGGGGGCAAGATAAAAACCATCTTTGTACTGAGTGCTAGGCCAGAGCAGAATAGACATGATTTATATTGTGTTCATAGGAATTACTTATGAATGCTTTGTAATCATTTCAGTTTTTTTAATCCGGTGCCTCCTGACTCAGTGGTACAAGAAAACACCCAATATGATCTACCGTTGACTCATTTTTAAGTCTAAAAAATTTCAAATGTAATGTCTAAAGGTTAAAAATGACAAATTTTAAATATAAGGAAGTGGGTTGTCATTTTAGACTATTTCAAGGTCAGTCATTATGAATATTATATTATTTTGATTTTTTACTAGGGCCCCACGCCTCTAAGAACTTTTATCAGAGAGTGAAAAATTACAAGTGAGACTACATAGGCTTTAAATATTTAAATTGAAGCATAAACTATTCGTCTTTATTATATACTTCAACCTCATGAAGTAAATCATTAAACTTCTTATGAATACCCTGAATTAGGGCGACTTTTGCTAATTCAGACCTTTAACATCCTCCTAATGTCTCCTAGTTTCCTATGAAACATGAGGCCATGACAATCTGCTTCCATCTTGTTCTATCATTGGCAGCATATGGTGTTTCGCCCCATGAGAGGTGTAATTATTTCATTTCATCTTCTATAGTGTTTTGCACCTTCCTTGGCTCCTTTTACCAGATGGTGTGCAACTCTTAGCTACTTTCATGATGCGGTTCTGGTCCATTTGCAAGACTTGCCCAGGCCATTTCACTCTACGGAGCCCCATCACCACACTATGCGAGTTGGTCTTCTTATATAACTCAACATTTGAGATCTTCTTTTACCAGAAGATATCATAAATTCTACCAAAGCAGTTATTGTGGAATACCTCAATCTTCTTCATGTCGCTGTTAATGACATGCCAACATTCTGACCCATACACCAGAACAAATTTGACGTTGCTGTTGTATAGTCTCAGTCTCATTCTGGGGCTCTTTTTTGTGAATTTCAAGATGGGCTGGAGTCTAACAAATGAACTGCAGGCTTCACCTAGTCTTGCCTTAATGTCCTTAGCTGCAGCATTGTCCTTGCTCAACAGACCACCAAGGTAGGTGAACTCCTCAACATCTTCAAGTGGGTTTATCAGATCCTGCATTGCATTGCATAATCACTTGGGTTTTGGCGGTGCTCATGTTGAGGGCGGATTTCTTGTCAAAGTTGTCCAGTCTATTGGCCTTCTGTTGTAGGAAGACATGGTGGGCCTTTTGTGTAATGATACTTTATTTACTTTTTTTGCAATTTTTATTTTATTTGGTGGATGTAATTATTTAAAAAGGGTTTGCTTATTGAAGTAATCCAGACAATTTTATTGTCAACATTTATAAAAAGAAAGGGAAGATAATAAAAAGATGAGTCGTTTCAAGTGGATGGATGGCCTGAAAAGTTTGTGCTTCTGCTCATGAACATGATGTCTTCTGAACTACTGTATGCTTTAGCCACTTCAGCTATCTTGCACCCAGTGGTAACCTCCACCATCTCAATCCTAAAATGAACTAGGCAGATTTAATCATGGATAGATGAAGGGCTGGTGTCATCTCAGCCAGGGTCCCTCCCTTGGCTGGGGTGAAAATTCTTGTTATATGTCTCTTTTGTTAATTTTTATTACTTTTATTTATGTTAATGTGCATCTTCATTATTTTCGGTTTTGTCTATGTATATAAGCTGCCTTTGTGTTTTGTATGTGGTTCCCCAAGAGGCAGTGCCACTTGCCAGTCATCGCCATGACTTGCCCTACACCCTATAAATCTGGAAGGTCTTCAGCAGTTCCTTCTGGTTCATTGTGAATGCATTCTGGAGTGGCGAGTTCTTGTGCTTTTATAAATTCTTTATGCCTTTTGATTTTTCTGGATTTTTTGACCTTCTTCTCTGTGTTTTGACACTGCTTTCGAAATCTGTATTGGGACACTGTTCACCTTGGATTTCCTTCTTGTTACAAGAAATTCCATTTTGCCTTTGTGCTCCACGGAGCTTCATTGTGATTGGAATATCTTTTTGTGAAGAATGAAACTTTATTACTGTATATAAGGATTTAGTGTTTGTCCTTATTTCTTGCTGGGGTTTAATGGTGATATCACCTTCTGGCAGGCATTACTGGAAATGTTTGGGACTACGTTATTTGGAACTCTTTATTGTTTGGGTTTCCAAGTCCACAACAACTGGTTTTATTCTCTACTGTTCTATTTGGGGTAATGAGCAGATAAGAAACAAAAGAAGTCTGACAACAGTGTGAGACCACTCAGTCCACCAGGCTCCTTCAGTTAGCTAATACCTAAAGTGTCCCAACATTTTATCTAGTAATAACACATTGTATTTATATAGCACCTTTCCCATGCTCAAAGTGCTTAAATACATCTTAAAAGATGACAAGCTTTATCTTCAACTCTGTATTTTTTTACATAGTCCATTAACTCTTTGTGTGAAGAAAGGTTTCAAGTGTTGTGAGAGTGCCTCAAAGGCCAAAAAGAATAAACATTAAAAACATAATTAATTTAATTCATTAAATTACCTAATCAAGAAATGAGATCAAAAACACAAAAGTATGAAAATAAAAAGAATCTTCAAAAAACGATAAATCAATCCAAAATGTGTCCACAAAACAAATCCATTTCCAAATTCCCAAATCAATAATCCAAGCCAAGGCAAAGGTCAGAATCTATTAGGTCATCATAAAAGAGTAAGTTACAAGCAGGGCAGAATTACAAAGCAATGAATCCAAAGCCTCCACAGCTAAACCCCTCTCAAACATGACCATATACAGTGCAGAGCTAATCCCAGCCCCTGGGAACAATAGAATAATTAAGAGCCTCATCCCACCACCATCAAAAACAATTAAAGACTTAATTACATTAGCAGAAATGAAGGCTTACTAACAAATGAGATAAACACAGGAATATTATTTTTTCTTAAAAAGTTACAACAGAAACCAACAAAGGGAGAAGAGTAATTGAAAGAACGAGCACAAGATGAAATTCAGAGGTGTGACCCATAAACAATTATGACAACTTGCCTTTCTGCATTGCTCCATAATATCCTCCACTATATGAATGAAAGATTTCTGCTTTTGTTTTTTAATAAATATTCAAATTGTTCTGAAAACATGTTTTGCACTTTGCCGTGACGTGTTATTATGTGTAGATTGATGGGTAACAATGTCAGATTTATTCATTTAAAATTAAATCCCACAACACAATAAACCATACAGAAAGTTAAGGGCTCTGAATACTTTATGAATCCATTGTAACTTATCTGCTTGGTTTACCATCCAAGCTCATTCCAGGTATGTGATACCACCACAGGCCAAGAGGGGGCGCTGCCACTAAATGTCTTGAAATTTTTTTTTTACTCTACAGTTTTAGGAAACTGCCCATTGAGGGTAACTGACTCCACCCCTTCAGGTTCCTGGACTTCAAAAGGGCAACTGCCCAGTAGGAGACATCATTTGATAGGGATGTGACCTTTTGGCGCTTTTCCACTGCATAGTACGGCACAGCACGGTTCAGTACAGCTCACCTTGGTTCGGCTCAGTTCGGCTAGGTTTGCGTTTTGACTGCAGTTTAGTACCGCTTTAGAGTGGGCGGGATTATTCACGTGTCGTTATAGTTGCGCCGCCTCTACTGCCGTGACATTTTTTTTAACTTGTCCTTACACTGTTTGTAAGTCCGATGGTAGCTGTGTGCGCCCAAGAGCTTAGCGACCTCCTGAAAAACTTTTTCATTCCGCGTCGCCCCATCCAGCTCTCGCTGGATCCGCTCCTCGGCTACAAACGAGAGGAACGTCTGTACTTCCTCAATAGACCACGAAACAGCCATTTTTGGTTAAAACAAAAATGGTGCGTACGAACCTTCGCTGGCTGTGCTAAAAATCTAGCGGGTCTGTTGTGTCTCGTGTCGCAAGTTCAGTGACGCAGTAATGACGATTTTCTCCAGCCAATCAGTGACCAGCAGAGTTTACACGTCACGTTTTGGTAACGGTTCGGCGCGCTTGGAACCTCGGCTGAGGTGGTACTAAAAAAAGGACCAGGTACCAGGTACTGTTCCCAGTGGAAAACCCCCCAAAAGTGAACTGAACTGAACCGTGTCGTGCCGTACTATGCAGTGGAAAAGCGCCTTTTGTGAAGGAGCTCCATATTGACAGACCCAACTGTAGAGTCGGATTAGGGATAGCCACTCACTTCACATGGCATCTATTTTGTCTTGCTCCTTACACCATCGAGTGTCTGTGTTTGTTGAAAAGGACTGGGAGAAAATGGGGAAGTCCATGTTGGCACTCCAGAATTCTTCCTTTGTCAGACTCTTCTATTCCTCGGATGAACAGAGCTTGATGTATCTAATTGATGGTTGTCATCATATTAGGGAGGCCTAATCAGTTTTTTTGGTTTTTTTTTGCGCTAGGGCCCATCAAATTTCAGTTATGCTACTGGTGCACACCATTGTTCCAAAGTACTCTGTTAGAAATGGAAAGACACACAGCACTGGTAGCAGTTAGGAACACAGGTGTTTTTTAAATATTCTTTTTTAGTCATTATGTAATGACTGTAAAGTGTTAATCATTTAACCAGAAAAGTAAAATTAGATCCTGTTTTCCAGTTCTTATCAGCTCTCATCAGCTATAATAACTTTCTTAATAGCTCTAGGAATAGACACAAGCTAAAAGGCTTTTTACTCATTCTACATCTTGATTATACAATGTACTCTGGGCAATATTATCTGACTAAACTCTGTTCAGATAAGGGCTCTGGAACAACAAGAAGGTCACAGAGCAGAAGCTCACATGCCAGAATAATTATTGGTATTTTGGGGAGGAATATTTTTAATCCTAAGTAAGATTTGTTATTTGTGTCAATGTAAAGATTCAAAATGATTTATTCCAATGCCTTAAGCTTTATTACACACATGCACACACACATACATTGCCCTGACAAAAAAAGCTTATACTGTTTTAGTCTGGCCATTCTGCATATATATTCTATTAGTTTAGTTCTAGTTTTTAAACCTTCCACTGTGTGACATTAACAAATATGACAATGCAACCAGTTGTTGGCCCAAAGAATTCAAATATAAAATGAGGTTTTTTTTTTTTTACCTTGAAGGCAATTACACACTACATACTGTACATAGAAAGACACAGCATACACTTGTTTTGCTTTAACTCTAATTATTGTAACTACATCCCTTTACACAAATGTTTATGTGATGTCCAGAAATTTCATTAAGCACAGAAGCACTCCCCATAGAAATTCAGGGCATCAAAAACATTCTTCTAAAATGCCCGTAATTAATATTCACTATTTAAAACATCATTGTATATGTAGTGTAAGTATTGTGCTAAACGTCTTCCTGTAGTTGTAAAGGTGAGGAATTCAGAGGTTATTTGCTGAAATAAGTTGACAGGTCAGTACTGCAGGCCTTTGTGGGCAAGGACAGGACAGTTCAAGACCAAAGAAACCCAACTTGACCACCGCCATATCCAGTACATTCAGAAAGTATTCAGACCCCGTCACTTTTTCACATTTTGTTAAGTTTCAGTCTTGTGCTAAAATCATTTGGTAACACTTTAGTTTAGGTACTGCAAAAAAACATCTATTACTCATTTACTCTTATGGGACAAGACCTTAACAAAGGCTTCTTTTGGTCTTTGTAACACTTCTAAAACATCAGTAGATGGGTTATTCATCCCTGTGCAGTGTGAGATACTGACATGATGGTAAAATGACTCGTTAATATGAAAGATTTACAGATCTTGTACTAAATATGTATAATGAAGAGAAAGTGTCTCAGTTAAGCCACCTCTCACTCCACTGTTACATTTTGTTAGTAGGTCACATTGCAGAGATGAATAAACACTTTACGGATGCTTTGTAAGTGTTATGAAGACCCAAAGTAGTTTATGTTAAGGTCTTGTTACATAAAAGTAAACAAGTCTTCGTCTTCTTCTTTCGGCTGCTCCTTTTAGGGGTTGCCACAGTGGATCATCTTTCCATATCTTCCTGTCCTCTGCATCTTGCTCTGTCACATCCACTACTGACATGTCCATAAACCTTCTCTTAGGCCTTCCTCTTTTCCACTTCCCTGGAAGCTCTATCGTTAACATCCTTCTCCCAATATACCCAGCATCTCTCCTCTGCCTATGTCCAAAACAAGGCAATCGTGCGTCTCTGACTTTGTCTCCAAGCCATCCAACCTGAGCTGACCCTCAAATGTACTCGTTCCTAATCCTATCCATCCTCATCTCATCCAATGCAAATCTTAACATCTTTAACTCTGCCACCTCCAGCTCTGTCTCCTGTTTAATGGATGCATTTTGCAATACCTTAACTACAGTGTTACCTTTGATTTCAATACCTCAGAATGAAAAAGCAAAAACAGGATTCTATAATTTTTTGCAGACTTATTCAAAATAAAAAACTGAATTTTCACATTCACACCATTATTCAGACCCTTTTCTAGAGCACTTGAAATTTGGCTCAGAAGTATACCATTCCTTTTATCATCATTAGGATGTTTATACACCTTGTTTGGGGTCTACCTTGTTTCGGTTGATTGGATATCATTAGGCACATCTTTCTTTAAAAGGTCCGAAAGAACAAAACCCAAGCCATGAGGCTGAAGGAATTACCTGCAGAGCTTAGAGACAGGATTGTGCTAAGGCTACAAAAAAAAAATTCTGCAGCATTTAGAGTTTCCAAGAGCACACTTGCCATTATGGTTTTAAAATAGAAGACATTTAAAACAACCACAACTCTTCCTATGGTTGGTACCTGGCCAAAATGAACAATTGTGTGAGAAGGTTCATGGTAAGAGAGGAGATCCAGAACCCAGTGATCACTCTGGTGGAACTCCAGAGAACCTTTGTGGAAATGGGAAAAACTTCCACAAGGAGAACCATCACTGCAACACTCCACTAATCTGAGCTTTATGACAGAGTAGTCAGAAGGGAGCCTCTACTCAGTGTAAGACACACGGAAGCCCACTTGGAGTTTCCAATAAAATGCTTAAAGGGCTCTCAGATTGTGAGAAACAAAATTCTCTGGTCTGATGAAGCTAAGACTAGCATCATGTCTTGAGGAAACAAGACCTGCACAATACCATTCCAATGGAGGTGGCAGCATCATGCCGTGAGGTTCTTCTTCAGCAAAAGAGACTGGGAGACTAGAAAGAGGTGAGATAAAGCTGAAAATAGCATAGTACAGAGATATTCCTAACAAAAACCTGCTCTAGATCTCTCTCTTGACCTCAGAGTGGGTGAAACTTTCACCTTCCAACAGGACAATAGCACTAAGAAAAAAGCAAAGACAACAAAGAAGTGGCTTAAGGTCAACTCTGTGAATGTCAGTTCCTGAAAATAGCTCTCCACCGTTGACCTCTATCTAACCTGACAGAGATCGAGAGGGTATGCAGAGAAGAATGGCAGAAAACCCCGAAAACCAAGTGTGCATAGCTTGTCGTGTCACACCTAAGAAGACTCCAGGCTGTATTCACTGCCAAAGGTGCTTCAACAAAGTACTGTACTGTACGGTTTGAATTCTTGTGTCAATGGAAAAGTTTCATTTTATTATCTTTAATACATTTGCAAAAATTCTTAAAATCCTGTTTTCACTTTGCAATTCAGGGGTGTTGAGAGTTGTTTGATGAGGGGAAAAAATTAATTTAAAGGATTTTAACACAGGACTGCAACATAGCCAAATTTGAAAAAAGTGCAGGAGTCTGAATACTTTCTGAGTCCATCACAGATGAAGATCTACAGTGGTGTGAAAAACTATTTGCCCCCTTCCTGATTTCTTATTCTTTTGCATGTTTGTCACACAAAATGTTTCTGATCATCAAACACATGTAACCATTAGTCAAATATAACACAAGTAAACACAAAATGCAGTTTTTAAATGATGGTTTTTATTATTTAGGGAGAAAAAAAATCCAAACCTACATGGCCCTGTGTGAAAAAGTAATTGCCCCCTTGTTAAAAAATAACCTAACTGTGGTGTATCACACCTGAGTTCAATTTCCGTAGCCACCCCCAGGCCTGATTACTGCCACACCTGTTTCAATCAAGAAATCACTTAAATAGGAGCTGCCTGACACAGAGAAGTAGACCAAAAGCACCTCAAAAGCTAGACATCATGCCAAGATCCAAAGAAATTCAGGAACAAATGAGAACAGAAGTAATTGAGATCTATCAGTCTGGTAAAGGTTATAAAGCCATTTCTAAAGCTTTGGGACTCCAGCGAACCACAGTGAGAGCCATTATCCACAAATGGCAAAAACATGGAACAGTGGTGAACCTTCCCAGGAGTGGCCGGCCGACCAAAATTACCCCAAGAGCGCAGAGACGACTTATCCGAGAGGTCACAAAAGACCCCAGGACAACGTCTAAAGAACTGCAGGCCTCACTTGCCTCAATTAAGGTCAGTGTTCACGACTCCACCATAAGAAAGAGACTGGGCAAAAACGGCCTGCATGGCAGATTTCCAAGACGCAAACCACTGTTAAGCAAAAAGAACATTAGGGCTCGTCTCAATTTTGCTAAGAAACATCTCAATGATTGCCAAGACTTTTGGGAAAATACCTTGTGGACTGATGAGACAAAAGTTGAACTTTTTGGAAGGCAAATGTCCCGTTACATCTGGCGTAAAAGGAACACAGCATTTCAGAAAAAGAACATCATACCAACAGTAAAATATGGTGGTGGTAGTGTGATGGTCTGGGGTTGTTTTGCTGCTTCAGGACCTGGAAGGCTTGCTGTTATAGATGGAACCATGAATTCTACTGTCCACCAAAAAATCCTGAAGGAGAATGTCCGGCCATCTGTTCGTCAACTCAAGCTGAAGCGATCTTGGGTGCTGCAACAGGACAATGACCCAAAACACACCAGCAAATCCACCTCTGAATGGCTGAAGAAAAACAAAATGAAGACTTTGGAGTGGCCTAGTCAAAGTCCTGACCTGAATCCAATTGAGATGCTATGGCATGACCTTAAAAAGGCGGTTCATGCTAGAAAACCCTCAAATAAAGCTGAATTACAACAATTCTGCAAAGATGAGTGATCCAAAATTCCTCCAGAGCGCTGTAAAAGACTCATTGCAAGCTATCGCAAACGCTTGATTGCAGTTATTGCTGCTAAGGGTGGCCCAACCAGTTATTAGGTTCAGGGGGCAATTACTTTTTCACACAGGGCCATGTAGGTTTGGATTTTTTTTTCTCCCTAAATAAAAACCATCATTTAAAAACTGCATTTTGTGTTTACTTGTGTTATATTTGACTAATGGTTACATGTGTTTGATGATCAGAAACATTTTGTGTGACAAACATGCAAAAGAATAAGAAATCAGGAAGGGGGCAAATAGTTTTTCACACCACTGTATATGTCTGCAGACTGTATATCTGCATTTAGGCCAACAGTATTTCTTGGTCTATTATGACACCAGGGTCCAGTGGTTGGAGTTTTAAGGCGTTTTCACACTCCTAGTCCACTGGCTTTGAGCCAAACCAGGAGATGACTAACTACTTTGTGTTAATTTCCAGTTAACTCGGTGGTGTTGCGCACACCAAATTTTCAAGTGAACCAGAAGTAACAATAAAATCTCTGCAGGCATGTCATGGACTTTTTTCCTTAAGCAGAACTGATTTTTTTCTTGATAACAATTATAAAGAAGGGTTGACAAGAGCTATGTTTGTGCAGCACCACATTTGCAGTAACTATGGGATTTGTTTTCTGAACATAGCTTAGTGAACAGAATGCTGATTTTGTGACAACTGGAAGAGTATGTGCAAATGATGCACTACTCCACATGCAACAGAAAGGACACAGGTTTCAATTAGGTGTCATTGTACAGAAGATGGCAAACTCTGGTGGCGGCATGCCATGATGTGTTTCATTTTCAAGTAGACAGTGAACGTTATCAGGTAAACTTAATTTCATTGGATCATGTTGGATGTTTATCCTTCAGTAGATTACTATATGAATGTCACCTCTGTTGATTTTATCTTAAATCATTTTATTTTCTTTAAGCATGTAAACATGTATTAATAATGTTCACTTTGTAATGTTACATAGAAGCAAAGTTTGTTTTGTTTTTTTGTAATCGATTTTTTTATTGATGTCAAAAACAAATAGGAGGGCAACAAAAAAGGAAAGATATTTTTAAGTACAAATTAAAGAAACCCCACAACCCACTCCACCACACCCAGCAGCTATTTAAGAAGAGTATATTATTAGGACTGACAGAACATGCCGGTCACTGACGGGGCCCAGAGGCCCACATGCCTGGCTGAGGAAAGAAACCTAACAGAAAAGTGTCAAACTGAAATGAGGAGTTTGCTGTCAGCCGTGACTTGATCAGGGAGATAGTGTTTTCCCATTTACTAATAGTGTGCACAGGTAACAGAGCGGTTACTAAACAAAATTAGAAATGATAAAAACATATGAGGAGTTGAAGTCCCGGAAAGTGGTGAACAACAAATGAAGGTGTTTGTTTATGTCGATGATGTGAGTATAATAATACGAGATGTTATGAGTATAAATCAAGTAACTGAATCGACACTGAACATAAAAAAAATGTGATCGTGTTCTGGGGGAAAATGGAAGGAAAAACCGTAAGGAAAGATAAGACTTTCAAATACTGTTAAAATATTGGAGATAACATTTGGAGACAGCAATATAGAAAGGAGGGAATGGAAAGAAATGCTAAAAAATATAAATAAGAAAACAGGTTTTTGGAGACTATGAATGTAAGGGAAAATATTGCTTGTGAAAGCAATAATAATACCAAAATTGCCGTACTTAGCTACCATCTTCTATCCACCAAAGAAAATGTTGAAAAAAAAATCATAAGAACTTGTTTTGTTTTGTTATGAGGATTGAAATGTGAGAAAGTGGCTAAGAAAATAGTAATGAAAGATAAGGAAAAGGGAGGAAAAGGCTTTCTAGTAAATATGGCCTTAAACAAAAGAGGAAAAGTGGCGGACATGATAAGATATTTATTGGGTACAGAGTTGAGGAAAGCAAAACTGTTAAAAATCGCAAATAAGAGACCAATTGCATTTAATATGCCTAAACACTCTATGGCAATAATTAAATGTTTAAGAAGATATATGTGGGAGGAAGGAGTTGCCATAATATGGGGCAGGAAAATAGACTTAAGAAAATATATTGAAAGCAGAGTAAACAATAGTAAAAACTCAATTATTATCAAAAAAGCAAGCAAAAAAGTGTGTCAACAAAATGCAGATAAGGAACTAACGTAAAGACAAAAGGACCTGGGGCGGATGACAGTGCATGAAATTTTATCAACACGAGCAGCTATGTATAAGAGACGAGTAGCAAAAAGTCCAACATGTCCAAGAGAGAACTGTTTGGAGCTGGAAACAGCAGTGCATGTCTTCTGTGTAGCATGCGGCCAGGGCTTTTGCCTCCATGCTGGAAGGACCAGGGGAACAAGCGTGGCCAGGGTGTTACCTCCCCTGGGACGGTAGATGGCAACTCCTCTGGGATGCACCGGTGCCTTGGACTCCTGCAGGGGCTTCATGGGAGTTGGAGTTTGGTGCAGCCCTGTTGGGATCCACAGGCTCCGCCAGGGGGTGCTGCAGCAGGAGCTGCTGAGCCCTTACGGGCAGTTCTTCCACCACACCCAGAAGTGCTGTCGGAAACAGGTAATCAAGCACCAGGAGCACTTATAAAAGGAGCCAGCAGCCACTACTCGGACAGCCAGAGTCAGGAGGAGGAAGATGAAACTTGACCAGAGTAGTGGAGGAGAAGGAAAAGAGTAGAGAAAGAATATTGTTCATGTATTGTGCTTGGTCTCTGTTGTGCCTGTGGGGAATGAGGAAGGTGTTTCCCACAAGGGAAAAAAGAAAATAAAAAGCGGTGCGCCTTGAACTTGTGTCCTACACTTGTGTGTGTCACGTTAAGCTGGTGGTGCCAGCCTGGTGGGCCACATCTGGTATTGTAGAAATGCACAAGACATGTGGAACAATGTGTTACAGCAATGGGAAGGGTTCTTAGGAAGAGAGGAAATCACGAAGGAAGGCATATTGTATGGGTCAGTGGGAAATGTGTTTAATGAAAAAATGCCAAAAAGTCAATGGAAAAAAATACACATAAGTAAAGAAAATATGTGGTGTGAGAGGAATGAACTTGTAGTACATAACAAGAATATAACAATTTAAAGAGTACCACAGAAATGTGAGAAAATTGTAATGGAAGAATGGAGAATAAAAGAAGAACAACTGAGCAATGGTCAATAGAGAAAGGGTAAGGACCTTTAAGTTTTATTTGGAAAAAAAAATTGTCAGTTGTGGTGAAATAATGGTGGGTTACAATGAATTAGTATATAGGCCAGACTTTGTGTGTGTGGTCAAAGCTGAAACACTGAAAACATAAAGTAAATGTAAGTTAAAGTGGACAAGCAAGTACTCGAGCAGTGTACTATACACGTTGTGAGGTTGTAATATAAAATATAGTAATAATTTTAAATTGTAGATGGTTTTAATGTAGCGGCATGGTGGCACAGTGGGTAGCGCTGCTGCCTCACAGTTAGGAGACCTGGGTTCGCTTCCCAGGTCCACCCTGCGTTGAGTTTGCATGTTCTCCCCATGTCTGCGTGGGTTTCCTCAAGGTACTCCGGTTTCCTCCCACAGTCCAAAGACATGCAGGTTAGGTGCATTGGCGATCCTAAATTGTCGCTGTGTGGGCTGGCGCCCCGCCCAGGGTTTGTTTCCTGCCTTGTGCCCTATGTTGGCTGGGATTGGCTCCAGCAGACCCCCATGATCCTGTAGTTAGGATATAGCGGGATGGATGGATGTTTTTAATATCATATTACTAAATAATATGATACATTCTAGGACTATCTGAAAATAAACCTGATCCACTTCTCCAGTGCTCATTCGTCACCGGTCACACTTTGATTCACTGCAGGATTTACACATGTATCACATTTCCCTTCAGTTGTTAAATATTCTTTGCAGACAAAGTCATTGTTGTCGTACATAAGTAAGTACCTGCATGGTGTACCAAAAGCACCATATGGAACTTTCAACTGCCTCCAGTTTCTGGGGACACACTGGAGGAAAACCTCTGTATTTGTAGTGAATCAAGCTGAGGATAGATGGCGGATGCTGCCAGTAGGTTCAAGTAAAAGGACGCTGAACAAAGATAACTGAGATTGGTATACAAAATACAGTGTGATTAGTTAAGGGTTAAGCCTTAAGAGTCCTGCTAGAGCACAAGCGGGAGCAGGGGCTAAATTGGTAGCGAGGAAGAGAGGCCAGACAATTTAGAAAAGGGAGAGATTTATAGTTGTCTGTTGATGATTTGTTGAAGTGTAAGTGGATGAACCACCCCATTAAACAAAAATGGAAGCTGTATCATTTAGTGCAGCATTTCTCACCCTTTAAGTATTTGCGACCCGAGTTTTCATAACAGCTTTAATCGCGCCCCCCAAAAGTTTTTTTGAAAGGAGGCCACTAATACCAATTTGTTCTTTTTAAATTAATGATATATCATAGATGCATATTTTATTATACCTATTTAACTTTTATCGACATTTATCTAACTCTATATTTATTTTTCTAGTATCAGATTGTAGTTTAATTTGTTTTGGTTTCAATAGATGTATCTTTCATATTTTCGATTCTTGTTTTCTTTTTTTCACATCTTTGTGCCCCCCTTTTTGTTACTTTGTGCCCCCCTAGGGGGGCCCACCCCACAGTTTGAGAACCACTGATTTAGGGAAACAGCACTGAAGTAAAGTGAAACCGCTATAAAACTATTGTGAAAAGCCAAAACAATGACCTTGGTATTAGTCTCATTTTTGAAACAATTGAATTTATTATAAACTAGTTGAAGCCCGCCGTAGCATACGGCGGTGTAAGAATAGGAACGGAAAACGGTGAGAAAGGAATTCAGAAATCCAGAAGAAATAAATACTTCTTGAAAGATGCAGTTGTGAATAGGTGTTTTGGTGGTGACGACAGATAATGAGTTGAAAGATCTAACCCTAGAAAAAGCCACGTACAACTGACCGTGGCTGAAGACTGGTTGTTAGAATTATTATGAAGAGTAAACAGCATGTGGGTATGAGGAAGGCCGCGCTTCTGAAATTCGATTACGTAAATATAATCAATAACAACCTCAAAAAGATGTTGTTGTAGAATGTCTCTAAGTAATTCCTGCAGCTTAATCCAAAAGACTCGTACTACAATATCAGGTCTGTGCTCCAGTCTTTGGGTATACGACAGTGCATGTAGAATTTCCAGCCAAGCAGGATTACATGTGAAAGTGATAAATAAATGAGGCTATCTGAATTTACGTACTATGGCCATGGCATCCTACTAGTTCTGTTGTTTGTATCTTGGACTTCCTGGAAATGTGGACGGTAATATGGTTATTTTGCCTAAACGTACGTTATTTTTTTCAGCATTTGCTTGCAGTGCGTCTGACAGTCCTTAGTATTGTTCCACGCGCAGATCTTGTTGATCTAATCTGAGATATTTGAGACACGCACCCTCTGTTTTAACATATGCATCTACGATGTACTGTTGGAATAGTTCGCCGCTGGAGTGCAAAATACTAAATGTATTCCTCATTGCTAATCTGTACGCGTAAAATTGGCATTGAGTAAGCCTTATTTGCTTGGCGGTTCTTTTATCAGGAACATGTTGTAAATCTTTGTGCCAGCCAATGTCTCCGTAAAGCAATAAAAGTGGGTAAACCATAGGATCGCAATTCATATTGAGTGTGGAAATGTCCCTTTTGGCAGGCGGTTCGCCATCTTCTCCGACGAAAATTGCTGCAACATTGGTGTGACATGTCGGGGCATTGTATCGTCCTAAATCCTGCCTTGGGTTTTCCTCAAAAAGCATTTGTACAGATGCTGTTGGATTGGACTGAGCTATTTCATGCATGTGTTTGTATGATCTAATGAATGGTTTGATGGTTCTGAGCATGGAATCTAGCTGGAGAAGTAAATTTTGGCTGCATGCAGAGTTTGCTTTATTTTGTAAGCGTATTTCAGAAGCTTGGCGAGAAATGCCGTGTCGGCTGCGTGTGGGCGGGACCGATTTTGAAGAAGAGCCGCTGGCAGCATGGGGATGGGTTTGGAAGAGGACGAATAGGAATCGAGAAATGCCGTGTCGGATGCGTGTGGCTGGCACCGGTTTTGAGGGGGAAGCAGGATGAACCAGAAAAGAAATATATATAAGAGATTCATTTTGTTAATTTTGCTTGCGTTTTTCTAATTATTATAAATTTATAAAGATATTTTAGAAATATTGTACTCTGCCATTTTCTTTTTGTTATTTTTTCTGTTACTGACATTTTGGGAGTTTTGTTTCACGGTGCTCAAGTTTAATGTCGTATAGGATGCCCAATTGCCAGTATTTAAGATGATAGTGCAGTATTCAATTCATCCAAATTAACAGATTAAATTCCTAATTCTGTAAATCTTTAATTAGTGGTTAGTCTGAAAATCAAAATTACACGTTGTGAGAAGGATTTAGGAGTCATAGTGGACTTTATGCTATCAACTTCCAGACAGTGTTTAGAAGACATTAAGAAGGCTAACAGAATGTTAGATCATATAGCACGATGTGTGGAGTACAAGTCCAAGGAGGTTCTGCTCAAGCTTTATAACCCACTGGTGAGGTCTCATCTGGACTACCATGTGCAGTTTTCTTCTCCAAAAAGACATAGCAGTTCTAGAAAAAGTCAAGAGAAGAGCGACTAACCTGATTCTAGGGCTACAGGGGATGAATTATGTAATTCATAATTCACATAATTTCAATGTGTAAAGAATAAAATAGCTAAGCCTTTTCAGTTTAATCAAAAGAAGAATATGAGGAGACACAATTGAATTGTTTAAAATTATGAAGGAAATTAGTACAGTGGACAGAGACTGTTATTTTAACATGAGTTCAGCAAGAACACGGGGACACAGTTGCAAACTAGTTAAGGGTAAATTTCACACAAAGATAAGGAAGTTTTTCTTCAGAGAACACATTAAACACATGAAATAAACTGCAAAGTAATGTGATAGACAGTATGACTTTAGGGATTATCAAAACTAGACTTGATGTTATTTTAGAAGAATTAAGTGGGTAGGACTGGCAAACTTTGCTGGGCTGAATGGCCTGTTCTCATCTAGATTGTTCTAATGTTCTAATTCACTTTAACATAATACAAACAAACAGTCAAACCTTAACTTTCTTAGGGGCAACATTCCTAGGAAATGAGACAAAAGTTTTGCATGTTAATACAATGATCCTATTGGAATTAGGGGGTGAGGTTGGTCAAAATGCACTTTTCAGAATGCAGTAACCACAAAATAATCCATAATTGCAGTGCACAAAATACAATTTGTATTTGCAAAAAACATTTTCTTGCTAGTCATTCACTAGAATTATGTTACTTTTTGTGCTAACATCGCACAAAAAAAAAACCCAAAACACCTTAGTTGCTGCTGTTGGAACCTCATCAGCATCACCTCTGACACTCTATCCTTCATGGCTTGTGGATGACTCTGGAGATCGCAAAGGATGCATCTCTGCTTCATGAGCTGCTTGAGATTTGTAAGAATCTTGGCATATGGGAACACAGCAGAAACAAGTTTAATCTTGAGGTTGCAATCAATGTTGAGATCAGCAGTCACAAAGTTTCTAGCCAGCATTAACACCAAACTCAGGGCTAACAAATGTGGCCCGATATACAAATTTATGTAAAATCTTAATTTTCTCACTAGAGGTTGATCTATATTTCCATATCAAGCCTAAACCACATCACTAATTTGGCATGTTTGGGCTTAGAGCCCAAAAAACTTGCAATGCACATTGGGGGCATAACTGCAACACAAAACTTGATTACTTTCAAGAAAAACAATGAAAATATGCACAGAAAGCTGTTTACTATTCAATGGTAGGGTGAACAAGAACTGTGAAGTGCCTTGTAGGATACTAGCTGCTCCTCAAACTTGTGCATTGCACCTCTCATTTTTCTTTCTCTATTATGCAAAGTTGAGAAGCCAACAAATGTGCAAGATTGCCAATGTGAAAGTGAAAAAGGGGTTACAATTAAAATCAGGCAAATGCTTGAAGTTGTGAAAGTAAACGCTCGACTGTTGGGGATTGACTGTAAAAGACATTGGAAGCAGGGATAAAAACCTAGACTGCAATCTGACACGCTGGAGACCTGTGTCTTGGGAGAGAACGGAATGAGGTCAGGAATACAACATTTGTGAATTGACATTAGACACTGTTTGGGGTGTTAGAAATTCTTCAGTAGTGTAACTGGCTTACACAGCTGCTTTTCACTCTTTTTTTTGGTTCCAAGTTCATGTACAACAAGAAATACAAATTGACAGAAAGAGTGCTAGTCTCTCTATTATATAAAAAAGTCCTAGGGCGAGATGAGACATTTTTCAAGAGATTTTTTCAAGTCCCGCAAGATGAGACTTTGGCCATGAGATTTTTTCAAGTCACACCGTCCTCTCAACCATATTCAAATAAAGCACACGGTGCTCTCACCTCTCTTTTGTGTGAATGCTTTTGACAGACACAGTTCCTGCTCTCTCAGCTCTTATAAATTTTAGTGTTTTCCTCACTTTAAGTTCCCAATTAAAGAAGATGTATTATGTCCAAATCTTATTGAACAATTTCATCACGAAGGGTTATCAACAGAAGAAATTAGTACATGGGCAATCATAGCACCGAGAAACAATGAATTCAAACAAATTAATGCCAAAAATGTTGATCGGTTACACAGCAAATTGGTTAAATGTGTATCAATAGACTATGCTGAAACAGTTGGTGGTGAATGTGCATAAGATGAAAACGTCAACTTACAATATCCCGAAGAATATCTATAACCGTTAACACTGTCCAGTCTTCCACCACACAAATTACTGTAGAAAGAAGGATGTATCCAAGAAAGGTAATGTAGTACATCTTCCGTGGATAACATTCATCAAAAAAGGAGATCTTGATATGCCATTCACTTTAAAATGTTAACAGTTTCCCATTAGAATAGCTTTTGCAAAGACAATTAACCAATCTCAGAGCCAAACATTCAAAAAAGTAATTTTATTTAATAGAGAGAAAGAAACGAAATTCAAACACGGGCAGTTATACGTCGCGTTGTCACGATGGAAGTCCAAACACAGAATCAAAATTCAATGCAATATTGACGAAAATGTAATTCAAAAAATTGTTTTAACTGAAGTTCTTCAGTAAAATTGTAAGTTTAAAAAGTATTTGTATGTCAATTTCAAAGCTAAACAGAACAAAATCATATTACACAACAAATAACTCTAATGCAACATGAAACATAATTTACTTTCAAACGATTATGTTTTACTATTTTTTAATATGGTTAATTACTCACTGTAATGTAAAATCGTTAGTTCTATTATGCATATGCAACAATTCCCATAAAAGTAAAAATAAGTTTAAATTGTACATCCGCGTCCTATTACTCGAGCGGCAGAACAGCAAAGAGGCTATTGTCTAGTGCAGGCCTGGGGGTTGGTGAGTGAAGTGAGCAGGGGGCAAAGCCCCCTAGTCTTTATGAAATAAATTCAATTACACTAGACCTGATGGGAATACTTTAGTTTTATTGTCTCTGTTTTATATTTGATACTTTGCATTTTGCCTTTGATTAGCTCCTGTACTTCATGTTTTAATTAACAGGCCATTTGACTCTTTGCTCTGGGTTGGGGTGGTCCTGCCTTTATCTGTATATTTAGCAACATGTAAATTGTGTGGAACTCACTGTATTGATGTGGTGTAGACACTAAGTACAAATGACAAGAAGGTGTACACTGAGACATGTGTATGCACACACTGTTACTTCAGGAAGAAGAGTAAAGTGTGGCCTTTGCAGTAACAGATGTCTTTATTAATAGGCAAAGCAGATTTCTCTCAGCAGTAAAGTAATATTCCTGTTCCTTGAAAGTTTATATGGTTAATGACTACTGAGTGATTTATGGTTACTAAATCCTTTTGTTTTATTGGGAAAGCTTTAGTTTAGGTCTGTGTTTCCCAACCTTTTTTTTTGTAGAGGCACACTTTTGTAACATAAAACATTCCAGTGCACACCACTCTTCTACTAATCACAAACACAATATATCTCATACACTTGCTCAACTGTCTGAAGGGCTGGGACTACCAGAGCAGCCGGTGAAAAAGCAGCACAGAGATCAGCATTCGCAGGCACAGCACTTAGTGGCATCTCCCACCTGCTTCATTCCTATGCCCACCCCTCAGATCCTCAGAGGCAACTCATATGCCCACTATCCATCAACCCTGTGAGATGCATCTGAAATGCTCTAAGTGCTGTGTCTGTAACATGGTGATCATGGAGAAACTTCTCCAGGCAGTCCTGTCTACCTCAGACAGGTCTGGGACACCTGTGGAGCTTATCTCTCTCAGGTTCAGACCCAAGTACGCTATATTATTATTTCCCTGGCACGCCTGGGTAGCTCTCACAGAGCAACACTGTGCCACAGTGCACTGCTTGAAAAACACTGGATTAGGTTGATCTTATTACAGTGTACATTCATTACTCTGCAATTACCTGAGTCACTTTAGAGGAAAGGGGCACCTATTCTGTTTTCCATAATGTGCAGCCGCAGTACTGTTGTTGACAAGCATACATTATGTATTAATGGCACTATAACTGTACAATTTTAGGACAGGGTCTGGGTTCCAGCCTTTGGCTTGATCTTTCACACACAGTTTTGCTCTGCTCACACCCATCCTTATCTGTTGCTTGGCTATGATAATTGGGCTTCAGTTACAAGATGGGAGAGGCAAGTGAAGTAAAAGAGGAAGCCTTGGCAGAGCATTTCACTTTAGCTGCATGAATGGGTTTAGTCAAGTTTAGTCCATTTTTTTGACTTTTCCTTCTGACTTAGAGTTTTCCGACCCCTAGTCTGTGCCATGTCTGCTTTTTTGTGTATTGACCCCAAACTTTTAGACCACAACTTCTGTTTTGGCTCTCATGGTTGCTTGTCCAGGTCTCCATTGCCACTTTGGCTTGTGTTTCCATCTGAGCCTGATGGACTATCACGCCACTCTTAAATCCTATGACCAAGCTCTTCCTCCACAGATTCTGTCAGGGCATCCGGATTTTCTAAATTTGGAGCCTAGCTAGGTTGAAGTGAGGCTGTGCTGAAAAGACCAGTGAAGAAATAACAAAAGACGAGAACAAAAATATTAAATATATAAGAAATTAACATAAGCCAAGGCAATAATCCTGGCTGAACCATAAGAGTTGTGAATGAGTTTTGACATTTTCTTTGGGTTCATCCACAATTTATCAAACTTATATTGCTTCATGCATATTATTCTGCTTTTGCCTTAGTAAGTTTTATATCTTCAATAGGGTTAGGGTTGGGTGTTAGGGTTAGGGTTACATTCTGTTATGGCTTGTAATAAATTATGTTTTGTACAGGTGTCTGGTATTGCAGTAGAACAGTCAGTATGCTCTGAAATCATCTGAGTTAAGTATGCATCGGTGCCAGTGCTCAAGCACATGTATACTAAAGTCACATTATTATGAAAAGGATACTAAAATCATATAGACAATGCTGGTACAAATACTGAAACACAAATAGACACAGTGTTTTAATGGCAGATGTGTACTCAAATCATATGATGATTTTTTCCTAAATTTTCACCTATTACATTGTGTATTGTTATTATACATTCCTACGGCATGAGAATAATGTCATTTAACAGCATGGTGTGTGTACTGGTGAAGGACGCACGTAAAAGTGTCATTGAATTTTGCACACAAAAAAAATAAATCTAAATTGATTATAATGCATTACAGTTTTTTATAACAGCTTTAAAATTTTAAAAGAACCAAGGCCAACTGTACCTTGATACTACATTCACAGGGCCAATCAACACTCAGCCTTACGCACTTTATGTGGCATGTCGAATGCAAGCACAATAACAAAATTACTGAAAAATTGAAAAAGGCAGATATATGATAAAGTCAAATCACAATAAAACAAACTGAAGTGCCACAAGCTGAATATGGAATTTAATTTTATAGCACATGCCGAGCGACTCTTACTAAGTATGTGTATGTGTATAGAACAATGAAGACATTTTAGTTCAGTAAGTAAACATAATTAGTAAGTTTCACTTTTTCTTCATGGTACACATTTAGTCAAACCCAATATATGATGATTCAGAGTTTGCAACAATTTTAAGTCAACTTCTAACTATCTTTGTTGTATGTAGTTAAGTAGTGAGTGATCAATAACAGTGATTTGTCAGTGATTTTTGTCTAGCTGTCTATTAAAAGGAGACAGAAAGTGACATCTAGGCATCAACATTCAGTAACATCAATAACAATATATGGAGACTGAATCTCCCAAAAACGTTTTGCCATTTGCTTTTTTTCCTTCCTAAAATGTCATGGATATGCTGTTTTTCTAATACGTGTACACTCCGAAGCTGCAGATCAATACTTAATAACACTTTGGGGTTTGAAAAATGGACACATTGAAAAGTTTTAAGGCTTTTGGTTTGGACGCCCTATCACCTCTATTTTAAAAAGTAAGAACAAACTAGATATTTTATTTTAATATGTAAAAATACTTCACTTCAGACTTAAATTTCAGGTGGTAAATCTACTTTAATAAAAGGTCTGGCATCTGTGTATCTGTGTCTGTCTCTGTCATCCCAACAGATGGTGTATCACAAACATTTGTAGTAATAAAATGCATTGCATTTGTCATTCCAACAGATGGCACATCACAAACATTTGTAGTACAACGTTGTAGTACTACAAATGTTTGTGATGCACCGTCTATTGAGATAACAAATGTGTTGCATTTTATTACTACATTCATAATACAATACATTCCAATAAATAGTGCACTACAAAATTTTAATGTTGAGGTCTACATTTATTATATAGATTTTAGCCCATCTTCGTCAGGAAGCATGGCTAGTTAATGTACACTATGATTGTAAAAAACAGAGAGCTTATTCTTTAAATTTAAATGAGTTTTGTTAGGAGATGGTGCTGAGACATGGTGATGAGTCCAAAAAGGCAGCCAGCAATCACAGACAATGGCACCCCACACATGCTAGACTTGTGGTGTGTGGTTTCAGAACATTGTCTTACTGCAGTTTTGTCCGTGTTGTCTTCATGTGTGGATCATACTCTAAGGGAGAAGTAAAACAGACTCTGTGCTGAAGATGATACAACACTCCATTGCAATTCTGGCTGTACACCTTTAACATAAGATTAGGTGCACCTTACAAAGGCGAGCAGCCTATTAGGCCTAATTCACACTTCTGCATTTGCAGAGACAGAGTTGCAGTTTCCATCTGTTTTTCTGTGAGTTAACAATATGTACTTTTATGCACTTATTACACACATGTCTACTTGTTACTTTATATTCAAACTAGCTGTGTAAGCCCGTGCTGTAAAAAGCCCGGGGTCCTAGAAACTATTGAAATCGTCATAAAATAAACTGAAATGTAGAGATGTCAGGTAATTGAAAGGAACTACTCTGGGCATCTCTCTCCAAGGAGGATTCGATTTGTTGACGTGCTCACATCGTTTGTGCATTAGCAGCGGGAGGAAAAGTAAAAGGGATTCCATTTTGCCGATGTTAGCAGCTAAGCGACTTTGTCTTTTGTCTAAGGTTTCGTTGTGCTGACGTGCTGGCCACGCTTGTGTTATTAGGGGCTAAGCGAGTTGTCTGTTTCCATGGAGGTGGAGCCCTTACCCCGACTTCACCTCTCACTTCTGGACTGTGCAGACACTAACAATTCCACGCGTAGATGTTTATATATAAGGTAAAGTTCTTCAGTGAAAAAAAAACACTGCAGTTTCCAGCCACATGCAGAGACTGTGCACATACATTTGAGCACACATAGTCCTATTCATTAATTCTCCATTGATAATTTATGACAAAACCCTACCTTGCTCTCTGGTTCAAGGGGATGGAGCTCACAGCAAACAGCACTCCACTTTTTCTGCAGATGAGGCTGACCACATACACACTCCAGTTGCCATGGAGGAAAGGGCAGCTGTGAGTGAATGGCTAGGTGCAGGCTTCATATTTGTGCATTTTCCAGCAAAGAACATTCACTATTGTTGAGGTTAGTGATTTTTTGTGTCTCTTTATGAATGGAAATTATACAGCATGTCACGTTTTTTATAACCATGGTTCTGTGAATGGGGGCTGGTATTACCTCCATTATGTGGCTATGGAAATAATACAGGAATAGAAGAGTGAATGAGGCCTTACAGATAGATGTCACCATTGATGCTGTGAATAATTTCTCCTTTCTACGAGTCACCAGAATATGGTTCAACCTTTTGAACAGGCAATTCATGAAAGAGGGCACCTTCCTGTAGATGGTGGAAAGTGTATTCTTTGTAATGACCTGCCAAATAATCTGCTAGTCCTCTCGTGGTATTCCTCCCAGATCTTTGTGCACAAACATTGAAACATTTATTCACTGAATTATTGACATGTAAAAATTGATAATGCCTTCTAGTCACTGTTATAAGTAAAGTTATATGCAAACCCAATCATTTGAATTCCTGGCCATGCTGCTCTCTTATACTGGTTTTCATGAAAATTAGGTCATGGCTTATGGGTGCAATAAAACATTTATCCATTTTTCAACCTCTTGCATTTCTTAATACATGAGGGTGCGTCAAAAAAGCACAAAAAATATTTTTTTTCGTAATTGATTACAGCAAAGGTGTATCGTTTTTCTACATAATCTCCTTTCAATACAAATCTTCCAGCACTTACTAAGTGCATGAATTCCTCTAGCAAGCACTTTGAGCATGGGAAAGGTGCTATACTGTATAAATCAAATGTATGATCATTATTATTATTATAAAAAAAGTCACTTGCACAGCCACTCATGCACAACCTGCCACGCCTCTTCATCTAATTTGAAAGTTTTCTTGTCCATTGTGTCTTTTAGTGGTCCGAAGATGTTGTAATCACTTGTGAGCTACTGTGGCACCCACTTTTCAGAAGTGGAGCACATCATGGATGATGTGTTGTGCTAAACCACAACTGATATCCAGAAGTGTGGCTAATTCATGCTCGGTCACTTAACGATTTTCCGTCATGATGTGTTCTGCTTCTGTGTCAACTCTGGTGTATCTGACCTGGTCGAGTAGAGTCTGTCACAGAACTCGTGCTGTTTCGGAACTTTCAGCTCTACTTGTGCACTTGCTGGAGTGACAGATTGTACTCAACCTTCATTTGCTGATGAATTTTGATAGGCTTCATCCTTTCACTGCTCAAAACGTGGATAAAGCTGCTCGTCTTTGGTGCATGTTTCAAGTGGGGCTGCTGTCTTTATACTATGACATCACCTGCTGATCACACCTAATGCCATTGCTAGTGATGTTGCCAACATACATGATAATGGTACAGTGTTTAATTTTAGGCTTTTCATTTGACTCATCTTCATAATTGTTAGGTGGTTGTAATTATTATTATATTTTTAGCTGACACCTTTATCCAAATTAAATTACAATTTTAGAATATGTTACAAACATTTAGAAATATTTCTTACACCTGGAGCCCAGATGTTTTATATCAATTTTGCAGGTTCATAGGTGAGAACTGAACCAGCAGCCTTGTGGTTTAAAGTCTAAGGTCTTAGGTACTATAAACTATATAGGCTGCGCAGTAAAGCTTCAGGTGTCCCAATAATGTGTGCAGTTCTGTAGGTTCACTAACAGTAACAGTGAAAATAATTAGCATTTTCACTGATTTAGTAGAAAAATTGATTTTTTGCCTTTGGATTGTGCCTAATAAAAAACAGTACTTTCTAATTTAGATTGAAATAGTTCTTTAATATGCAGTCAGCTTCTGAAAGATGTAACAAAAAGATTCTTATTAACTTGAGGAGTTAACATGCTACCATTTGAAACACTCCTCTTTGTGAATTCCTGAATTCCCCTCTATGTAATAATTAATGAGAGAGAAAACTGAGATAGGAAAACCAAACCAAAGAGTTGAAAACAAGGAAATTCATTAAAATGAAGTAAAATTATTTGGATCGGTATTTTGCAGTGTACTAAAGAAGGACAATAAGGAGCATGATTAAGCAAAGAAGTTTAATGAAGCACGTTAACCAGTTTCTCCCTAAAGATTTGGATGAAATGTAAAATTTGAGCATGGTGGAGGTCCGAGACCATAGTTTAACACGACTGTGTTTTCTGAACAAAGCAAATAAACCCCACTGTAAAATCATCCGGTTTGCAAATGACTGAAAATGCAAATAAATAAACTACATAAATGTGGCAGTTACAGCTAAAAGTTTATTCAGGCGAACGCTGCATTATCTCTGAAGGGACAAGATCCTCTTCACTTGTATCTCCTTGGAGTTCTTATTTGCCTTCAGCCAGTTGTACTCTGGGGACAAGATTCTTGTAGGCTTTCTCTGGATCAGATATTTGTTGAGGTAGCTCTCTTCAAAGAGAATTGCATGATAGTTAATCTCCATATCCTGAAGGATATATTGAGAACACACCAAAGTTAGCTGGTAGACCTCAGGACATATACCTCCATATAGTTCTGATGTATAATAATAATAGTCGCCTTCTGATATCGAGACGTACGCTTTAGAATCCATATTTAGTTCATAGGGGTACAAGTCGATTGGTTTATTGTAGTATTCAGGATGAAGGGTGGCTACAAGGTTCCCAAGGATTTCAGAGCCAACTGGGTTGATAAACACTTGGTCGACATCCATGCAAAACAGATAATCCACTTCATCTTTTAGAAGCTCCTTAATGATGCTGCTCAGTAAAGACATCCTCATTTTGGACAAATGAACAAAGTCTGGCCTTTCAGCAATATAGAATGGCTTGATTTCACGGCCTCCTCCCAAGGTTATTGACGGAATCCCTCTCAAATTATCAGTCAGAATATAATAAGTTACCAAATGTTCTGCAAGAAAATACTCTTCAGCCGACGCCAGAAACTGCTGAAGATACTGGGAGTAGGTGCCAATTGCAAATACTGCTAAGCCGACGGTGGGTGACCTGTTTATAAACTTTTGCCTTACATTTTGGGATTCTGGGCTATCCCCCCATACAACAGGAGCCCCCCAGGAAGTCTTATTTAGAGAAAAGTCCTTCTTCTTTTCTTTCATGGAATGCTTCACCAAGGAGCCTTCAGGGATTGGGCTTAACTGAATAGGTTTGAGAAAATCTGAAAACAGCATATCAGAAATGTTAGAGCAGAGAATATCATTCATTTTACATTTGAAAGTATCATTCCAAAGTGCTAGTGTCTGTTAAAGCTGTTAGGCACTTGGGAAACCATGGCAATAGCAAGGGAGTCCATGATCTTTTTAAGCTTAAATTGCTTTATGTAAGTACTGGATACATTTACACCAGAATGTCCTGCCACAATGGAAAAAATGGACATGGAAATCTCATTACTCAGGAACTTAATGAATTAATACCTTCAAAAGCAGTTATTGTCATACTTCAATATTTCAATCCTTCTAATTTTTTTTATGAGCTTGATTTTCTATTACAAGACTGAAAGGGGCTGAAGCCTATCCTGCCAGCATCTGGTGTAAGGAAGGAACAAACCATGGACTGTGCAGTAGTTCATTGTAGGGCACACTCATGCACACACCCACTAACACTTATATCATATCCGTTCAGTCACATCAGTTTATTTAACACTCGCGTGTGTATAGTATATGTAGAGGGGTGGCTCTGAGGCGGAGGATCTGCAGTGGTATCTGGAAGGTTGCCGGTTCGAATCACCATTACTGCCAAAAGAGATACTACTCTGCTGGGCCCTTAAGGAAGGCCCTTAACCTGCAGTTGCTCCAGGGGTGCTCTACAATGGCTGACCCTGCGCTCTGACCCCAAGTGGTATGCAAAAACTAACAAATTCATAATACAAGAAATTCTATAAGGCAAAATAAAGAACAAAACAAAAAGGAGAACTAGGAGAAAGTGAAACTGACATGGATAGAAGACACTGACCCCATACAGACAGTGAACTCAAGAGTCAGGTTCTTCTGATCCATTTGGCAGAAAGCACATTGGCCTGTTTACCGGCACTATTTTTATTTATTAAATTCATGTTTCATTTTGTGTTATTGGAGTCACAATCTTTTACTGCTCCAAGCATTCACCACGTAATAAATTCAAGGGATGGGTTAAAATGGCTGACATGAGATTTCACAGGGTGTATATATGTAAAATTCGGTGATTATACCACACTTTGAGAATAGACTGGGCTGTCAGGAGCATGTTATTAACTCTGTTTCAGCATTTCATCATTTTTTTTGATACCTGTATAATTTTTAATCAACTTTTGTTTTATTTTTTTAGAGATATTTTGGTAATGTCATTGTGTCAATGTTTGTTTTCATATGGGCAACACCTTTTTCTCTGATTGGTTGATTTGAAGCTGCATGGATCAGCAAATGCGTGGCTTTCTTGGGTCAAACAAATAGAGTAGCCTGGCATATGGTCAAAACATGAAGGAAACTTTGCATAAACTAAGCACTAAAATTCAATCAAAACACAAAATCTATAAAAGAAAACTAAAAAGTTCTAATTTGTCATTCTTTCCCCTATTAAACTAAAAAATTATTTGTTTTAAGGAGGTGATTCCAAAGCTTGGACACATGTCTGTGTGTGATACCATCTTTTATAATATTGGCATGATATGACCCTGACACGCCACATTGGATGTTGTTCCTAACAACACCATGGCTGCACAATGAGATCAGCATGGGAAATGGTGGTGCTTATGATGAAATTGACAACAAAAAGGAGACAGGATGATGTCACAAACAACACTGATAAGACAGTAATACCGAAAATGTTCATGACAATAATTCAGGAATTTCAAAAAGTGCACTTATGTCCACACATGCCATGTAACCTGTGACGTCATGGCAGACGTGATATGTAATATGGCCATTTGCATTAAGCAAGTGTCCAAACTTTAAATTGTTTAAAGGATATACTTTTACCAAAATTTTGTTTGAACAAATACAATATTTAGGGAAAATACATTGACTTGTTATGGTTTTAACTTTGCACTTGTATTGCCCCTGTATTTTTATTATCGGATGCCCTGATTTTGCACAGTTCTTATGAAGATAGAGAGATAATAATAATAATAATAATTCTTTGCATTTATATAATGCTTTTCTCACTACTCAAAGCGCTCAGCAATTGCAGGTTAAAGGCCTTGCTCAAGGGCCCAACAAAGCAGAGTCCCTATTGGCATTTACGGGATTTGAACCGGCAACCTTCCGATTGCCAGTGCAGATCCCTAGCCTCAGACAGATAGATAGATAGATAGATAGATAGATAGATAGATAGATAGATAGATAGATAGATAGATAGAACTTCATTTGTCCCCAGGTGTAAATTTGGCATTTTATAGAAGCTCTTTAAAAAAATATACACACACACCTTGGTCTTAGGCAGCATGGTGGCACAGTGGTAGCACTGCTGCCTCGCAGTAAGGAGACCTGAGTTTGCATGTTCTCTCTGTGTCTGCGTGGGTTTCCTCTGGGTGCTCCGGGTTCCTCCCACAGTCCAAACACATGCAGGTTAGGTGCATTGGTGATCCGAAATTGTCCCTAATGTGTGCTTGATGTGTGTGTGTGCCCTGCAGTGGGCTGGCACCCTGCCTGGTGTTTGCTTCCTGCCTTGCGCCCTGTGTTGGCTGGGATTGGCTCCAGCAGACCCCCGTGACCCTGTAGTTAGGATATAGCTGGTTGGAAAATAACTGACTGACTGACTTTTTTTTGTTAGTATAAAACAACCCCAGAGCATTTCTTGACAAACTTCTGCTGAATAATTTGTTGGCTGAAAGAGTTGTTAATGTGTCCAATTGAGGATACGCTCTATTGTTAATAATGGCACTCAGTTTGTTTTAATTCTCTACTTCGTTACTACCTCCATGGGGTCCAGAGTGTGTCCAATATCTGAGCTTGCTCTTTTAGATGTGAATGTGAGTGTGCCCTGAAATGATCTGGTATCCCATCCAAGGTTGGCTGTTTTTGTGCTTTTGCTCTGTGCTGCCAGGATAGGAATTAACTCTAAGAGATCCTGAACTTAGTAAGCAGATTAGAAGATACATGTGTTTGATTTAGCATGCAGGGCTTGCTGTAGCCTTTGAGGAGAGAGGATAAAGTTATACTATCTATCTATCTATCTATCTATCTATCTATCTATCTATCTATCTA
>JANRMT010062837.1:58481091-58505097 GCA_026402145.1 Polypterus bichir lapradei
CTATCTATCTATCTATCTATCTATCTATCTATCTATCTATCTATCTATCTATCTATCTATCTATCTATCTATCTATGTGTGTGTGTATGTGTGTGTGTGTGTGTGTGTGTCTACAGCTTAGACTTGCTTTTTGAGATAAAAGAGTACAAAATCTCAACAAGTAGTATTGAAATGAAGACAACAAATCCATTCTTGTGTAAAAAACATTCAAATGTTTGTTGATTATAATGATTTTGAAGGTTTGTGGGTCTTGGTGGACAGTTGTACATTAGTATTGAAATGCTTTAAGAAGAAAGGATATGAACCTACGTCTACAACATATTTCCCCTACAAATAATGTAATGGTTGGAATGAAAACCTGTAGCCACAGAAATGCCCCACAAATGAGGCCTGGAGTTACTCCTGATAGTTTTAACAAGAAATTGCAACAGTACCTGAAAGCATGCCTATTATTACGAAATATTATTGTTCTTTTAACATACAAACATATTTATATTCTTTTAAAAAGTCTTGATGACAATCTTATAGTAGGTATTCATTATGGCTATATTAACTAATTATACTACTGCGTTTTTTAGATGGTATTACAATGAATTTGAAAAGTTTAGAAATATAGCACTGTTAGACTTAAGTTAAAGCTTACATATTAATCCAGCGATGACAAGGACCATGACCAAGATAAACTGTCTTCGGGATACTGAGGGTAAAGAGAAAACAATGAGTATTGTTTTATTGTGTTATCAGATACACCTAACACAAAAGGTACCAATTAACCTCTTGGTTTCTTTTCTTAATGAGGAATAGGAAGAAATGTCAAAACCAGCTAAGTAACTGTTAATCTGTAACCTCTTACCTGCCTCATTGTCCGTGCTGTACCCCACATATTGAACTCTAGAGACCTCTAATGGAAGGCCGTTTGTTGACTGGGGCTGTTTTTTATTTCCAAACATTTACTTTAACTCAGAGGACTTCACAAGAGCATCCACTCACTCGTGTCCTTAAGGCACCACAGCTAGTCAAGGAATGGTCAATAGCATCTTGGCTATAATAATAGCAATCACACAAAGAGACACTGGCATTTAAGCTTTCACATAAAAAATGTATATTTAGATGAAAAGCAACTGCAGTGAATATAAGCAATATAAGGAATTAGACAACCTAGGTGGCTTCATGCAGTCTTCATTCAGCCCCAGATGACATTTACCAGATGGCCTGGTTCCTTAGTTACAGATTATATATCCTTAATTGAAAAATGAAAAGAAAGATTTCTTGCCAGAGAGTTCCTTGGAAAGTGTCCAGCAGTTAAGCAGCAGCAGATACAAGCATAGCTGTATTTAAGTGTCCAAATTCAGCTGAGAGGCTCCTTGTAAATGTTCATTTATTACAAATAAGCTGAGCTCTTTTAAAAAGTGAGAAAAGGAATTGAAAACTCTGTTTTTGCAACAAGATGCAACTGTTTATAATAAGATGTATTTTAATAAGCTTCTCAGAACCCACATAAATCCAATCAACACGATGTCCATCTGACATACTGTAACTTATCAACTGAAATTGCCCCAATAGCACTTAAAAAGCAAAGTGTCTGTAATATATTTTTGTTCTTATTGGTTATTTCATTAATTCAGAATTTGTTATTATTATCTGATATTGTAATTTTGAAACATAAGACATATGGAAATAAAAATGTATAACTCTCAATAAAGTATCTGTAGGATGCTTAACAGTGACAGATCTGTCAGATATCACAGTAGTGACCTGCTTCTTACTTGCCATCTTGAAGACCAATAATTGTTTTAAAAATTGTTTTTATGGTAAGAAATTACATGGGATGGCAATCCATGCAGACTTTACTCCTACAGTACCTTGCCCCTCATCTTGCCAAGAAAGATACTGGACCACTGCATCCTATTAATGACTTGAGTGGGTTCAGTAAATGGATAAGTGGATAAGGGCTAGCACTATAAAGCAATGGAAAAGTCACTCTTGAAAATGACTGGATTGATGATACAAGTTTATTCGTTAAATGTTTAGAACAGTTTAAATGATCTCACAAAGTTTAATTTTAGTAGAAAAAGATGATTAATTTGAGTGATATATCCTTAGATGTGATGGGATGCATCTTCAGTGACGAATCCTGGGGTCATCAGGTGTTTTGGGTCTTTCTCAACATCAGACACCCTGGCCCAGGTGTCGCAGACCAGCTCGGCCTATGGCCACATTCCTCACTAGCTCAATTTGCCTCAGCTGAGATTCTGCCACCTGTAATGCCTCAGCTGCCATCCACTTCCTCCCTGTTCTCACTTCAATACTTGCTGTGGCTACTTTGGGGACGAGTATCTTTAAAGGAATGTCTTTCTTGTGAGTGACACCAAGTCCTCTTTCAGGCCACTAAAATGCAGCTGCAAGGTACTACTGCTGCCATAAAGTGTGACACTTTTAACACTACATGGAAGACCAAGCCAAATCCATTATCCTGATAGGATAGCATGTTGGTAGACCCAGACCCGAAATCTTCCTGGTAGACCTGATTTGTCCCCCTTCATAAGCCACTCTTCCAGATCCAGAGTAGTCTTTTTGATGGGAAGTCCTTAAGGCTGGTATCAAATACCCAGACTCTTTACCGGCTGCTCAGAGATGGATGGCATGATGTCGCTAGATAGTACAAATTGGAACGCATCCACCAATTGTCCATTCTTAAGCACCAGTGACCGAGACTTGCTTGGTATGAAGCTCATCCTTGGTCATTTCTTGCTAATTTAATAAGCTTCTCTAGGCCTTGGAGGATCCATCTTGCACCAGGGACTGATGTTGTGGTGAAGGTAAGATCATCAATTAAAGCCCTAATCGGTGGTTGCTGCACTCCTGTTTTTGTCATGGGGCCTCTGCATTTCATCTCTGCGGAGATGACAATCATATTATGCCAATCTGATATCATGGATCTGGGAGTGAACCTTAGCCTGAAATTATTACAATAATCCAGGATAAGGTCTCTTATGTTGTTGGGCAAATGATATCTTTGGAGGGCGATCTTGACCAAGCTGTGGCATATGGACCCATAGGAAACAAAAATCTAAATAACCAGTATAAAAATGGTTTATGGGGAGACTGGTTAAATGCCAATCTATGAGGAGGAGTCAAGCTAAAGTTAGAAAATGAGATTTATTAGAAAATGGAACAAACCATAACAAAACTGATAATGTCATTTCTCAATGTAGTCTCCACCCTTCTCAATGCACTTGTGCCACCTGCCAGGAAATGCCTGGATTCCAGCAGAATAAAAGGTTTTGTCTTTTTCTCGCAACAACTTGTGCACCGCTTTCTTCACATCGTCATCTGTATTGAATCGATGACCACACAGATATTTTTTAGTGGTCCAAAAAGGTGGATCTCACATGGTGCCAAATCTGGTGAATAAGGAGGATGTGGCAATACCTCAAAGTTCAGTTTCTTGAGACAAGCCTTAGTGTTCTTAGCAGTGTGTGGGTGGGCAGGCATTGTCTTGCAGCAAAAGGACTTCTTGAGACAGCAGTCTCCGCAGCTTGGATCAAATAGCAGGCTTCACATTGGTCTCCAGCAAGTCACTGCATCTTGCACTAGTGACTGTAGTACCACTTGGCATGTAGTGTTCCACCTTTAATTCTGCTGGAATCCAGGCACTTCCAGGCAGGTGGCGCAAGTGCATTGAGAAGGGTGGAGACTACATTGAGAAATGACATTATCAGTTTTGTTAAGGTTTGTTCCATTTCCTAATAAATCCCTTTTGATAACTTTAGCTTGACTCCCCCTCGTATGTATAACTGCACTGTCTGGGTTTGGAAGCGGATGAAAAAATTTCTAATGTAAAAATGAAGCTTGTAGTGTATTTAATCTAACTTTAAAATAAATATATAAATTGAAAAAAACTGATTTTTAAAAATGTAAGTATTGCACATAAAACTGGTTTGTAGACAGGCTTCAATTCCATAAAGACATATTAATTGGGTTCAGAAAATGTCTAGTTTAATTGCGTTCCCACAGACACTTCAATTTGTTATAATAATTCATTCTTTTTTTATTGTGAGATAATTTTTATTGGGTTGAAAAAATAAATAAATAAATAAAAAAATAAATAAATGCATGTAACTTTAAATGAACAGTGGATAAAATAAAAAAGTTGCCAATTAATATCTAGATCTGTGAGGGAAATGTTAAGAGAAACGATGAATAAAGACATTGCGTGGACATCAACAGGAGATGACTGCAGCACGACCATTGGGACAGAATAAGAGAACCAACAGAGAAATTTAGACCTTCACAGTAATTCAGCCATGCATTTTCTTACCCACGTATAAACTTCAGGATTTCAAGGAGTTGCTGCCTATCTGGGTGGTAATTAATTATAATATTAAACTGACATATTAATTCAGTGATGGAAGGTGCCGCTGAATGGCAAAAATAACTGTTTAATCATAAACATTTTAATAGGAAAATTTCCAAGCTATAATACTGATCTCAGGTGAATTACACTTGTAGGCTAGGGGCAATCAAACAGAATAGATATCCTGGTTCATTATCGCAAAATTCTATAGATCAGGTAATGAGAGCTATGAGTCAGCTAAGATGAACAAGCAATACACTAGAAAAAGCAGAAGATGGTCCTTTTGAAATTGCTGAAAGAATGAAGTGCTGTATAGTGTGCTACTTAGACATCCAAAGATGTTACTGCATCATGACCATATTGCTAGCCACTCATGACACTGTCCACATCCACATCTTCAAAATTATTCAGATTTAAAATACGTTTATCATATTTGTTTTTTAACAAGTCATTTCCTTATAGATATTTTACTAGTATTATTTATAATGAACACCTTTTTAAGTATAATCACACTTGAAGAGGTGCTCCACATAAACTTGCGGAGTGCAATCTTTGTAAATGTTATCTAAGAAACTTTGGAAGGTGCTATTTGAAAATTATTAAATGGAGAAAACTGTGAGATAAGGACACCTAGAATGTAAAAGGATTTTGAAGGGAACTATCTTTCTTTCTTTCTGAACTTTTTGAGACCTTTCATTTACTGGGATGTTTTACAAAGCATTTTTTTTTCAACAGTGTATCCAGGTGAAAACAGATCAAAGATGCCAATGAAATGCTGGGGTGCCAACCTGGCAACCTCATTTAATCAGAGACAAAAACAAAAACAATATTAGTGCCCTCGGCACTCGGGTTTAAGGGCTTAATTAGCCCAAATGTTCAGCATGATGGCCTCCTGCTGGGGACAGCCTGTTTTTATGGCGTTCAGGATGGAAGGGGTGGAGCCTTCGCTGGGCATTGTGGGAGGGGCTAGGAACTGTGGTGGAGAAAGAAGAAACCGCTAGTGCCAATGCTACCTCTAATCCCTGAGAGGTATTGCTTAAGTTTTTGGAGCCTAGAAGGTGGTTCCCTGACATGTAAGCTTGACGACATAAATACATTTTTGAATCATTAAAAAAGTGTTTTATGTGAGTGTAAAGTCTAACTTAACAAATACAGATTTTAGAGAATTTTATGTTTTTGACAGTTTGCTAAAAGCTGCAAATAGTAGTGACTCAGATTATAATAACATAGGCCCTAATGGAGATCAGTTAATAGATAGATAGAAATGTATTTGTCCCCGGGGGAAATTTGACTTTTTACAGAAGCTTATTAAATAAATAAATACAAACACACACAGTATTGTCTAAACATACACCAGAATGATGAAAAACAAGAAAATTAAAAAGAAAGAAAACTTCTGCCTTGGCTGTCACAGTCCCAGTAAGGTGTATTGCTGTGGGTATAAAGGAACATAGCAAAAATAGAATTTTGTTGTCAGCAAAATTCATGGCATTGACTAAAGATGAAAGGTGTTAAGTCAAGTCTGAAATAATTTCCGTGCATTAATTCCACACATGTTAGCCTATCATGTAGAATCTATATAAAGATCTGTTGTGGAAAAAAAAGCAAAGGATCACCAGACTTAATTTTTTTAAGCTGCCAGAAGTGTTCTGGTAGTGCAATCTCCACTTTGCCAATTACAATAACAATCTTGGTGATTTCAATCCTAAAGATGTATCAGAGACAGAAAACTCAAAGCTCCACAGTACCTGGAGTGTACATATCTTCCATCTTTTTTGATGGACTCCAAAAACATGAAAGGGCAGTTAGTAGGTCACATCAGCACTGTAATAATGTGCATGATGGTGTGTTTCAATTTGTCTTTACGCGGAGAATATGAAGCATATCATGTTTTTAAAAAATGCAATTCGCTTCTGAAAGAAAGGGCATAAATACAAATGATTGTACAGAAGTGTGATGTGCATTATGCAGCTGCAGAAAAGAGCACAGGTAAACACAAAAGTGTGAACAAGGGTTTAGGGAGTAATATTCCTTGTTTTCCACCCAAAAAACTTAAAACCTCAAATAAAAAAAAAACATTTTTAGTGAGTTTTTCTTGATGTAATTGTGAAATCGCCCACAAAACATATTTTAGTGTCGATTTGGTGAAAATGTACAAATTGAAACTTATCTGTTTTGCTCATCACTAATTATTGGTATATTGTCTGGCCATACATGAACTGGATAAAATCAGTTTAAGGATGGATGGCCTGGGCTTGATTCCATAAAAGGATAACAGACTTGAATTATCCTTGAACCATCAGCATTCATACACTGTGCTACTCTTAAGCACTAATATAATGTATAAAAATTTCCTTAAAGCTGCCAAAAAGGCAAAAATTAGACATGCTCATAAACTTGTAACCACAGATAGCACATAGAGTGCACAGTTTCTATTTTTCTTGTGGTTCATCACATTACTTCAGTGTAAGGGCACAATGTGAAGACATAATGCTAAACTTTACTTCAACAAATATGCACACGGTGTCCTCCTAAGGGCAGACCATAGGCACTGTGGGCTTGGAAAAACCCAATCAAGTACCACACTGACCCTAAAAGGGGCTTCTTAGCAAAGTTCCTCTGGTGGCCTAAATTGGTAGCAGTACATTTCCAGTAAGTCCCTTATTGGCCCAGTGATGGTTTGTACCTCATTAGTTTCCCACTTTGTAATGTTGCAGAGTAAGTATTGTAGTGAATTTACATTTTTGATGGGTTTTATATTTTGACTAGCAAAATACCCGCGCTTCGCAGTGGCGAAGTACTGCTTTTAAATTTTTATTAAGAAGAAAAGTAAACCTTTTTAAACTGAGGGAAAATATACCAATAATTATTTGTTAAGGATCTCTTTGTATACCACGTTGTCAGTTCGGCACTCCGGTTGTAATATGACCAAGCTGTGCGAGCTTACTCTTGAGCATGCAACGTATAGTTGGCCATGTGAAATGCAATCTTGCCTCAAATCAATGCCAACCTTTTATGGGGTTTATCCCTGAGACTTATTAATTGTCATTGCGAAGCAGAGCCTTACTGGAAATTGGAGGCATTTGAATTGAAATGGGAGATTAGAGGGTATAACGGGGATGCGAGGAATAAAAACTCTCTCCCCTAAGCAACTGCCAGTAAAAATAGTTGCCTCAATTAGGTTCTTTTGCAGACACGTGACCTGAAGTCTTGTGCCGTTATAAAGTTTCGGTGGCTGTAAGTTTTTCAGTAACATTATTGGTGCCCCAACCTTCAAAATTAGATTATGCTAAGGAGTGCCTGGAGGATTCAGAGTGTGGAGAAACTCTAGAGACAGTGTGTCTATTAACTTGTGGATTTTTCTGTGAGTATTTGGCGGCAGCGTCGCGAAGTTGTTTCTGCAAGACCGCGTCAGCTGCGGAGCTCAGTGGCGCGAAATGAAGTGAATTAAATGAGGTGAATGGGAGGGGAGATGATGACGTGACTCCCCCACCCGCCTTAACTCTCAATCCCTCCACAAACACAGTCTCTCGGATCTCAACTCTCCTTTATATAAATCAGTAAAGGAGAGAGGATTAAACACTAAGGAAAAAGAACGGCAAGACCGTGTCAGCTGAGGAGCTCAGCTAGGAGCGAAATGAAGTGAATGAAATGACGTGAATGGGAGGGGAGATAATCACGTGACTCCCCGACCCGCCCTAACTCTCCATCCCTCCACAAACACACAAACACAGTCTCTCAGATCCCAACACTCCGTTATATATATAGATTATAGAAATAAAAATAACAATTTGAATGACTTCAAAAAGTACTTAAATTGGCTAAAATGTTATATATTATTGGTATTTTTTTCATGATCAGGGTTGTAACACCATAAAAAAGCAGAACCTGTACCAATAAATGCAAAGGCATTTTGTGTTTAGTAAGAATAAATAGTAAATCATATTTTGTATTCCTTTTCTGGTAACATTATATTAGGTAGTGCAAAATTACATGTATTACTCATTTACTCTTTTGTAACAAGACCTTCACAAACACTTTCTTTGGGTCTTCATAGCACTTACAAAACATCAGTAAAGTGTTTATTTATCTCTGTAGTGTGATTGACTAACAAAACCTCACTTTGGAGTGGTCTAAGGTGGCTTAACTGAGACACATTTCTCGTGATGTTACATATTTAGTATACGACCTGTGAATTCTTCATATTAACATGTCATTTTATCATCATGTCAATACTCCACACTGCAGAGACATGACTAACTTGTCTGTGAATGTCTTACAAGTGTAATGAAGACCAAAAGCCTTTGTTAAGGTCTTCTTACATAAGAGTAAATGAATAATAGGTGTGTTTTTGCAGTACATAAACTAAAGTGTTGCCCCTTTTCCTATTAAATAATAAATTATAAATTGTCATACTTAAACTTAATTTAACTGATAAAAAAAACAACTAATTGCTAAAAAAATGTTTCAAGACCAGGACCAGTAAGGGATGGTGCAGTGGTAGTGCTGTTTTCTCCTAGTAAGGAGACCAGGGTTCATGTTCTAGGTCTTCCATGTATGGAGCTTACACATGTTTTCTCTGTGTCCATGTTCTTTTCCTCGGGGTGGTCTAGTTTCCTCCCACAGTCCAAAATCATACAGGTTAGGTGGGCTGGTGGTGCTATGTTGACTCTATACTGTGTGGAAGTGTGTTTATCCTGTGATGGGCTGGTGCCCTGTCCAGGGCTTGTTCCTGCCCGTACACATTGTTTGCTGGGATAGGCTCCCAGTGCCCCTGCCCTGGATAAGCAAGTGTAGAAATGGATGAATGGAATAGTAAGGTATGGACTTTTTGAGGTTCATGACCAAATGTGGGCTCACTATCTGTTTCCTCACACTGGGCCAGTGTTTTTTGGGCCCAAATTGCCTTGATGTGCAAATCCCAAATGGACATTGTTAACTGCCCACAACTGGCCTACACTGGCCCAGTGTCAGTTTGTTTGCTAGGACTTGAGTGTACTTTGCTGGGCTGATCCCTAGCCTAGCAAGAGCTGATGTACTTCTGGCAGTCAAAGTCCGTTTGTACAGTAAGTACATCTTGCACAGTGCATAGAAGGGTCAACCAGTTCCATTTTACAATTAACCATCTGCAGTACTGAAGCAACAGCACTACGGCAATGAGGCATGAAATATAAAGAGAGGTTCTTTTAGGCATAGTTCATTTAGCCTAGGGTTGCTTGATAGGTTTTGTTCATTTAGTGTTTACAGCACTTTCTAAAACTGAGAAATAACACCTCCAACACCCTGTGAAACCCTGTAAGCATGACGGTAACATATTAGAATAGGTAGTTGGTTTGATTTTTACCCAACCCTCCTTCTATGTGAAGTTGTCTTCTTCTACTAATTGTAACACAGGTTCTCTGTCACAGTTTAAAGACATTCTGCCAAGCTACTTGCCAACTCTAAGAATACCCTGAAATATATTGGCATCACATTCAGGGTTTGCACCTGCATTGAATGTGTACAGAATACTGCCATTTCAAAAAAAAAAAAACAAAAACAGAGGGGGGCAGGAATAAAACATTTTATTCTGCCCTGCCTTTATGTTATATTGTAGGTAATTTAGAGTAGGATGTTTCTTTATCTTTCATGCAATGAATTAATTCTATTTAAATAGGATCATCTTATTAGCAGCATTTTAGCAATGTTGATCTAACACCATACCTCCATTGCCTCTATAAATAGTTATATTTAGTAATGTTTATGTGCTGCCTTTCAAAATGGTGGCCCAATTTTCAAGTGTGATAATCTCAGTCACTGAAGAATGAGAGGCTGAAGAAGGAGGGACAGACAAAAATTAGCTGACATGAAATAAATGGATGAATATGAGTGCAAAGGGGCACCAGATATGGTGAACATCTGGCAACAGTTTCTTCAGTTAGGGATAGCTGCCAAAGATGTAATCTTTTGACGAATATTATTTCATTTGAAGACACAAGCCTGACACATTTGATGAGTCAGGGAGCCACAGGAAGATAACACTGAGGCTTTCAATGTACTTGTTTTCTAAAGCCCTTACATCTACACCACACGTCAGCTGGTTCAGTCCATACCTCAGACTCACTACAGTACGTGTCTTTGAGCATGTCACTTAACAGTGTCAGAACATTAGAACAGCTTTGATGAAAACAGACCATTCAGCTCATTCATTTGCCTCATTTCTCCAAAATAACATTAAGCAGAATTTAAATCCTACTGTCTACCGCACTACTTGGTCATTTACTCAGTTTCTCTTTGGATCAGTGTAAAGAAAAAATTATTAACATTTGTGTGTAATTTACCCTTAACATGTTTCTGTAACAGGTGACTGCATCCTTGTATTCTTGTTGAAGAGATATTTTAAAACAATAGCTGGGACCCACCAAACAACTCCTGCTCATAATTTTAAAGATTTCAATAATGTCACCCATTAATTTCCATTTGTAAAAGGTTCAGCATCTTTCATCTTTCTTCAAAGCTCAAACACTGCAGTCCCAGAATCAACTTCGATGCTTTTCTCTCTTGATTTCCTCTAGCCCTGATATGTTTTTTTTTTTTTGTAATATGGAGACCAAACTGAACACAGTACTTAAGAGTAATGCTTATGCTTGACCTCCTTTGAATTAGGAAAGGACGGGAGGTGTTCAGTGGACTTTTTAATCTGTGAAGTACTAAGGACTTTTCCAAGATTTGGTTTCCTGGACTCTTTCTTTTCTTCTCCTCTTGTACTGACTGGCCATATATATATACAGTAAAATAAAACACTAATGACTCTGTCACATCATCATTTCTAGTTGTCTCGGCTTCTGTTTTTAGTTTCTCGTATACAAAGTATAGGGAAAGTATTGTAATTGTCCAAAAATTCAATGTTGAGATTTTGATGAACCTTGACATTTTAGACCTTCCTGACTTTCTCGTATACGAGGTATAGGAAAAGTATTGGAATCCTCCAAAAATTCATTGTTAAGATTTTGATGAATCTCGATGTTTTACACCTCCCTGACTTTCTTGTAGGGAAAGTATTGGAATCCTCCAAAAATTCCATTTCGAGATTTTGATGAATCTCGATGTTTTAGACCTCCCTGAGTCTGAAAATAACATTTTTGGAATTATGTCTGTGTGTCTGTGAGTGTGTGTGTGTGTGTATGTAAACACAATAACGCTTTCACTTAAGTCAACCAAATTTTGCATACATGTATTCGGTAGAAAACATAGATTTCTGTCAACTTTTGCGTTATTTCCGCTAATCGGAAGTAGTACTTTACCTTTTATTCATTGCACTGCAGTGTCTGATTTATTAACTTTACTTTTATAATAATTGTTCAATATATTATTAATACAATTTGATTTGTTGTTGATGGTTCTTTAATGTACATAATATAAAAATATAATCATTGTTTTGCGGTTTACATCTCAAATATCCATCTCTATATCTGAGTATGTGAGAAAGTCTAGAGGAGACCACTCTCGATTTTTTTTCCTGCAAATTTCTTCTTCACACTATTTGGATGTGAACAGTGAAGAGTCCACTACTTCTTCTTCTCATAATGTGTACTTTCAAGTTTCAAACCTCTCAAAGTGCATTCACATCAAACGCTTTTACTACGAGTAATACTTTACATTTACATACATATCTGTAGTACTAGGGTGTTGTACCATGTTAGCCATTATGAATGTAGTGAGAAGTCAAGCAAAATGACACCTTTTATTGGTTAACTAAAAAGATTACAATATGCAAGCTTTCAAGGCAACTCAGGCCCCTTCTTCAGGCAAGATTACATATTTTAATCTTTTTAGTTAGCCAATAAAAGGTGTCATTTTGCTTGACTTCTAACTACTTATGTAAATAGAAAGCATTTCCACTCTATTAATGTGCTGCTCTATAGTCCACAGAAAGTGTGTCGCATTGTGCAAGCATGTAGTGTGGTGCATAACTTGGCATACAATCATAGCTTGCCTGTACCTGAAGGGATACGGTATGATGAACCTGACCCACCAAATGATCAGTCAAAACAGATAGCGTTACATCTTTGTTTGAATGTAATTAGCAGAATGCAAAAACAAGTAGTCAGTTGCAGTATTTATTTTTTAACCAATTCATTTAATTTGTGGTCAATATCACATAGTATAGCCCTTATATTCCTTAGTTCATTGGCCACATCTCTTACAGCATCCACTATTGCAATTTGTAACCCCAGAACAGCGTCCCTCTGCACACAGCCAGATGGTTGCCCAGAGGTTTCCGAGGCAGAGGAGTGAGCGCAGCCAGCGCCCAAAGAAGTGCTAGACACAGCACTGGAGTCGTGTCATCTGCATGGGGGTTAGCGTTTGTAATATTCTGAAATAGAATAAACAGACTCGCTTTTCACAACAACTTTGATATCTGACCACTTGTTTTTTAGTTTGGGCACTGCGCGACTTTCTGAATTTGAACTTTCGATTGTCTCTGCCATGCTGTATCACTCCATAACTTCCTTTTGTTACTTATACCACTGTTTAAGCCAACAAATAGTACGTTTTACCTTGCTTCCGCTTCATATTCCATGAAATTTTTCTTTTTTCCACGTGCTTTTGCCATTGTCTTTTAACGAAATACTAAACGAAAGGACCTGTTTATATTCATTGCATATTCACATATGATAAATTCTGCAAGGTGTTGGGGTGGGGCTGCAGGCACATGCATGTGCATTAAATTTAATGTTCATTGGCATTTATTAAAGGGGAATTGCATGGAACTTGGCGTATGCACAGTTTTATGCATCTGGGTTTTTTTGTGCGATTCCAATTCCACTTTTGCCTGTAGGTCACGTTTTAGTGTGAATTCTATACATGGCATTATACATGAGGCTCCTTGAGATGGTGTCTGTTACAGAGAGGTGCTACATGACATGGCATTTGTAATTAATTTAATGTTTGCTTCTTGGTAGATAAACAAGTAACACTGGAAATATAAGATGTCTGACAAATGAAACAGAATCACTCAGTCCATTAAGCTTGTTTGGATAGCTGATAATTAAATTGTCCCATGATTTCATTCATATGCTTATTACAAGTTGCCATCATCATCATTTTGACCATACAATCTTGGTAGTTTGTTCCATTACTGCTTAAAATAGTGTTTCCCTGGATTATGTCTTCAATGATGTACTGTTATTATGAAAAATTGCAATGACAAGGGTAAGGGATCAGGAGATAAGACGGAGTTGATAGACAACAGAGGTCAAGACCAGAAAGTAGTTAAGAAAGACAATAAATCCCAATATGCTAAACAGAAATCAAAGTTAAATAAACTTAAACAATAAACAAACAAGCCCATAAAGTTCAAAAACAGGAGAATAAGGATACACGAAGTATGTATTATGTCTGCAGCCTTGAAGAGAAACTAAACATTATAGTGGTGGCTTTTTATCCCGTTCCAAATGTGAAATTGCGCACTTTGAATATTCAGTTGGTTGATTACAGATCAACAAAACCTCATGAAATCACGGTGCCCTGTGAAAAACCAAACTGGCATCAGAAATATTGCAAAATTTTTTTAACAATGTTAAATACAAACTGGGCAGCAAGGTGGCACGGTGGGTAGTGCTGCTGTCTCGCAGTTATGAGGCCTGGGTTCACTTCCTGTGTCCTCCCAGTGTGGAGTTTGCTTATTATCCCCGTGTCTGCGTGGGTTTCCCCCGGGTGCTCCGGTTTTCTCCCACAATCCAAAGACATGCAGGTTAGGTGCATTGTCGATACTAAATTGTCCCTGGTGTGTGCTTGGTGTGTGTGTGTGTGTGTGTGTGTGTGCATTCCCTGCGGTGGGCTGGTACCCTGCTCAGGGTTTGTTTCCTGCCTTGCACCCTGTGTTGGCTGGGATTGGCTACAGCAGACGCCCGTGACCCTGTAGTTAGGATATAGCGAGTTGGATAATGAATGGATGGATAAATACAAACTGAAAATAGAAGCCAATGTTCAAGTCAAGTGGTCCATTTATCAAAACCCAAAATGGGCCAAATTCACCTTTAATTAACTTCCACTGACGTTGAGCAAGTGATTCAATGTTTCACTGAAAGAATTCTGCTAAATTAATTTAATCAATGCCTTTGAAAAGATTCCTCTGTATCCTTCTCTGCTCTGGACTAATGATGAGCAAACCCTACTGAATAAGCCCCTTATCAAAATGGTGTAATATTTTCATATAACCTACATACATCCTTTTGTATACTTTTAATCATCTCTAGATTACTTATAATACATAATACAATGTAAATAATTGTTTAGGGGATAATGACAAGAAAAAAATGTACATGTTCAGTACAGAAGCAAGCAACGTAGGCCTAACTAAATAGTATACACATCAGCAACAATGTAACATTTTCTCTCTTTCAACACTTATAGATTGCTCACGCTTGCTCTCTCTTTCTCACACAAGCTGTGCTAACATTCACCAAAAGTTGTTGGCTCATTTTTATTTTAATGATGCCTGCTGCTCCCCTTGTGGATCTGTCTGCAAAACTGGCACTCAGAGGGGCTGTCCAGTAACTGAGGTGGACCTGTTCATAGATCCTTATCACAGTTATGTACCTTATGCCATGAGAAACACTTACTAACATGGTAACCCACTAAGCTGCAGTATTTATGATGATATACATCATGATCGCTGATAAATGAATAGATTAATGGATGGAATAATGTGTAGGTGGATGCCTGTAGAATATTCTGAACCTAGGCAGATTAGGAGCCTGACTCTGTGTCAATGGCTGGTAGTCCAGTTACTCAAGTACAGTGATTTGTCCTCAAATGCTCCAAAGCACACTTTTAAAATGAGTTACAGTAACAAAATAAACCTCTTAGAAATATTACACATGCACCATAAAACTGTTTTTTGTTTGGCTTTGACTTACAGTAAATCATATCCATTGTAAATGTGTCACCACACTGCCCTTTTATTTTTAGCTTCACTGAAGTGAATTTATGTTGAAAACAAAATCTTGAAAGGCTTGTATCCTGCGAGTCTGAGCAAAGACTAGATATGTATGTGGAATGAACCAATACTTTTAATTTGTTATTGAAAGTATTCATTTTTACGTGGCAGACGTGAGCAGTAATGGCTGGCCTTCCTCCAAATAATGAGAGATGCTAGTTTGTCTTCACCATCCCCACTAGCTAATTTTCTGGCAAGTCTCAACATTATCAGTCCATTTTGTAAAATTCACTTAATAGACGTTTATGGTGATGGGGAGACCAGAATGCATTCTGGCAGAACTTGGCACAAAGCAAGAAGCAAACCCAGAAGGGGTACCCATAGTCTTAACATCAAAAATAAACATCAGTGTCCTCAACATTAGTAAATCATTGCATCATCAAAGATAGTCTACTAGTCCCACATGACAGACAGATGCACAAATGTAGTTCAAAGTGATCATTTTAGCATTGCAGGAGGTCTCAACTGTAGTCCCGGATGGCTGCAGGTTTTTTCTTCCAACTCAGTTGCTTATTTAGAAGCCAAGCTTTTAATTTTATACCTGCTTGTAGTTTATTCTGCAACATGTTATTCTTATATATCAGATTTATCATTTTTCAAGAATTTGTAACTCTCTCTCCTTAATTTTCTTCTCTCCCATTTTTTTCTAAATATTTTATTAAAACAAAATTCATTTGTAGGCGTCATTAAAATGTTGTCAGGATGTCACAAGGGTCCCATTTCTGTTTTTTATTTTTTCATTATTTTGCTTCCTTTCTTTCTTGCTAATGTGTTTTTTTTAAGCTGTTCTTCATTAATTGTTTAATTTGTTAATTACTTTCCTTTACTTACTTGTGTTTGTTCAGTTAAATCACTTCTGTCCTCTTAGTTATTTAGAAGTGTGGTCCTCTACATATCGGCTATTTAGCAAGCAGTGGACACTACTTCTTTGCAGTGGCGCTAATATCTCAAGTGTGTTATTCTGCTTCCTTTGTGTAGGATACCATTACCCAGCTGGAATGTTATGCCAACAGATTCTTGACTGGGTTTGGTTCACAAGGTTAGGGGGGCTCAGAATTTTTATGCTGCAAGACCCAATGGTTGCCTCAGATGCTCTTTAGGCTCTTAGGATCTGTAAGACTTGAAGGAGTCTCAGTGAGCTCAGAGGTGACCTGTAAGTGCTTCATGGTTGGCTGTAGTGGTATTGGAAGTAATCGTGCTTCTATGATATCCAGCTTTTATACATTTTTTGTATGTAGTTCTTAACAATCTATATATGGATTAATATGTTTTGAAACTCAAGAAATTCAAATTTGGGGTTTAAATTTGTGTAGAACTAATTCTGAAACAGTTCATTGTGTAATCTTGTTTTATCGTGACACCATTTTGTTTCCAATCTGAACGCTGCCATGTTATGTGACTGCCATCTCTATGAAGATCCTTCCCAGAATTCAATGGGCTGCACTCATTTGTGACATCGTTTTTGTAATGTTATAAATATTACCCCACACTTTTCTGGGGTATCTGAGCTTAATGTATAGTATACAGTACATCTTGTTTCACTGCACTAAAAGGTCTTTATTTTGTCCTTCCTGTTACTGTTTTTTGACTTTTGAATTTTCAACTGCTTTTTGGCTTTGATGAAAGATCTTCTTGACAGGTTTTGATCTTTGACCCACATTGTTACTTTCGATTCTCCTGGTTATTTTTTACTGTCTCTTGCAAGTTAGTATACTCATAACCAGCCTTATAAGGTTATAAGGGGCTCCACATCTTCACTTTGAGGGGTGTGGAGTCAGGACCAGAGCAGAGCTAAGGGCTCATCAGGTGGGGAGGAAGAGGAGGCCATTGTGATGAAGAAGAGGGAGACTGAGAGGCTTTACATACAGCTAGCCTGCACTAAAGGAGTATTGGAAAGCCCAAAAGTTGTAATATTTTCCTTCGTGTACTTTTTTAAAATTGTTTGAATAAAACCTCGTCCTGACGATCATCTAGACTATACTGGTGCCTTTACGGGTATGGGGTCTGTTTCTTGTCACCCCCAACATGTCAGACTCTTTTGTAAAAAATCGGGAGTGATCTCCCCTAGACTTTCTCGTATACTCAGATATGGGAATAGATATTTGAGGAGTAAACTGCAAGACAATGATAATATTTTTATATTATGTACATTAAAGAACCATTAACAGCAAATCAAATTAAATTAATAATATATTGAACAATTATTATAAAAGTAAAGTTGAATAAATCTAACTCTGCAGCTGCAAGAATAAAAGATAAAGTACCACTTCCAGTTAGCGGAAATAGCTGAAAAGTTGATAGAAATCTACCTTTTGTACCTAATACTTGTATACAAAATTTGGTTAACCTAAATGAAACCGTACTCAAGTTACCATGGTTACATACACACACACACAAACAGACACACAGACATAATTGCAAAAATAGTATGGTATAGTAATAGGGAGGTATACAACTTCGAGATTTATCATAATCTCAAAATGGAATTTTTGGAGGATTCCAATACTTTTCCTATATTTCATTTGCGAGAAGGTCAGGGAGGTCTAAACATCAAGATTCATAAAAATCTTGACATTGAATTTTCGGATGATTACAATACTTTCCCTATACTTCGTATACGAGAAAGTAATTAATAACTATACAGTTTGGGCTTTGTTGTTTTTTGAAATTTTGGTGTTGTTATTTCAGATTTTGTAATTTGGAATATGCACTCTTGACTTTTGTTGTCATTTGAATATCCTTGCATCTTATTCTTTTCTTGCATTTAGAATCTCTGAATTTTGTGCTTTGTGATTTGAGTTTAGCAAATTTGTGGTTGTGTGTAATCGATTGTTTTTTAGCATATTTATTTTTCACCAAATTAACATATGTTAATCAAGTTCTTTGTGGTTAGAGATTTTGACATTCTCAACAAGGTTTATTATAGTTATGGTTTCTACTACTTGTTTTCAGAATAATTTTGTGTAATTTGCTTTGTCAAACACAAAAGAACCTGGCATTTCATGATTAGCACATGCAAGTGTTAGGCAGTGAACTGTTGGTGTCTCTGTCATTTGCGCCTCTGTGCTGACTGCACTGGATGGATCAATACGTGTGACAAAAATCATAGTAAATTGAGAGGGCAAAAATTCAAAACAAATAGACATGTAAACTGAGCTAAAATATTAATCTTAAATCATAGTCAACAAACATAGTCAACAATTGTTTAAAGGTGTAAGTTGCACAATGCTACCTTTATGCTCATGACCCAGATAGGATACACGACGCACAACTGGTTAGCCTTGTCTAGCAAGTTCATAGAAACCATGAACCAAAAAATCCTCAAAATGGTGGCGCCCATAAGAAAAAACAAAACAGCATGGCGGGAGATCTTTGCTTATTTACAACATCAAGATTCCTTGACTTGTAAAACAAGGTCTAAATAATTTGCAAAGGTTAAGGAGAATTTATTAAAAAAAAATCAAGGGTAAAAAGCTTGATCATGACTCTCTTATTGAAGTAGAAAACAGTAAATGCATATGCATAAGACTGAAAGAAACAATTAAAGTTTTGAAATCTTTAAAACCCATCAAACTAAATGACTTACTCAATGATATTCATTTGTAGCTTTCATTTACGTAATCTTAGCAAGTCCTGGACTGTTGTGGCAAACACTTACAAATACAAATCATTTTAATGGGCTGTCAGATGGTGCTTTGGAAATATGAAAAGGCGCTGAAAAATAATGAGTGAGTCTGGTAATCTTCCTTCAGTTGCTAGTCATAGTGATCTGACATCCTCAAGGTAACAAGATCCACCTCTGTTGGTACATTTTGTGTTTTGTAGTGTCCCTCTGGACTAACAAGAAATAAAACTTTAAAATCTCTCCCTCTCTTTCTCTTTATGTTTATGGCCGGGTGCCCTTCCTGACCTCAACCACGTTTAGTTTCCTTTCAGAACATGCAAGTGGTTTAATGCAAGAGAAAGAGTAGAATTACGTTGGAACAAAAACCTGCATCAACTGCAACCTCCAGAACCCTGTTGCAATATATATTTTGCTGACATTTCAACCCAAGAAAACTTAATGTACTTGATCAGTATACATTAAATAGTATAAATACTTACAGAGTCATTCACTGAGGCAGAGACAAGTCCTGAATGCCTTGTAGGGACTTGGCCACTACATTACACTGCCTAAATGGAGAAGTACAAGTGAAGTAGTAGCGTTAGGATTTCATTAAAAAGCGGGCCTAATGTGATTTTAATTGATTCATTTTAAAGGATGTATTAGAAGTCCACTCATACCAATGTAAACAGGGTCATCAGGTCTAGATGAATGATTTTTGTTAACACTAATTCAGATTCACTTAGAGGTTGGGAACATGCACTGATACAGTGCACTGCTACATCTACTACACAACAAGCCACCTCAGGGTCCCAAATTAGGACCTGAGTGTAACAGGTGACACCTCAGCACCACACTAGTTTGAATGGAGTGGAACAATGTGAGGTTTTTTACAGTGGCTGGAGTGCCAATCGTACCACCAACCCGCACGTTTTCCCTGCAGGTTGGAGGAACTGCTTGCAGGGTTGGATGCAGGTTAACGTCATACCCAGGATGGAGCAATTACAGGTTAAGGGCCTAGCTCAATGGCCCAATGGAGTGGAATCACTTCTGGGATTTATGGGATTTAACCAATAACCTTCCAATTGCCAGGGCAGATCCTTAGTGTCATAGACACCACTCCACCCTAGATGTACTTACAAATGGTGAAAGTAAACCGAATCCCTACCTTTTGATGTTATGTTTGAGATACTATCCCATAGCCAGGCACAAATGGCCAGATAACATCCATTATAATTTTGATCAGTAACTTTAACAAATTAACGTAATTTCTGAATTTACAAAACAATGCACTATAACTTTCAAGTACAGTAAAACCTTGATTATCCATCAGGGGTCAGGACCAAAGCTGTAAAGGATAAGAGAAAAGACAGAAAATGGAACAGCTACTGTAAAAAAGATATACAGAAGATTAGTTTAGCGAATAGTTGTGGTTATTTACAAAACAAAAACATAATATAGTATTAACAAAATTAATTAATTCATACAATATTGTGATGACCAGCGTAATAAACAAACACAACTCAGAGTAACTGGAATTTTCTATGTTTTACTTAGAGTCTTCATTCCTTAACAAATGGTGCCCTGTTTTAAACTCTGTTATCTGGGTTACGGAGCCAAAACAATGAAAGAAAGATTTCCCTGCCAATCAGTTTATCACCTGCCACCCACATTCTGTCTTTCTCCATACCTCAAAAATTCCTTCTTATTGTCTCCTGACTCCCTACCCTTCTTTCCACTGTACCTTCCTTTTCTCCTGTCACTCATCTCCTAACAGGCATGTCTGCTCCTTACAGAACAGAAGCCCTTCACACAGTCCCATCACTTACAGCATTCATTCCACCATTTCTGCTCCCTCACAGTGCATCACAAGCTGCCTCCACGTCACAATATATTAATAAGACATAAAAGAATTTCAAAAGAAAATTACAGTACAAAAGAACATTAATACAGAATAACTTTACCATCAGTGGTTTCCATTTTTGACACATTTTCCAGTTTTGTCAGCATCACAATTTATATCACTGTTCACTGTTGTTTCTCCTACTCTGTAAATTGAAACAATACTTGAAGCACTTTTGCCGTTTCGTAAATGTTTAATAATTTACATTTTTTGTGACAATACCAACACTGCACGCATATGTTTTTTGGCTATAGCAATGTACAGTAGATTAATTACAACAAAAGAGAAAAGCTATGAAATGTTATTAAAACTGAAGGTACATAACTAACAGTTTGATTTCAAAATGTGGCATTAAACATGTTACTGGGGAAGAACATTATGTGAAAGCACAAGGGAGAGATGTTCCAATGCGCAGTGTACCACCTCGCAGTAGTAGTATACAGTAATAGATAGGCGCTGGCATGTGCAATTTTTTTTTTTTTGTTAACAGAGACTGACAGTTCAACAAGTGATAGATAATCAAGGTTTCACTGTAATTAATGTTTAGAACATGCATGATTTGTGTGTTTCCAGTCTCTGAATCTACAAATGAATCTGTTATCAATGAGGTTACCAGCAAAATCTTGTGTTCCAGCCACATACTGTATCTGATGTAGCAATGCACTACAAGGCTGTGCGCTTTAATCGCTGTACTGTGAATATCAAACAAATCTGTAACACTTGCCAATCCTTTGACATTTGGTGGTGGAGTGGTTGTAGATTTTCCAGCATGCTCAGTAGTGGTTCTGGCAGCAAACCCATTGCTAAAGTTAACACAGCTAGCAATACAATACAATACAACTCATTTTTGTATTGTAATCTTCACTGAGCACTGTGAACAATTCTCAGTTAAAATACATGTACAGATTATACTAATTACTAAATACAGAACTGGTGCATATATAAACACAGATTAAAACACACAAAAAACAAGGCAGAAATGATTAAACATACATTTTCAACCAACTATAGCTGTCCATTATTTAATTGATGAACTATGGTCAGCTGACAACAATGGAGATTAAAATCATACAAGAGAAAGTCAAATATCAAATCACAGTCCTGCAAACCACGGCCAACTGGCCACCCACCCGTTCCTGGTTTTTCCATTGTGGAGTCTGTGCTGGCTGTCCAAGCTGATGAGAGAATCGTTCCATCTGATGATTCCAACGCTCCTTTATCCATGATAACTTTTCCATATGCCAAGTGCCACATCCAGATACTGAGAAGAGCTTTAGCAGTGGAAGTTTTACTTGGCATTAGGACATCATTGTCAACATCAGACTCTGGAACATTTTATAATTCTGTTTGTTTCCTTTCTCTAATGAGACTTGTTTGTCGAAACATTTTTAATGCTTATCATACCTTGTTCACGATTTCCTCCAACAGCATACTGGTAAATTCAGTACGTTATGTCCTGTTAACATCACATGTTTTGAGCTTCTGTGATTGGCGAAATATAAAGTCAATCTTATTTTCTAAACATTGCTAGGTAGATGTACGCTGTTAAATCAACAGCAACAACAACAATATTTATTTCTACAAATTGCTATCCATGTAGAAATACTTTTTAAGAGATCAATTAATGCTTATAGTGATAAAGGAATAGTGGTGATTTGCTATGTAGGTTCATAACTAATTAATATTTTCATCAAGGGAGGTGTATATTAAAATGTCTGCAAGCAGTATGGACTAGTTTATATTTATATAAAAAAAAAATAATCAAAAAATCTAAGCCAATGGCCACGTCAGTGGGCATAGGCCTGCCCGGGCCCTATACTGGTGCTAAAATAAACGAAAGGAAAAGTAACACTTGAAAAAGTTGTCTGTGTTGCTTCAGTATAATTTAAATTTATATTTGCAATGTTCAGCTTATAAACTGTCATCACCTTTACTATAATAAACTGTAAAACAAGCGATTTCAGTGACCTGCTTTGAAAACAATAGCAATTTAAAGCTTCCCTTAACTTGCTAGAAACACAATGGTGCCATGGTTAGTGCTCCAGAAGCTCCAGGAGACTGCCTATGATTCCCAGCTTCCTCACAGTTGGATTTCAGTTTGCATGTTCTGCCAATGTGAGAGTTGGTGTCTCTCCAAGCCTATTAGGCAGATTAGTGATCCTGTATTTTCCTGGTGTGAATGATTATGCTGTAGTGCCCTGTACAGATTAGCTGCAACTCCCTGACATCAAAAAATCATCTTAAGTGAATTTAGCAAACAGATAATTAGTTTACTTTTTTAAAAAATAATACTTCTTTGGTAACGTGTTGAGTTTCCAAATTCAAATAATGGGTACATGTGGTCCAAACCTGAATGGAACAAATGCCCAGTATAAGTATTAATTCTTGGCCAGTCAGTTAACCTATAAAATATATGTCTGTGGGAGCAAATCAGAATCTGTGGAGTAAGCCCATGTGAAGACAGGGAGACCATGCCATCTGAACACAGACAGCGACCAAGTCAAAAATCAAGCCTGGGCTTCCAGGAACAGTGAGCCAGTCTCAGCACCACCATGCTGCAGATCTTTGAAGTAATGCTATAATTACCTTCAATTATTTATATTTAATTACAATAATTTAAAGCCAAACTCAGCTTTGAAACTTAAACTGTAGATTTCAACAATCCTGAAAAGCTTTATGCTGAAACATTCTTTACCATTAGTTTTTTCATCAATCGTCATTTAAAATGGTAATTAGGAAAAAATGTTTAAAATGCTCTGCTGAACTGGAAATAAAGAATGCGCAGCGATCTGTCTCTAGGATTTAATTTGTTGGGTCTAAAATGCTTAGTCACTCCGTGTTGAGAATAGAAGCTCATTTAATTCAGTGTCAGCATTCCTGCTGTTACGTGCCACGTTAAAAACAGTAGCGTGAAAGCAGCAGCTGTGCCACCATTTGTAATCTTTAGAACTCATCCCCCCTTCAAGTAGCCTTTGAGCAAAGGAAGTGAGGTTGAGAAACATGCAGAAAAGATATATGTCTCCATCTTTACAATATTTTTGTTCCTCTTCAGTATTGTGTTTGTCCATCCGTGTACTTTCCTTGCACCTGTCCACCCAATGGACTATAATAATAATAATAATAATAATAATAATAATAATAATAATAATAATAATAAT
>JANRMT010062837.1:58505107-58548185 GCA_026402145.1 Polypterus bichir lapradei
ATAATAATAATAATAATAATAATAATAATAATAATAATAATAATAATTAATTACATTTATATATAACACTTTCAATGTATTCAAACCACTTTACACAGTAAATGGGGAGCCACATCAACCACCACTAAGGTGCAGCATCCACCTGGATGATGTGATGGCAACCATTTTGCAACAGTATGCTCACCACACATTAGTTGTTATGTGGTGAAGGGGTGAGAGATAGTCAACCAGTCAGAGACAGTCAGAGGCCGGAATGACCAGGCCATGGTGTACAGTTTAACCAGCACATCAGGATACACCCTGCTCTTTACAAAGGATACCCAGGGATTTTTAATGACCACAGAAAGTCAGGACCTTGGTTTTAGGATGGCACTATTTTTATACCACAGTTTCCCTGTCACTGCACTTGGACATTGGGATCCACTTTCAGACCACAGGGGTAGGCACCCCCTGCTGGCCTAACGAACCCCTCTTCCAGCAGAAATCCAAGCTTTTTCCTTGTTCATCTACCATCCAAGTACTGGCTGGGCCCAAACATGCTTAGCTTCAGGTGGGTGACCTGTTCTGAAGTGCATGTGGTAAGGCTACTGGCCATAAACCCCACTCCCCACAGAGTCACTACCAGATTACATTTTTGGCAATGCTGCCAAACCTATACATCTTGAATAACCACTGATACCCAAAATTTGTTGAAAACACTTGTAGGGAATAGATCTTACTTGTGTTGTTATACAGTATTTCCACAGACTGATAGATGGTGGTACGCTGAAGCCTTAGAAAGACATTGTGGGGTTCTTCCCTAGAAATTCTGTGGTAAGAGAATCATGCACAAAAGCCCTAGTGTCTCATTTATCAGACTTTGCTTATATTCGAGCCTGAACATATGCAAAAAACAGGAAACTGCATACCCCCTAAAAAACTCAGCTTTATGAAACCTTGTGTATGAACATTAGTAGGCAATTTATCTTTGCTGTAATAAATCACAATCATCTTGTAAATGTGTAAACATGAATGTGCCTCAAACTCCATCTGGTTGCCACAACCTTGAAACAAACTTTGCTAATCAACCTCACACATATTTAATCAAATTGCTGCAGATCTTCATTGGCTGTAGAGCAGTCTCCCACCTGACCCATCCATATACCTTCACATGCACTTATGGTACACTCTACATGACACTGTAGCACTCCTCTGAGTTCGGGAAAAGGCAAAAGGCACCAGCATCTAGTAGCCACTATCACTTAGTCACAATTGCTGCTACAATGAATAGTATAGGCCATTTGAAACACTGAGGGTCCAGCCAGTTACATTACCAACAAGCCAGCCATCATGTACAGCACCTTCAGCAAGTTGTCTGCCAGCACTACTTTGCCTCAAAATCATTGAATCATGGGTGAACTGGGCCACCATGTTTTCTTAGTCTCATCTTGGCATTAATGGAATGTAATGGCTTACAATTAATCAAAGCAATTTCTCGCCCTTATTGTAACATGAGTGCTGTCAATTGTCCTGATTACATTAGGAAAACCAGACACTATTGAAAATTACACCCACATCATACAGAAACTTAATGTAGCATCTCGTTTTTAGGTTAATGGATTCCAGTACAGCGAGCACAATGGAGGTCAAGCTTGGTTGAGATAATCCTGACCTGTTGGCCTGTTCCCTCTGGTAGGTTCCATTTGCCAAAACGTCAACCATTGTTAAAACTTGGATATGAACAGATGTAGGTTGATATCGGCAGTCTGTCTTTCTAATGCCAGGCCCAACTCAGTTCCAAGGGAATGGCTCCTTCTCTTTGTATATGACAATTTGCAATTTGTCTTCAAGCAGCACCACACAGGCTGTAGGGAATGATATTTATAGTTTTCTGTACACAGGGAGTTATTCAGATATGGGTTTTTACTTATTGCATTGGTTTCTAAACCTGAGAAATGTCAACAGGTAGTTGACATAAACTAATTAAAAAGAAATGATCTTCAGTGCAAATACAAAGTATTGACCCTCTTGAAAGGAAACTGAAATAGAATCTATACATCATGTTCATCAGTTGTAAGACTTATGTTTACACTTATGTTTACACAAATTATAATCATGGCTTGGTGATATGAATTATTATGTGTGTGAGTCGTCATTTAGTTGGATTGACTACATTTTCCTTCTTGATTAAGGGTATCAACATTTCCCCCTTTATCTGAAAAGCTGCATACGGATGGGTCAGAGTTGCCATTTACATACGCATGTTCTCCCATTAAATTTTTTTTAGGGTTAAGGTTAGGGATTTTTTTAATGGAAAGCTACTAACACAAACGTTTCAAGCCTATTTTTCTGTATATACAAGTTTTATAAATCTGACCCCTGATGCCGATAGAGAGAGAGTAGTACCCATATTATGGTATCAGGAAACTGGCTTATCATCTCTGAAGTCTGTGAGAAATTCCTCCACTTTTTCCATAACAAAATTAAAGATCTATATAATTCAACTAACATAAATACATCATCCGTTTATATCTCTCCCTGTTTTCCCACTCCATCCAGCTCCTTCTTTAAGTTCTCACCAGTCACATCTGCTTTATTTAATGACCTGCTTTGTAAGATGAGACCGACTACTTGTGTACTGGACCCCATCCCCAGCACACTACTTAAATCCTGCCTTCATGCTATAATCCCGACTGTTACAACAATAATAAACTCATCCCTTGACACTGGCTCTGTGCCTCTCACTTTTAAAATCGCTTCTGTAACCCCAATGTTAAAAAAGTCTTGGTCTTGATGCTGACAAAAATCTTAACAATTTTTGGCCTATTTCTCACTTTTCTGTCAAAAGTTTTTGAGCGTGTTGTAGCCTCCCAACTCACCAACTACTTAACTTCTAATAATTTGATCGAACCCTTTCAATCTGGTTTCAGGGCGCAGCACAGCTGTGAAACTGCTCTGCTACACGTAACCAATGATTTGCTTATGGCAGCAGACTCTGGACAAACCAGCATATTAATTCTATTAGACCTCAGTGCAGCATTTGACACTGTCAGACATGACATTCTACTGTCCAGAATGGAGAACATGCTGGGTATCTCTCTCAACATGCTCAAAAAATGACATCACATAGCTAAAAAGAACCCTTCAAAACTAAGGAATCATAATGCTGAGCTTATAGGCCCCTTCTAGCCATATGGCCTTTGTACTTGAAATTGGGAGGTAGTCATTAGAAAAGGTCTCAAATGGCTGAATGAAGGAGGGCCAGGGATGAGAAGGAGAGTGGAACTGGAAAAAAGGTGAGCAGACAAAAGCATGCAATAGTGGATAAGGGGACTAGTCACCTTTTCCTGGGAGGTTTTGTTTTGGAAACAATTATGAACTGCACTTATTTTTTTTGTTATATTTTTTTTTAAATCTGATAATTACACACACTCTTCTGCATTCTGTCTCTTATTAATATCCCAATGGCCACTTCGTCCAAATGCTTGACATTCTTCCCTTAGCACTAATACCCTTCAGAGACATCTGTCATCCCCTGATCTTGTTATTCCTTCATTTTGTTAAATAAATACCCCACGTCTGGTTGTCACTTTGCTCTCAGTGGTCATCTTAGGTTAGGAGTCAGCTCCCAAGCACCTTTAAACTCCATATACTTTACAATAGGGCCACCTATGTGCATCTATTCATCAGAAATACTGATCAGATTATGCTAAAGCGTTCTTCACAGTGAATATGCTGTTATTTCCAGTGACTTTGTTTGCTGAATATCTCTCTGTTATAAATAAAAATCCTGGAAAGGAAAAGCAGGGCAACGAGACATGATCTTCTCGGAAGTTCTCGGAAGACACTTAAAAGACCCACGAGATGCAAACAATGTCAAATAAGAGCACGGCCAGCAAAACACTTGTGTAAAGGCACGTAGCACACACAGATGCTGTGCTCTCAGCACATATAAAGCGTATAAAAACGTTCTAGATGAAAGAAAAGCATGGAGAAAAGAGACCCCAAAGCGTTGGAGAGAAAAAAAAGGCAGATAAGAGATTATGAAAGCAGTAGAATTCGAAAGGCTCAAACAAATGATGGCGCGAGACACATGCAGAGAAAAGTAAAGAATATGAAAGCAGTAAAATTCGAAAGTATTGTAGCATCCCAGCCAGGTTGAAGCATTTTTTGTTTTAAGTGACTGTTAGTTCCGATTGGGGGAGAGCAGAGTACAGCACAGAGGACTGATAGCGGGGTATTGATTGATGCAGTAAGGGGGAGGGGGCGACACCCGGGGGATGAGGGGTTGGAGAGGGCGCTAGAAAGTTGTGTTTGGGGTTACGAAGTCGGCGATTGTTCAAGTAAAACTTTTGTGACACTTTATTACGTCAGTTGCTACAGTATCAAAGAAAGATAGTAAAGATCACATTAACGCAAACAAAAAAAAATTTTAACAGGCGACAAGAAAGGTAATGTATATATTCCACGAATAACATTAGACACCAAAGGAGATCGTGATATGCCATTCATATTAAAATGTTTACAGTTTCACGTGAGAATAGCTTTTGCTATGACAATTAACAAATCAAAGGGACAAACATTAGAAAAAGTCAGATTATTTATTACAGAAACAGAAGCAATATTCACTCATGGGCAGTTATACATTGCGTTGTGACAATGTGTCTCCAAAAATGGAATCAAAATTCAATGTGATCTTGAAAAAAAGGTAATTCAAAATATTGTTTTTAATGAATCTTTCAAGTAAAAGTGCAAATAATGAAATTGAAACAATTCCAAAGAAAAAAAAAGCTTTTAAAATTGTATATCCGATTACCCACGAGAGACACTTTAACTAGCTCCCAGCTCTTAAAACAATGAAAAGCGACAAGCAAAACACGCAGATGAACCGACCACTTCTCCTTGCGTACGTCCAGCCACACTAACCCACCCCTCTTCACAATGCGAGCAGCAGAGACACGAAGTGGCAAAAAGGACAGCAGTTGTACAGGCTTTAAAATGATCAACGGGCAGCACGATAGCAGCTGCCCCCCTTAACAAAGCCAGCAGCGTTATATGTCCTGCAAGAAAGACATTTAACCACGCCTGGGGCCGGAAATAAAGGACACCAAAGTATTGTTTTTACAATGTCACGCGAGACAAGGCAGTGAGCCATCATTTAAAACAAGTCCACGGACATCTAACCTAGCAATTGTTGGATTGCTTTTGGCAGTCACGCATTTTGTGCTCCCAACTCCTAAAACAACGATATGCGACAAGCAGAACAGGCAGCTCGTCAGGAGCAGAAAGACAGCAGATGATCCGACGGTATATCCTAAGCGTGTGTTCAGCTACCCCCCCTTCACAACGCGAGCAGCATTATGCGTCCTGCGAGAAAGAGATGTAACCATTCCCGGGGCCGGAAATAATGACAAGTATTGTTTTTACAAAAGTTTTTAAAGTAAAACTTAAAATAATACATATGTAACAATTCCCATGAAAATAACAATCTCTTTAAATTGTATATCTGGTAAACCAAAAAAAGGGGTGGGTGAGCGAAGCGAGCAGGGGGCGGAGCCCCCTAGTTTTGCTATAAAATTATTGTGCGGTTGACATAGACAAACTTTTTTTTTCTTAGTACCCCGTGTTGCTTTGCAAGACCAGTGTAACATCACAGAGCTGTAGCAAGCATGCAAGGAACTTTTACACATGCATACTGTAAATGTTCTCCACCTCACACATTTTATGTGTCTCCCCAATCTTCTCTGCAGCTGTGTGAGGTCACTACCCGCACATTATTCTAACTGGATTTGCACCCTGCATGCATTAAAAAAAAAAAAAAACTAAAGAGAAAACTTGCAATACTTTCATTTAAAGGGTTCATTAGTTGACCATAATGAGAATATTATGAACACTGCTACTAAATACAGTTTGTATAACACTGATTCTGCTGTGAGAAGTGGAGTACATATACAATTGGCCACACGGTTAATGATGAGTCAAAACAAACCTTAAAGCATCCCTCTCACTTCCACTTCCTGAGTCAGAAAACACACGAGACATTGTGAAATAATAATAATAATAATGAAAAGTTTATTACAAAGAAAAAAGAGTGAAGCATCTGAACAGATAAATCAGAAACAAAAAAAAATATCCTTGCCGGCCGAAACACAACTTGGAAAAATGCAGCCTCAAAGAATGGAACTCGACAAGTACAATAATATATCTAATTTTTTATGTATTGCTACTTGTGGCTATTTGCTGTATTTTGTTTGTGGGTTTCATTCCATCTGCGTCTTTTGTTGTTTGAGGCCTCCTGGCTCAGTGGTTAACACTGCTGCCACACAGCTCTGCTCACGTTTCTGGTCCCAATAATCATTCCAGCATAGTTGGCAGATGGTTCCCTAGCCCTCATGGGCACTTAAGAGTTTATTGCACTATTATAATCCACTCAGAACTAATTCAGTTACTCCTTCCCCTATAAATGCAATGCATTTTGGCATGTTTGGTGTAGTTCCTGAACATCTCCGTGATTTCGTCAAACTCACAGTAAAGCAAACTATGCAGGGTTCACTCATCATTATTCCTTGGTTATTTCTATGCAAGAAAACCTTGGCAAATACATTTTGGGGGTTAATAAGACCTAAAAAGAACCAATAATGCTTAACTACAGGATCTACGTATACTGCATCTATTAGTAACTTAGTGTTAAGTAACAACACTTTAACAAAGGCTGTGTTGGTGTTACATGGTGTGGCCTGTAGGGGGCGTCCCAGAACCCCAAGGCACAGACACAACTACACACATATATACATAGCCCCAGTGCTTTTATTCAATTACAAAGTGTACCTTTGACAGGCTTCCTTTCCAGGAAGTCGTAAACAGCTTCAACTCAAGACAGCACAGCACAGCAGTTCCTTCACTCCTTCTCTTATTCCCTCCATTCTCCTCTAGGCCTCCCAATCAAGTCTTCTTTCCTGGCGAGGCTCTCTTTAAACATTTGACCTGGGAGGACTTTCAGTGCTCAATCCATTGCCTCAGGGAAGCACTTCCAGGTCAGGTAAGACCACCCTCTTCCTTGTGCAGTCAATATCCAGCAGCTCTGCCTGGTGGCCCCACAGACGCCCATAAGGCAGCCCCATTGAGCCACAACTATCATGCTGCCCTGTGGGTTTCTATACTGAGTTTTGGCAATCTCCCATGGTGTCCCTCTATTACTACTGGGATGCCATCCCCAGTATAGTGTCTGCTGCAGGGTCCTTCCATGTCCATGTATTGGCATAGGAGGGGAATATCGGAGCACCCTCACTGACATTCCTTTATAAAGACCTCCTGGCCAGGCAAGGGAGCAGGGCCAACCCCAGCCGCAATGCCAGTTCGTCCATCACAATATCAATATGACTAATGTATGCACTACAACAAGCCCCTCAAGCCCTTGTCCTAAAGTGTCGCCATATTTTTTCCTTATGTTCTTACATCATTGTGACTCTTTTAAAAAGTATTGTAATAAACGAATGAATGCTGTTATGTGCATCCCAGACTTAAAGATGACAAATACATATAATATGAAGTTTTTTGAACTTATTAGAACTTTAGAATCCTCTTGGCTTACCAGAATTAAGTTTACTTCCGACTATTTTAAACTTGCTAACTCCTTAGGACTGCTTTGATGCTAGTGGTTTTATTAATGTAAATTACAAGTTTATATATGGCAGTGGCCCTGGGCTGAGATTTCCCCACATAATTGCCACAGCGATTCTTCTCAGATCCACTTTTTGTCTCTCAAGGGACTACAGAGAGGTTGCACTTTATAAGTTTTGTGTCTTGTGATCTCCCCTCACATCTGACATTCCTCAAGCCTCTATTCTGGGCTGCCATCTGTCTGATAACTGGGTGCCACCTGTCCAGGTCAGTTTGCAGTGACATCTTGGAGTTACCAGCTTCTTGTCTTTCACTCTCAGTCATAATACTATCATTCCTTCATCTTCTGCCTCAAAGTGTGGCATCGCTTTTGATTTTCCTTGTCTTTTTCAACCCACATAAGTCCAATTGAGAATGTTTCTTGCTTCTGCTTCTGTAGCATATGCCATGTTGACTCATTCCCATACTTTTCTGATATTAAACAGCTTATCTGTGCTTTCATCACATCCCACATTGACTACAGCGGCTCTCTGTTGGTAGGTCAGTCAGTCATTTTCCGACCTGCTATATCCTAACACAGGGTCACAGGGGTCTGCTGGAGCCAATCCCAGCCAGCACAGGGCACAAGGCAGGAACAAATCCCGGGCTGGGTGCCAGCCCACCGCAGGGCACACACACACACACCTACACACCAAGCACACTTCTTCTTCTTCTTCTTTCGGCTTCTCATGTTAGGGGTTGCCCCAGCGGATCATCTTCTTCCATATCTTTCTGTCCTCTGCATTTTGTTCTGTTACACCCATCACCTGCATGTCCTCTCACAACACATTCATAAACCTTTGCTTAGGCCTTCCTCTTTTTCTCTTCCCTGGCAGCTCTATCCTTAGCATCCTTCTCCCAATATACTGAGCATCTCTCCTCTGCACATGTCCAAACCAACGCAATCTCGCCTCTCTGACTTTGTCTCCCAACCGTCCAACTTCACCTGACCCTCTAATGTACTCATTTCTAATCCTATCCATCCTCGTTGCTCCCAGTGCAAATCTTGGCATCTTTAACTCTGCTACCTCCAGCTCTGTCTCTTGCTTTCTGCTCAGTGCCACCGTCTCCAACCCATATAACATAGCTGGTCTCACTACCGTCCTGTAAACCTTCCCTTTTACTCTTGCTGATACCCGTCTGTCATAAATTACTCCTGACACTCTTCTCCACCCATTTCACCCTGCCTGTACTCTCTTTTTCACCTCTCTTCCACAATCCTCATTACTCTGTACTGTTGATCTCAAGCATTTAAACTCATCCACCTTCACCAGCTCTACTCCTTCATCCTCACCATTCCACTGACCTCCCTCTCGTTGACACACGTGTTCTGTCTTGTTCCTACTGACCTTTATTCCTCTCCTCTCTAGAGCATATCTCCACCTCTCCAGGGTCTCCTCAACCTGCTCCCTACTATAGCTACAGATCACAATGTCATCAACAAACATCATAGACCGTGGGGACTCCTGTCTAATCTCATCTGTCAACCTGTCCATCACCATTGCAATTACGTCAGGAAAGGGCATCTAGTGTAAAATTTTGCCAAATCAATATGCTGACACACCAAGCACACACTAGGGACAATTTAGGATCACCAATTTACCTAACTTGCATGTCTTTGGACTGTGGGAGAAAACTGGAGCACCCGGAGGAAACCCACGCAGACACGGGGAGAACATGCAAACTCCATGCAGGGAGGACCTGGGAAGCAAACCCAGGTCTCCTTACTGTGAGGCAACAGTGCTACCACTGTGCCACTGTGCCACCCTTGTTGGTAGATGCCCCTTTCAATCTGTTATCTCATCTTCAACTCTGCTGCAATGATCCTCTCTCAGACCCACAAAACCATCTGCACAAAACACCAGTTCTGTGCGAACTTCGCCGGCCTCCTATTTCGTATACGACTTACTAAATAATTTAATTGCCAACTTATAAACTTATAAATGACCTTACAACTGACTACGTCAGTGACCTCCTGCAGCTTTTTCAGCAATGTTGGCCCACTTCAGTTTACTGATGCTGGCAATCTTGTTGTGCCCCAAACTAACCTGGATGACGCAGACTTTTTTTGCTCCCAGAAATTGAAATGACCCCTGTAAAATAATTTGATTGGCTGACTCAATTCATTCTTTTAATGGAAAACTTAAAACACAGTTTAATTTAATTTAACTTAATTTAGCTATCCATGTAACGTACACTGGCACACTGACCCTTTGTCTCAGTTTACTGTCGCTCCGTCCCAGTGCTTATGATAATAACCAGTAGCGCAAATTATGGATTTCTTGAATTTTCTATTTTTATTTCTATTTATTCTTTCTTTTCTAATTCATATTATTTCTTATTCTAGTTTCACTTATCTTTTATTTGGTGCTTAATGCTTGATATTAGCTTTATATACAGTATCTGATCTTTTCCTGTGCTTTTATTTGTATTGTACCTTTTTGAATATTTATTTGTGAAACAAATTTGAGCATGACGGAGATGCTATGTAATTAAAACGTATTATTGTCATTATCATTACTACATTCAAATTTGTAAATTTGCCAATCGATGAACCAATTAGCAATACAGGAAAATTTACAGACAAGAGGAATGACATTTTAACACCTTGGCACAGCATGAACTTCACAGTGTGATTCCGGATGCGGGCAACTTTCAACAGAAATATTCCTTATGTGCAGTAGTGCCCTTCCAAAATTCAGGGGAGAAAGTGGGCATTGAATTTGAAGGAGTAACCCTCTAGGAGTTCAATACTTATACCTGCTGAGCCAAGATGCCACATCTTAGGTGTGTGGGACTTATTGCATTTTTTGAAATTGTTAATTTTCTTTGCAAAGGTGTGGGGTATAATTGTCAATGTTGCAAAAAAAGTGGAGAAAATATGCCTCATGACTTTGATGAAATGTATGCTTCAGGGTTATTTAATGGTGTAATTGTCCCATTAATCTTATCTTCTGAAAACATTTGTAGAATAAGGGTCCCAGTGACCTCTTGTGTGAATTAGGTGCTTCTTGGTTTCCATCTTGACAGCCCTTGCCCTTATTTTCAACTGGTGCTCGAATGGTCATGTTTTTTCCATGCTTCTCCGTGTTTTTGAGGGTTTTGAAAGCTTGGATAAGTGTCCCCAAATTGTGAGAAGATTCAAACAATCCATCCATTCATGTTCTTAAGTCATTGTTTTCAGTACTGAGCTGTGAGGAGACGGTATCTAACAGCAAGGAGTATAGTGTAGGAGCCAACCCTGGACGACTCCTAGTTTGTTCTGGAGTCCCACAACTCTTTACGTAATGAAGTGCTTCCTGGCTTCAGTCTTAAATGCACTTCTCCATAATTTCCACTGAAGTCCTTCAGTATGTGATTCACTGTTACTTTATCAATGCCTTTGAGAATTTTAACTACCTGGATTAGGTCCACATGCAGTCTTCTCTGCTTGATAACTAAACAGGTTGGATTCTCTGAGCCTGTCACAGTAGGACATGTCCTTAAGTCCTGGGATCCACTTAGTTGCTCTCCTCTGCACAGCTTCAAGTGCTGCTCTGTCTTTCTTGTGACCAGAACTGCACACAACACTCCAGATGAGGTCCAATCAGTGTATTATATAGTTTTGAGCATAACATCCCTGGAATTAAATTCAGCAGTTATTATTTAACCTAATATTTTACTTGCCTTTTTAATTGCTTCTGTACTTTGCTGAGTCAATGCAAATGTTATGTCAACATAAACCCCTAAATGCTTTTCAGAGGTTGCTTGTTGTATGACAGTGTCTTCTGTCTTGTATTTTAATTGATGTTCTTTTTGCCCACATATAGTACTTTGCACTTTTCATTAAACTGCATTTTCCAGGTGTTTGCCGAATTCTGAAGCTTGTCCAGATCTTTTTGAATTTGTTTTGCTGCACCATCAGTATCTACTGTCTTTCCAATTTTAGTGTCAACTGCAAATTACACATGTCTTCTGATTATACCAGAATCAATGTCATTATAATATATATAAATATATAAATCAGAAAAAGCAGCAGTGTGTGGATAGACCCCTGAGGGACTCCACTGATGACCTCACTCCACGGGGAGCATTCTCCTCTTATCTGTAGTCTTTGTCTTCTTCTGGTTAACCAATTTGAGATCCAATTTTGTAGGTTACCTCTGCTGCTTCTAGTTTCAGAATTAATCTTTGGTGTAGGACTTAGTGCTGGGTGGTATACCGGTTCATACTGAAAACATTTTTTATTTTTGTTATGATATGGATTTTTCTTATACCGCAACACTGCTTTAAATGCCTAAACAATGTTCGAAATGTGATGCAGCGGGAAACTGTTTAAGGGGGACCTTTTTCACTGCTACACAGCTAAACACATACAACGGAGTACATGCGTTAGTGGAGGTATTGCGCGGGGACTCTTTTTCATTGCTACACCACTAAACAGGCATGCAACGGAGTACATGCAGTAGCATATGTATTGCGCGGTGAAAATGGACAGAGAACATTCCGAAACTGAAACTGTAGCAGATGATAAAGTTAAACATGATGACACAGAAGAATTTTTGCTGGAAAAAAATTAGTCATGTCTGTTGTCTGGAGATACTTTATATTTAAAAGGTTGGATGTGGACCATTATGTTCAAATGTGTGAATACTGTTTCTATACTACTGAATAATACTGCAAGCCAAGTTGTACTTGTTTTATTTTTTTCAATACTGTGTAATGTACCTGGGTACTGTGTAATAGTGTGACGACATGTTGACTTTGTTCTCGACATTTCTACTTTATTCTCTCCGTTTATGTTGAGATTAAAGTCAAAATGTTGACTTTATTCTTGTAATTTGTCATTAAAGTAGAACATTGTAAACTACGCACACAGTGCTTGCTGGAATGGGCGCAATCTTGAAATGATGGCATATTTAAACATATATAATGAAGATTTTTTTAAAGTTCTGAATGCTCCGTGGTCTATGTTTATAACTAGTTTTAATTTCACAAAGACGTTTATCATGTGGTGATTGGTAATGTGGAGAAGGAAAAAGGATAGGAACTGGGGGTTTGGTACATCAGATAGAGACAGTTTGCATGCAATAAAGAAAGCCTACTCAGAAGAACATCCACTGATTTCCGTGTTCGTGTCTCCGACCAGCAGATCACATACCCAACATTTACACAATATTTAAGTTAAACCTGTGCGATACCCATTCATGCATCCAGTTTTTTTGAAGCCTCGTTACACCTGCCATAAAGTTTACACTGGACATACACCTGGGGACCCCTTACTGTGAGGGAGCAGCACTACCCCCTCACTACCGTGCATGTTTAATACCTGCTTTAATGCATTTCATCCTGAAAATGATATCAAGTATTTATCTTAGCATTCTAAATTTTCAGAGAGCAGGAATATCATGAAGTGAATGGATTTTGTGCGGCGATCCCTCCCTGCGCCTCTTCTTAGTGTAGAGGAAGTCAGTTTAAGATGCGCATAGCGATTAACAACTGGGTTGGGGAACACTTAACACAAATCATTTAATGTGCTACATAACTTATGACGGGGTTTGAGAAAATCTAGTAAATTAAACATTGATTTTAGGGTAAAGTTTACTTTACGACTTTCTACTTTAATGAGAAAATAAACTATGAGAATAAAGTGGAAATGTCGAGAATAAAGTGAACATGTTGACTTTATTCTCGACATATAGTTTTTTCTTCTTCACTGTGGCCCTAATACGCTTTTGTAGGGCTATACCACAAATAGCATTATAAATGCAAGTTGCAGTTTTATTATTTATGTATATAGCTTAGCTTGAAGCAATGTCCATATTAATGTAATTTGCCTTAATAATGGTTCAGTTGGTAAAGATGTCATCACCAAGTTGCACTTGTTTTGTTTTATTTTATTTTTATTTGGTGAATACTGTGTAATGCACCTGGTCTTGAAGTCTTGAAGTAATTGTATTATTACTGGAAGTTGCACTATTATTTATTTTATTGTTTTTATTTATTAGTTTAAATATTATGCAGTTTAATGATGATAAAGTTGTTTAAAAAGTCACTTTAACATGTCAGTGGACAGAGATTGTTAACATTAACAGAAAGTGTAGTTGGTTTAAAAAAATATTTGCTATTTATTCTGTTTCTAAGACATGTTCAGTGCAATACAACTTTTACTAAGTCTAAATGCCTCTTTGGATGGTTAAAAATATGTTTTCAAAATTTTTTCTTGAGATGTTTGCAAAATTTGTTCAATAAAAAGGTTCTATATTTTGACTGCAACTGTCATGCAATGTGATTCCTTCTCTTCATTAGTGCCACCCCCTTGAAAACTATCACTTTATGGGTCCATGCAAACCTGTATTAATACTTGTGTGCACATTCAAATTGTTTTTTTGTACAATGTACAATTCTCATGACAGTGGAACAGATTATTCTTAGCCAGTCTTCTCCAGTAATTTCAGTGGAAAATGTGGTTAATATCCACTCATGCATGGGAAAAAATACCGTTGAATACCGTGAAGCTGGTATAATTTTGAAAAATACCGTGATATAGAATTTTGGTCATACCAACCAGCACTAGTAGGACTGTATCACAGGCTTTTTGAAAGTCTAAGTACTGTAAGTTATGTTTTATGATCTATTTTTGTCAAAATAAAAAAAAATCTACAGTAAAAGATTGGTTTGGCAGGACCTTCATAAAAATGCTGGTTGTTATTTAGAATATTATTTTCTTTTAGGTAATAATCTAATTTATTTCTTATTATAGCTTCCATAATTGTGCGTAGCTCAGAAGTAAGACTTATTGGTCTGTAATTACCAGGACTCTCTTTGTATCCCTTCTTGAAGATTGGAGTCACATTTACAACTTTACAGTCCTCAGGTAGCTCTCTTTTCCCAAGTGACCTGGTCATGGTTTGCTCTTTGTCCTAACCTTCAGTGTGAATTGTGGGATCTCACATACACGGGTGTGTGCCTTTCTAAACAACATCCACTTAATTCAATTTGCCACTGATGGACTCTAATCACATTCTAGACCCATCCTGAAGATATTTAAAGCAAATAGGATGCACTTGACCAAAATTTTCAATGCCACAGCAAAGGGTCTGAATACTTAACATAAACAAGAGATTTCAAGTTTTGATTCTTAGTAAATTTGAAAACCTTACTGAAAACATTTTATCACTTTGTTATTATGAGTCATTGAATGTAAACTGATGAACAAAAATGGCAAATTTATCTATTTAAAATTAAAGCTACAACAGACTAAAGTGGGCAGAGGGGAAGGGGTCCGAATACCATACTTTCTGAATCCACTGTGCCTGCTTTTTAAATTAGATTAGATTAAATTAGATAAACTTTATTAGTCCCAAGGGGAAATTTTAATTCAGCAATAACATAACAAAAAAGATTCAGACTCTTAAGACAAATACTACAATCAATTAATAATTAAATAAATAAGCAAAGAAATAAATGTATGTTGCATAGAAATTGCAAAATCAGCATTTAGTCTGGACATCAGGAGGAAACATTGAATTGCATGATAGCTGCAAGCAGAAAAGGCCCCCAGAGGTGCTTCTTAACACACAGTGGTGGAATGAACCTGCGGCTAAAAGTGCTCCAAAAGAGCATCTTCTGGAGGGGATGGAGGGGACTTTCCATGATGGCACCCAATTTTGCCACCATCCTCTTTTCCACAACCGCTTTTAGTGTGTTCAGGGTTAGGCCTGAATGGAGGAGGCGTTCCTGATAAGTTTATTCCGGCATTGTGTGTCTTTTGACCTCAAGTTGTTTCCCAAGACCACAGTGTAGAACAACACACTGGCTACTCTGGACTGTTAGAATGTAACAGCTTGCTGCATACATCTAAAGGCCCGAGTCTCCTCGGGATTTATAGTCAGCTCTGGCACTTCATGTACAGAGCCACTGTGTTGTCAGACCGGTCCAGTTATATAATATACCCTATATCCAAATATACCATTATTATTTATATTATTACTTTTTTGCCTGAGGTTTGTCAGCAAATCATAAACTTCTTAAAATAAGCAGGTGAAAACTGTAGCCTATAATTAAATGTGACACTAAAAACACAGCCTTCTGTAAAAAAGGGATTCTTTGCATACAAAGTGTGATATCATAAAAGAAAAAGTGCACTTATTACATAAAAAGTAGGACAGAATCACTTGTGATTGCTCTAACAAGTCAAATATCAATGCATGGTGAGCAGGTCTCGACCCAACTTGATACTTTTAGTGCTGTGGTCAGAAGCTGGTGGTCAATGAATAATATAAGGACATAAACTAAACTTATTTTTTCTTTTCTCCAGTTCACAATTACAGCTAAAATGAAGTGTAGTAGGTGAATTTAATATTTATTTTTCATTATTCCTTTGTTTTATGAATTGTGGATCAAGCCAGTAGCCACCTAAGGCACAGGTTGTATATTAATTGCATGTTGGCTAAATGAGCATTGCTTACATAAAAAACACTTTTTAAAAGTATGACTTTAAAGTTATTATAGTAACAAAAGTAAAATCAGGAATACAGAACTGTATAAAATCTTAAAAACATGGAAGTTTAAAAGTGCATGATGAAGAAATATGAATGCACTTGTCTCTCCTAACAACAAAGAAATTTGTGAAACTTTCCAGTCATACATGAGTCACTAACTTTAGCAAATTTTTCAGTAAACATCTTGCTTTTAGTTGTAAGCATGTTTTTTTTTTTTGGTTCTTCACCTTTCCAAAATCTAGCTATCTGGGTAAGTACACTTCATCCCTGAGGGAGGACCATAAAAAAGTTTGGTAAGCATTGGAAATGTGGCCAGGCATGCATCATAATGCTTCCATGGTGTTGACATCGGTCTTCTTTACTTACCTGCAGATCATTCATCTCATATATAAAATATCATTAATCTTATATCAGCTACTGGACCATATGCAGTATTGACAGACCATAAAGTATAAAGTAACAAATCATCACTTTCTTCCAGAATCTCCAGTTAGCCCTGCCACCTCAGCCTTTCTTGGTTTTATAATCTACTGTTTTGTGAATTTACAGATTAGCTAGATGCTGAGCTTTCTGACATCCATCACCAATATCAGATTTCATCTCAGGTGTTGTTGATCCTTCTTCTAGCAATATGGACGTTCCCTTTGATAATTTCCTGTTTTTGTGCTCCCATTCTGGTTTTCTAACATTCAGTTTTTACATCATTGTAGATTGCTTTGCTGCATTTAAGGTTCAAATGTTGTCATTCCATAACTCTACCTACTCTGCTCTTTGTTCTTCTGTGGTCCTTATGCCTTACCATAAATATATTTTCCTTATTTTATATGTGTCATTTATATGTGATGGTACTTTAGTTTGCAAATGGACAGCCTTCTGCTCATTTTTCTTAATTTCTCTGGTCAGCAGATCACCTACTCACAACCAATGCAATGACATACATTTTGTTGCGGGAATAACTCCAAATTTTTCATGTTGTCTATTTCCTTTCCCCATATTTATATATTAGTATAAAATTTAGTATTTATAAATTTTATCAGTTTCTTTACATCCGTCCTTTCCTTCCTTACTCCTTGGACACATCAAGTTGAGTTCTGTACTGGCCATGTCTGGAGAAGGGGCCTTCTGCCATGACTCTTATGTGTTAAAGTCTTGGGCACAGTAACAGATGTTTGCTCTTAGAGAAATTAAATAACCAATAATGAATGACAGCAATGGAATTGAGATGTGGTTAGGTCAGCTAAAGCTAATTCAAAAAGTTGTGCATGCGAGCTTCCCACGACTTACAGGGATGGATTTGGAGGGGGTGAAGGGGGTTGCAGACCAGCTCACATGTTTATTCATCTCCTCTCTGACCAGGAAGTCAATGACAAAGATGAAGAACAGAGACCCACTTGGTCTCCACATACTGCTTGTCTGTTCATATTTCCAGAGCGTAATGCCAACCAGATCAATAAGATACTGTTGGCCATTGAACCAAAGAGTCAAAGGAAGCACCAATGTTGTCCAGAAGCTTTACTTGGTACAATATGTGCTAAAATATTGCCATCTAGTAATAAATGTGGTATTTCATTTGAATCTGTAACCCTTTCATTTTCTCCTTTTGTCTCCAATTCTTTTGCAATACATCAAGTCAGCCAATGACACAAATGCATAGAAAACACCGATATGAGAAACATTCTTACCATGAAAACTCCTGAACCATTTTGTCTCATTTTCTTCCCACAACACTTATCCGCTCTCCTTTTGTTTAACACCTTCACCACTCAAACCCACCACCCAACTATATCTTGTATTTCCAGTGTTGCTGTCTATACTGTCTCTCTCATATCTTAAGCCCCCATTGCACTCCACACCTTTTCCTATGATTTTCAGTCATAGCCTTCATTTGCAGAACATAATCTTAGTGAGTCGGAAGAAGCTGCAGCACTCTCCTGTGACTTCCCTAGTACAGTTGTAGGCAAAAGTTTTGAGAATGATACAAATATTAATTTTCACAAAGTTTGTTGCCGCAGTTTTTATTATGACAATTTGCATATACTCCAGAATGTTATGAAGAGTGATCAGAAGAATTGCAATTAATTGCAAAGTCCCTGTTTGCTAATGAAAACTAACTTAATCCCAAAAAATCCATTTCCACCGTATTTCAGCCCTGCCACAAAAGGACCTGCTGACATAATTTCAGTGATCTTTACTTTAACACAGGTGAGAGTGTCGATGAGGACAAGGCTGGAGACCACACTGTCATGCTGACTGAGTTAGAATAGAGAGGTTCAATTGTTGTGAAGAAGGCTTCAGGGTGCCTAAGAAAGTACAGCAAATGCCAGGTCCATCTCACCTAAAGTTGATTCAGCTGCGGGATCGGGGCACCACCAGGGCAGAGCTTGCTCAGGAATGGCAGCAGGCAGGTGTGAGTGCATCTGCACACACAGTAAGGCAAAGACTTTTGGAGGATGGTCTGGTGTCAAGAAGGGCAGCAAAGAAGCCAAGAAAAAGATCAGCGACAGACTGATATTCTGCAAATGGTACATGGATTGGACTGCCGAGGACCGCTGGAGTAAAGTCATTTTCTCTGATGAATCCCCTATCCGATTGTTTGGGGCATCCGGAAAAAAGATTGTCTGAAGGAGAAAAGGTGAGCATTACCTTCAGTCCTGTGTCATGCCAACAGTAAAGTATCCTGAGACCATTCATGTGTGGGGTTGTTTCTCAGCCAAGGGACTGGGCTCACTCACAATTTTGCCTAAGAACACAGCCATGAATAAAGAATGGTAGCAAAACATCCTCTGAGAGTAACTTCTCCCAACCATCCAAGAACAGGGTGGTGACAAACAATACCTTTTTCCATAAAGATGGAGCACCGTGCCATAAGGAAAAAGTGATAATTAAATGGTTTGGGGAACAAAACATTGAAATTTTTGGGTCCATGGCCAGGTAACTCCCCAGACTTTAATACCATTGATAACTTGTTTTCAATCCTTAAGAGACGGGTGAACAAACAAAAACACACAAATTCTGACAAACTCCAAGTATTGATTATGCAAGAATGGGCTGTCATCAGTCAGGATTTGGCCCAGAATTTGATTGATAGCATGCCAGGGAAAATTGCACAGGTCTTGAAAAAGAAGGGCCAGCACTGCAAATATTGACTCTTTGCATAAACTTAATGTAATTTTCAATAAAAGCCTTTGAAACTTATCTAATGCTTGTAATTATACTTCAGAATACCTTAGAAACATCTGACAAAAACATCTAAAAACACTGAAGCAGCAAACTTTGTGAAAACCAATACTTTTGTCATTCTCAAAACTTTTGGCCACGACTGTAGTTCGACATTCTCAATGTCTCAGTCAGACTGGTCTGTGACTTACCCTGACAACTTTTGTAATACAATACATTGTATAGATGGGCTTTAGTGAGTGTGTAAGTGCTGACTACCAATAACCACCCACACAGAGGAAAGTGAATGTTTTGGTCTGTGCAAATTGAATACAAGCTATCCTGTCTGACATCTTGTGTTTGTCATACCATGACAGATTATAAAAAAGACAAAAAAGGGAAGAGATTGTGGTTGAACTCACATACCTAAAAAACCTTCCTACAGCTACCTGCATTGTCAGGTAGCATGTCAATTAGCTGTCAGACTGCAGCAAGCTCGCAATATTTTGGAAATTTGAAACTGTGCTGAGAAGTCGTGAGATAATCATATAATTTGTCATCCCTTGCATTTCATACTGGTGTAATTTGATATCCTCAAGGTAATTCAACAACTGCAATCATGAAGGTTCGAAATCACATAATGTGCCTCCAGCTTTACTTGCAACCTGTTCTTGATATTCAGAAAGCATTTGATAAGGTCCCACAAGAGAGGCTGGCCATCAAACTAAAAGAAATGGGAGTTCAGGGTGTAGTGTGGGTGCACAATTGGTAAACTTTCAGGAAGCAGAGGTTTGTGCTGTGAGGAACCTTATCAGAATTAGGTGATGTTACAAGTCCTGTTCCTCAAGGGTTAGAGCTAAGGCTGCTGCTATTTTTAATATATATATATATATATATATACTGTAAATGATCTGGAATATAAACAACAAGGAGTTTAACCTTTTCAATTAAAGCAAACAAAGTGTTCAAAATTATGAAAGGAATTAGTAAATTAGTACAGTGGATTGAGTCTGTTACTTTAAAATGTGTTCAATTAGAACGTGGGGGAACAGTTAGAAAACTTTCTCAGGGTAAATTTTGCGCAAACTTTCAGAAGTTTTCCTTCACATAGAGAATTATAGGCACATGAAATAAGATACCATGCAGCTTGGTGGGCAAAAGGGCTCTAAGAATATTCAAAACTCAACTTAATGTTTTTGGAAGGAATTAAGTGATAAGGATTGGCGAGCTTTGTTAGGTTGAATAGTGTGTTCTCCTCAAACTTTTTCTAATGTTCAGGTCTCTTACCACTCAAGTGGCATCTGCTCATTGTGCCAGTTCAAGGACCAAGTGATGACCGAGTTCCTAAATTTGTAAGCAGGCGAGGGACACCCACATGGTACATTACCTATGCTTTGCAAAACTCAGTTTGCAGATATGGGGAGAAGGTTTTTCACAGCTGGATTCCTGATGCCAGCATCCTTTATAATATGAAATTAAGAGGAGCAAGTGAGCCAATTCTACGCCCTGTTCATTTAATGGAAATGTCCTATATAGGAAGGTTACATCTGCAGTTTATCTCGTTGAAATTGTGGCCAGAAGGGGGTGTAACAGCACCCCAAACTTTAGACACAATTGCACAAGTATAGGCTTGTTATTAACACAATTACCTTTACAAAGTCTCTGTCTTCACTACGTGTTATAATAAAGTTTCTCTTCAAACATTTCCACTCCATTCTTCCTGGCAAGCTTTGCCCTTCCTTTGCACCTGACATCAGCTGTCCTAGGTGAAGCAGAGTAGTCTCCTTTATACCAGACCCTGGAGTACCACCACACCACATCCAGGAAGCACATCTGGGTTAGGAGGAATCTCCCTAAACTGAGAACAGCTTGTCCCACCAGCTTCTCTCTGGCAGCTCCCACGTAATCCAGGAGGGCTACATGGGAGTTCCAATGTGTACACATGGCAGACCCACCAGCAAGTTGTTGCCACCTATTTTTTAGGGAGAGCACATGTCCCTTGGAGACAAACTCTTTCCACTCTTCCATTATCAAGGCTTCCCATATGGGTAAGGAGCCATTTATCTCAAGCCGGTATGCCAGCAAACCTGTTTCTTTAAGGACTAATAAAAAAAGCAAGTTTTAAAGACCGGGCTAAACTAAATTGAATCGTGAAGATTTAATAAAAATTGCTCAACAATGAAATGGATGTAAGTTTATAAGAAATATTCAGCTACTGCCAAGCATTCAATATTTTCCCCGCAAATTCTACCATTTGTGTGCAGTCATTAGCAATTAATTTTCACTGACTAATACTTTTACATTTTCACCTGAAAATTCGTGGGCTTGTCAGTGAGCCCATAATGGGTTTGGAAAATTAAATTCTTGCAGAGCTGGATGCTTTCTGCAGTCTTTTAACATATGTATTTTTTTGAGATTTATGGCAAATGATGTGACACTGAGTTCTCAGAATTGCTGCGTGAGTCATATTTTTTAGAACAGGCTTATTTTTCAGTAACTGCCCTCCTTCTCTTTCATGCAGGAAACATTTAACAACTGCACCACAAAATATTAGTTTTTAACTTGTTACTTGGTAGGCTTGAACAGATTTTTTATTTATTTAATATGACACTGCTTCCTCTTGGAAATTACAACATTTTTTAAAAGAAATAACAAGTGGAAGGGAGTATGTGGTATCAGCTGTGTGTTAATCTTCACATCCTTCTGATGTAAACACTTTGTGATCGAGTTGCTAGTAGAGTTCATCCTGCCCAGGACTAGAAGAGCCAAATCATATAAGAGAGTACTGGCTCAGCTGGTGGTTTTCTGTCAGAATTTAATAGGTTTGTGTACAGAATACGTTTACATTTTTGCTTGCATGTGCTAATCAACATGCACCACATTCTAGTTTGAGCTACATGCTGGACAATTAAAGAAAATAAGTGAAACGTCCATCCATCCTCTTCCACTTATCCGAGGTCAGGTCACAGGGGCAGCAGCTTAAGCAGAGATGCCCAGACTTCCCTCTCCCCAGCCACTTCTTCTAGCTCTTCCGGGGAATCCCGAGGCGTTCCCAGGCCAGCCGGGAGACATAGTCCCTCCAGCGTGTCCTGGGTCTTCCCCGTGGCCTCCTCCCGGTTAGATGTGCCCAGAACACCTCACCAGGGAGGCGTCCAGGAGGCATTCTAATCAGATGCCCGAGCTACCTCATCTGACTCCTCTCGATGCGGAGGAGCAGTGGCTCTACTCTGAGCCCCTCCCAGATGACCGAGCTTCTCATCCTATCTTTAAGGAAAGAAAAACCACCTATGAAGAATAAAAAATTTGAATGGTGTTTTCCCTCGGCCCTGACGCGGGTCACCGGGGCCCCCCTCTGGAGCCAGGCCTGGAGGTGGGGCTTGGCCGGGCACAGCCTGAAGAGGCAATGTGTGTCCCCCTTCCCATGGCCTCACCACCTGTAGGAGGGGCCAAGGAGGTCGGGTCCGATCCTTGGCTACAGAAGCTGGCTCTTGGGATGTGGAATAAGTGAAACATTGGAAACTTTACCACAAGTCTAGTTTCTTTACCACTAGCATGGCCCTTTGCCTCTGTGAATTCACATAATTTTTAAAGAACTCTACTTCTATAATGAAATACAGGCAAAACAAAATGTCCCTGTGCTTCTACCATGTACCCCGCATTTACAGAATCTACAGAATTTTTCAGATGACTTGCCCATCATTGGCTGCATTAACACTGGAGATGAGTCAGAGTACAGGAAAGTCATGGAGGACTTTGCCTTGTGGTGTGCAGACAATAACCTGCAATCAACATCAGCAAGACAAAAGAGCTGGGGGTGAACTTCTGATGTGCCAAGAAGCCTCTGAGACCAGAATACCATTCAGGGGAGGACATGGAAGTGGAGCAGAGCAACAAGTACCTGGGGGTTCACATTAGCAACAAATTGAACTGGTCTGACAATACAAATGGTGCTGTAAAAGAAGAACCAGAGCAGACTGTACTTGCTAAGGAGACACAGGCCTTTTGATGTGTGCAGCAAGCTGCTGGAAATGTTCTGTCAGTGCATAGTAGCCAGTGTGGTGTTCTACACTGCAGACTTTTGAACCTAAAACTCAGGAAGCACAATGCTAAAAGAGAAGCCTGCTCCATCACAGGGTGAACCCTGGACACTCTGGAATCTGTTAAGGAAAGGAGGAGGATGGGAAAATTGGAAGCGATCATGAAAAATCCCTTCCATTCCCTCCAGGAGAAGGTCACTTGGAACACTTTTAGCCACAGACTGACTATGCCACCATGTGCTAACAAGCACCTCTAGGGATCTTTTCTGCCCACTGCTATCAGGCAATCCCATGGTTCCACCCAATGTACTCATTACATTTATTTAATTGTTTGTTGATTGATTGGATGTATTATCTGTCCTGTAAGTTTGTGTTCTTGTTTTTTATGTTTCTGCTGCTATATGCATTTCAGGTTCACCATGGGATTAATAAAGATTATCCAATCTAATCTAATTTTAGGGCTCTATAGTGTTTGGGACAGTTGGCACCACAGATGTTCTTGATTAGGTGTGTTTCGTTGCTTCATTAGTGTAGATAAAAGTAGAAGTCTGGGCTTGCTTCTACCTACAGACATCCTTTGTAGTCTGCAGTTGGCATTGTTCAACATGAGGACTAGAGCTGTGCCAAAGCTGAAAAAACCATTATGAACCTAAATAGCAAGAATAAAACCATTAGAGACTTCAGTTAAACCATAAGATTACCTACATTGCCTTTCTGGAATATCATTAAGAAGAAAGAATGCATCGGTGACCCCTGTTGACACAAAGGGTCTAGTAGGCCAAAGAACACCTTTACTGATCACGACAGAAGAATTTCTCACTATGGTAAAGAAAAATCTCCAGAGGTAGATGTGAATGTGTCAGAGACTACTATCTGCAGAAGACTTCATGAACAGAAATAGAGAAGTCACACTGCAAGATACAGATCACTAGTTAGCCCCCAAAACAGGATGGCCAGATTACAGTTTGCGAAAAAGTACTTAAAAGTGACTGCAGAATTCTGGACAGACTAGATGAAAATGAACTTGTATCAGAGTGACAGCAAAAGCAAAGTGTGGAAATGAAAGGAACTGCCCAAGATCCAAAGCATACCACCTTTCTGTTAAACATGGTGGCACACCAAGGCATGTATGGCTGCCACAAATACTGCCACACGTATCTTCATTGATGATGTAACTGTTGATGGATATTGCATAAGGAATTCTGAGATGTAAAGAAACATCTTATCTGCTCAAGTTCCGCTGAATGCCTCCAAACTCAATGGGCGGCCCTTCACCTTACAACAAGATAATAATCCCAAGCATAATGCTAAGGCAACATGGCAATTTTTCAAAGATAAAAGAAGTAAAATTCTTGAATAGCCAAACCAGTCACTCGATTTAAATCAAATTGAGCATACCTTCCATATGTTAAAGAGAAAAGTGAAGGGGACAAGCCCCTGAAACAAGCAGGAGCTGAAGATGACTACATTAGAGGCTTGGCAGAGCATCACCAGAGAAGATACTCAGCACCTGGTGATGTCTATGAATTGTAGATGTCAATCAGTCCCTGTATGCAAGGGATATGTGACGAAGTATGAAATATGACTGCTTTACTATACCTGCCATTGCTATGTCCCAACCATTATGGTGCCCTGAAATGAGGGACCATGTAATAATAATGATAATAATAATACATTTTATTTATATAGCGCCTTTCCCATGCTCAAGGTGCTTTACAGAGTTTAAGAAAGAATGGCAGGGTATGCAGTATATATCATTGTACTAAACCAGATAAATAAATAAAGAACAGTAAGATAGTAAATTCAGAGAAAAGCCTAACAGACAGCATAATTGATGGTCTAGCACACACACGCACAGGTTACATGAGCATCTTGACAGAGAGGTAAACTGAGAGAAGGGTAATAAAGTCTGGTACCGGACCCTGAAGGCCCTATACAGCTGAAGGCCCTGTCACGCATTGAGTGTAGATTAGTGTGGGGCACAACAAGATTGCCAGAGTCAGGGGACCTTAGTGGGCGGACAGGCACATAATGATGGAGAAGGTCACTGATGCAGTATGGCGTAAGGTCGTTTAAGGCTTTTTAGGTTATTAGTAGGATTTTATATTCGATTCAGTAAGACACAGGGAGCCAGGGAAGGTGGAGCAGGATGGATGTGATGTGCTCGCTGCTGCTGGTTCGAGTAAGGACACTTGCAGCCGAGTTTTGAATAAGCTGGAGCTGTGATATAAGATTAGAAGGGGCGCCTGCCAGTAGGGAATTACAATAATCGATGTGGGATGTGATAAAAGCATGGACAAGTTTCTCAGCATTAGAAAACGAGAGGAAAGAGCGAACACGGGATATGTTACAGAGGTGAAAGTAAGAAAGTTTCTTAATGTGATTTATGTGAGCGGAATAAGAAAGGGAGGAATCAAAAATGATACCAAGATTCTTTGCAGTGGAGGCAGGTCCGAAGAGATCACCGCCAAGATGGACTAAGAAAGAGCTCATTTTATTAAGCTGCACTTTAGTCACAATTTGCAGGAGTTCATTTTTGTTGCAGTTTAATTTTAAAGAGGTCTGCTAAATCCAGGTATTAATTTCACTGAGGCAGGTTGTGAGCTGAGAAAGCTCTGTTGGAGTTCCACTTTTAACATTGAAATAGAGTTGAGTATCGTCTGCATAAAATGTATAAAAAGTATTGTCAATTCTACATGGTGTGACCGAAATGTATGCAATGTGCACTTTAATTAAATCTGAATTGTTTGATTAGCAATATTAATCCGTGGAGAAGACAAGTTAATCAAGGAAAATTGTGTCTTTGTCCCAAACATTATGGAGGGCACTGTAATTTAATGCAAGACAGGTCCTATGTAAACACTGGGCAGAGTGACATGCAAAATTAGGAAAAAATAAAAGAGCAAACAATGCTGCTGCTCTATTAGACCTAATGTCTCAGGTTCACTCCTAAAAAGAGGTAGATTATCCTGTCTACTAAACCAAATTAAAAGTACTGCTTATTCTTTAGCAGGACTGCTTCCCTACTGTTATGTGTGCAAACAGACACGGGTTGAGACAGAGCCAGAAGAAGAACGAATCCCAAAAAAAGAGTCAAAGCCAAGAGAACAATAATGACAAGTGTCTAAGGCAAAATGTCATACAAAAATTTGTGGTAGAGATTCAGAAACATGAGCATAGGTCAAAAATACTAAAAATCATAGATAGAAAATAATAAGATATTTGGATTTTGAATCGGCAGCTTGCACAATGAAATGTTTTCATGGGTGGCCTTTTATCCTGTTGGTCATGATCAATGGTCATGAACTCTGAGGACATGTCGATAACAAATGGAGAGTTAGCCCCAGCAATTCCCTAATTAGTGACAGACACAAATTTACCAAACGGCAGATGAAACATTCAAGGAAATATTTCATAACTAAAATGAAAAGAAATTGAGAAACTTAGGCACAAGAAAAAACTTAAAAACTAAAGGAAAAATACTCAAATTGAAACAGAAACTCCTATAAAATTATAAAAATCTCCTAACATCTATGAGAACACTTTAATCCTAGATCATTGCTTAATTTTAGACTGGTAGAATCTGATTATTTATATATCAATCTGGAATGAACTTCTAAGGCATCTCAAAGCCATGTGTTATTAGGTGTGGCTGGTATTTCAGAATATTCACATCTTGGTATAATTAAAAATTTAGCAGATATCAGTATATACTTCCAGACTGAAGCATATATTTTTGCTTAACAATATTAATGATTACTTGTGCACACAGGTGTGCCTCTTATTCATTGAATTGTTATTTATTTTATTATAATTATATAATTTATTATAACGCTCTGCTACTCAAGAAGATTTCATTGAAGGTATTCAGCTTCCCAACTTAAACTAATAAATGCACAGCTTATTTCTCACTTACTCTGCCTCAAAGGAAATACAGAACAATAATCAACTTTTTACAATCCTTTTTTTCCACTGTTTCAAACAACCTTTAAACATAAATGCTTGGTCAAACTTAGGGTCATGATTTATAATTTTTGCTATATTATTATTCCTATTATTAGTCTTTAGAATTGTTATTCAAATCTTTTCCAGGGTATTTTGCCTGTAAAATTCATTGTTGAGGTTGTTTTATTTTTATATCTCTTGGATACAAAGTTTACTTTTTATTTTCATTACTTTGCAATACCATGAGCTTCTGGGAGAGAACATCTGACATCATAATGTCTGACAGTATTTTAATCGCCATGTACAAACTCACTTTTTCCAAGATTGGATAAACTAAACCCACTTTTGAACTACTACTTTTGTTTCTGTATATTCTGGCTTTTTAAGCCTCCACTTCATGATTTTTAACTTTGATTTTTAGTTAGTGATTGGCTAGACTTTTTAGTACTTTGAAACCAGCTTGTTATTTTGACCTTTTCATAAAACCCCTTCCTATCTTACCAAAGTAGAACATAGAGTTACAGATGGTTGGTTTACTGGCTGCACTAGGAAGCAGAAAAACGAAGAGAGAAATGGAATTAGGAGATGGATATAATAAAATAAACTAGCTAAGGTCAAAACCGTGATAGCAAGAATTAAGCAACAGGGCCCAGAAGATGAGATAAAATCATAGTGAATATTTGATAAAGAAACAGTAGAAACCAAAAATTCAAGCATAAACTTGAAAAAAGTTTGTATCCAGAATTCCAACTAAGAATTCAAGAAAATACTGCTGGGCCTTTTAAGCTTTATCCCCACATTTGCAGAGACTAAGATGTGTCCGAAGCCAACCTTCACACTTACAACCCAGTGCTGTCACACATCACACAATTCTTGCTGACCTTACCTACCAACTGCATTGCAGCTGAGGCAACAAAGAGCAGAAAATGGTGGCACCCATAAGAAAAGCAAATTGCTGCTGTTGGAGAAAGCAATTAGATTTTTAATTAGAGAAAACAAATGAAAGTAAAAATAAATATAACTATATTGATTGACCTTTAAAAACACCAGAATAATGTTTCAAATATTTTTAGAAGCTATAAAAAATGTAAAAAATTCAGATCATGACAGCTAGAGCTAGCATAAGCTCACCAATCAGGCTGAACCATATATCAATATTCTTAAGTTTACATAGAGGTCTGTACACTAAGACATTATCTTTATGTTACAATACTTCTCTGTGCAACTGAATCCTGGACTTCCAGACACATAGAACCCAGACCATCTGTGTCAGAAACATCATCTCTAGGACCATCACACTGAGCATTGATGTCCCCCAGAGATGTGTACTCATTCCACTTCTGCTGACTTTCCTGACACACAAACTGTATGGCTGTATACAGCTCTAACACCATTAAGTTTGTGGATGACACAATGGTGGTGGGTCTTATCAGAAATAGGCATGAGCCAGTTTACAGACTGGAGATACGATGATTAGTGGTCTGCTTCAAGTGCAAAAAAAATCTATCTGTTAATGTGGACAAGATGAAAGAGATGATTGTTAACTTCAGGATGGCCCATGCTGTCCACAACCCACTGCACATCGAGGGCTCTGTAGTGGAACTAGTCAAAAGCACCAAAGTCCTTGGTGCATACCTAGCAGCTGACTTTACTTGGTCAATTAACACCACCTCTGTAGTCAAGAAGGCGCAGCAGCATCTCCACTTCCTCCTGAGGCTGAAGAAGTAAAGCCTACCCAACATTATCATCATTCTACAGGGGCACCATTGAGAGCATTCAGACCTGCTGCATCACTGTATGGTTTGGGAACTGCAGTGTCTCTGACCGTATGGTTCTACAATGGATAGTGCAATTCATAAGATCCTAAGATCATTAGGACTTCTCTGCCCTCCATTAAAATGTTCTTTCTAAGGCATTGCAAAGCCTAGAGCATTGTGAAGGACTCCTCCCACCCATCCTACCATTTCTTTGTCGAGCATCCATCTGACAGAAAGTACTGTATTATCTGAACCAGTCCTTTCAGTTTCTTGGTTGTCCAGATTCTGGACTCTGTTGCCCCCCAACCCTCAAATCTGCTCATAGTAGTTTACTTACTGTATATGTAGCTAACTTGCTACAATTGTTACTACTGTTTTTTTTAATAATAGTTGTTAGTTTTTGTTTATTACTTTTTCAAATGATCATTCAATTTTCACTTACTGATTATTTTTTTCTTAATTTATTTATTTATAGTATAGTATAGTATAGTATAGTATAGTATAGTTCTTTACCTGCTTGCACTTGTCCTGCACTTATGTGTATGTTGCATCATCATCCTGGGGAATATTGTTTTGTGTCACTGTATGCTGCAATTCAGAGTATGGATGGTATGACAATAAAGCCATTTGACTTGATTTGCCTTGACTACGACACTAATAAACTGACATAAAATCACTTTCCCTGTATCCTTTTGTATCCAAAGATTTGCATGTTTTATGATAGGACATACTATATGCTTTAATATGTTCACACTAATTTTTAACATAGCAGTAAACTGTCTTTTTTTATTTCCAAACCTCAAGAAGAATTTCACCCAGTATACCGGACTAACTGGTTTACTTTCCATTTCTATGTGCGATATTATAATTGTTTGGAGACAATAGGCCATTATGCCTTCACCTGGAAAATGGTTCCTCTGTGGCCCTTTTTACCTGCCTTGCAATGAAATGTTCTGGTATGGGTATTTTTTTTTTTGTCTCTTCTATAACACCATAGAGGATAAAAGTTTTATGTCCGACAGCATCTTCCTATATGATGCTATACTATTCTTCATAATACTGCTCTTAATTTAGTGCTTATAAACCCCCTTGTGAAAACCTTCTGTCACACAGGTCTTGCTACAACCCTTTCTAAGTTGTTCAATTTCTAATATATAAAGTTTCTTACCATAAAGAAATAATTAAACATGCCATGCACTTTCAAATGAATCCCTGCAAGTTTATCTATAATTCTTAAATGCCACCACAAGTTGGTAGTATATATAACTTTAAATCCTATTGTCATGACTCTTCACACTCCATTCTTCCATCCGTTTTTGTGTCACATGGGCAGGAGTCTAAGCACAGATGTCCAGACATCCCTTTCCCTCATCACCTCCTCCAGCTCCTCCATGGAGTGTTTCCAGGTTAGCTGGAAGATAAAATCACTCTGCCATGTTCTGTGTCTGCCCCAAGGTCTCCTCTTGATTGGTCTTGTTCGAAACACCTCTACAGGGAGGCATCTAACCCAAAGCCTGAACCTGAGTCTGACTCCGGACACCATGCTGAAAAAGCCTATTTTTGCCACAGTGCTTCTTGTGGCCATTGGTGCCACTCTACACTGCATTACTTTAATACCTTAGTTTAGATTTTTTGATGTTTCTCTCAAAAGTTGAGAAATGCAGGCATTGTTTAAATGTATTTTCCAGGTGAGCTTAACTTTAAATTCCCAGTTCTAATTAAAAACTGTATTTTCCATCTATAGAGAATAAACAGTACATTTCCTAAAATTGTGAAATATTCATTAGTCTATTTTACATTATCAGCAATATGTTTAGAAAAGATGTTATAAAGCTAAAAAACAACTGATTACATTTACTGTATATTAAAGGCAATTTGAGTCAATTTATACACAGCCCGTAAATGCCAGAGGTGATTCCACCCTGTTGGGCAATTGAGCAAGGCCCTTAACCTGCAATTGCTCTGTCCTGGGTATGATGTTAATCTGCATCCAGCCCTGCAGGGAAAACTTTGGGGTTGGTGACAGGATTAGTATTCCAGCCACCGTAAAAAACCTCACAATGTTCCACTTTATTCAAACTAGTGTGGTGCTGAGGTGTCTTCCATTGCCTGGCTGCACTTTGGTCCTAATTTGGGATCGTGAGGTGGTTTGTCATATGGTGGGTGTGGTAACATGCTGTATTAGTGCATACTCCTAACCTCCTCCTCCTTCTTTAAATAAACATTATTCTAGAAATATCAATATTTTTTGCAAACTCTGCATAAATGGTGTCCAGGCTGAGACATTGCTCAACCAATTATTCTGCACTTTGCTATCTTACTGGGGACTTATCCAATGACATTTATTTCCAAGGTATGTCACACCATGCAGAGGTGCCCTTGCGTTTTATGCCGCGCTTAATAAGATTCTCACTATATGCCTTGAAAGGGATCTTGATAATGTAGTAGAAGCAGGGATGGATCCCAAGTCCACAGGCCCCAGGAACTGAGAAAACATCAGACACCACTCCCTAAACCCCAACTGTCAGCTAGAACCAACCTACAGATACATCGAATAAAAGTGCATTTGCTCACCCAAATATCAATATTTATTTGTATTTGTAGGACATCAAACACAATCTAATAACTTGATTTTACTGGTTGAGTAGATAGCATATCTCCTATATATAAAACACTGAGGTCTGTGTTTTCAGTCCCTCTCAGCAATCTGATTGGTCGGTTTGGCTTTGGTGTGATGGGTCAGTTTGGCTTTGGTGACACGACTGAATGAGGAAGTGCAAGTGTTAGACACATAAGGTGATGAAATGGCATTGGAAACAAGTTGAATGAGTCGCTTTCAAACACGGAAAATATAATATCGGACAGGAGGCAAGAAAGGCACCTCAAAAGTAACGACAGTGTCTGGGAATGGGGCTTTACAGGAATGCCAGTGAAGAGACTTTCAACCACACATGAATACAGAGGAATGGCACTGAAGGTAAACGTAAGGCAAAAGTTAGCAAATATTAAAAAAACAGTAACGGCACATTGCACAATACACTTGACTTGAGCATCCATTGTTTTCTCTGTACGTTTAGCATTTGTTTGCTCAGAGGTCGATGCACTTGCTGCTTCCTGAGCAGCTCTTCTTTTCTCCACCCTAGCGGACCACTTCTTCTCTTCTTTTGTTGGCATCTTTTCTTGTTAAAACTGATTGTCAGTTTTTGCGTCGCAATTACTTCATATGTTTTCCTTAATTTTTCACTTAAGCTGGCACTTAAGTCTTCAATCTGCCTCAAGAATGATTTAAGATATGAAGAGGCAGGGAAGTGACGGTGAAGGTGGTAGGGATGAGAATGGCGCCCGTACGCATGTGCCACACCCCTGCCCTGCTGGCCTCTGACGACAGTTGATTTTACAATAAAATAAAATAAAAATAAAATGAGGGATAACCTTGGAGGTCAATCATCACCCCAAATAGTAGACGTCACATAGTATATGTGTACCAAATTTCAGGTCAATAGGTCAAGCGGTTTACGAGCTACAGGTGATTTAAAATCCTAGACAGACAAATGGACAGGCACGGTAGCATATTATATAAGAAGATGATTCCATTACATGTCTTAGGCAAGTACCACGACTAGTACTACATAATATAAACAACAATAATATACATTGAGATTACATGAAGAGCTGGGAATCGGGGAAAAACACAACTGCCCATACGTCAGTTGTATGTAATAATAAAACATGAATACAGTAAATAGTACAATAGTGATATGCAAACCGTGATAAAGTATCTTCACCTCAGATTTGGTGAAATACTAACAGAAATGTTCGGGAACTTTGCTGAACTCAGCAAATGAATGGAAATCAATAGGGAAGGAAACAAAACTAGTTTTGAGTGAATTGTAATGGTGCAGTGACCTTTTAAGTGTCCATTAGGGATAGGAAAGTGTCTGCCAATGATACTAGACTGATTATTGTGGGCAAAAATGTGACCTAAGCTATGAGGGAACAGTGCTAACCACTGTGTTACTGTGCCTTCCAGAATTTCTTGCACACAGAGGCAAAAAGGAAGCATTAGTGCACATTAGGCTTTGATAGCAGGTACTCATCTCTCGCATTGGCCAGTTTAGTGTTTGATGTGAGTTTTAACTAATCCATAGAAAACTTTTTGCATTATTGTCAGGGTGGATAATTCTGATAACCTATTCCTGACCCTCTAGCTAACCTGTCCATCTCTGTTACACAACAGCAGCAGCTCCTCACCAGCTGCTCAGATTCAACTCCTCTCATGTCATGTAACCTCAGAAACCTTTGTCAGACTCCTGGGAATTTCTCAATAAAGTGTCTCAGACAGCCCCCATTTTGTTGTACTTTGAAGAAACTGTTCAACATGGTTTTGTAATTGCAATAGCTTACCAAATAATTTGTTTCTTTATTTTTGGGCTGCTGAGATTTTTTTTTGTTATTGCAACAGGGGCCAGAAAGACCAAGCTTAAATGCAAAATTCATGATATTGATAGGATTCACTGTGGTGATGTGTGTTAGGAGTCCGTGGCAGTGTGTGTGTTTTTAGTAAAAACAGTATGGTCAGGCTGCGGGTGGAGGTGGGTGCATGCGGTAGTGTGGATGAGTTACCCAAGGGTGTCGATGAGGGAATCGGTGGAGCCTGTAGACATGCACGGTTTAGACAGATTCCTCATCACCACTCTGGAGTTCATAATTAAGGTACCTGCACCCACTAAAATATAAAAGAGCCTGAGCAGGTTAGACAAACGGTCAAGAAATAAATAGTCTGAGAGATAGCAGCATGGCTCATGGGGTTTCCACTGACACTGAAGGATGGTGATATGGAAACAAGCTGGATAAACAAGGATAACTGCACCTGTCAAAGGACATCTTCTTTAGCTAAGGAGACCAAAAACGTTAAGCAAAAGAGTAGGAAGCACGAAGGCTCGGGAATGATTTGGGAATGATTTTAAAGGACAGATCCTATGTTTTACCCTTCGATTTTAACCTATTTATGGATTATTTATTTATTGTGACTTTTAGCACCCACTGTACAGTGGAACCTCGGTTCGCGACCATAATTCGTTCCAAAACTCTGGTCGTAACCTGATTTGGTCATGAACCGAAGTAATTTTCCCCATAAGATTGTATGTAAATACAATTAATCCGTTCCAGACCGTACGAACTGTATGTAAATATATTTTTTAAAAGATTTTTAAGCACAAATATAGTTAATCATACCATAGAATGCACAGCGTAATAGTAAACTAAATGTAAAAACATTGAATAACACTGAGAAAACCTTGAACAACAGAGAAAACTAATACTGCAAAAATTTGCGCTATAGCGCTACGAACCGCTCGCTAAAAACACTTTTTTTTAATGAGTTTTAAGCCTGTGTGTGTGTCTCTCTCGCTCTCTCTCTCTCGCTCGCTGCACAGGGAGAGACTGAACACGTGCGGAAATCATCGGTGTGCACAAACCAAAAGGGAAACTGGTTTGTTCATATATCGAGTGTGTGGTCGTGAACAGATGCAAAAGTTTGACGAACTTTTCGGTCATAAACGGATTTGTACGTGCTCCGAGACATTCATGAACCGAGGTTCCACTGTAATTGATTATATTGGATTATTATGACCTTATTTATTTAATTGATGACTGCACTGCACTTTTGATTTTTGAAAGCTTTATTTTTGAGAAAGAAAGGACAAGCACATCTTTTTTTCTGTGTGTGTTTGTGTGTGTGTGTCCTCACTGCCCAGTCCATTTTGGCACATGACTTTCAGTGTCTTGGTTTCAAGGACATGGATGCCAGATTTTGGGCACCCGGGGCATCACATTCCATAATACACATTCAGAATTCAAAACTACAGCAGCCCATACACTTTTCTTTCTTATTGAAAAGATCTGGCAAGAGATACATTTAGCTCCTACTTATATAAAAAAGTATAAATTGACAACACAAATTGACACTGTAGGCAACAGCAACTCTGTCTATTAACCAAAACAAAACTAATTATTACAGAACAATGCTATTGAAAAACATAGGAATTACACCAATAAAGGATCAAAGAATGTTTAGAAACTTGAAGGGACCATGTAGCACGCTGCAAAGAAGTCATCCTCAAGTGAAAAATGCAATACAACATGTACACAAAGCATATTAGTAATATAACAAATCATGGTGTATAGCATGTTTCAATGACTGTACATCCTTATGCCCCTGAAATTTTGGCAATGCATTTTGCACATAAAAATATAGTCCAGTGGTCTCACATTCTGGTCCTAGAAGACCACAGTGGCTGCAGGTTTTTATTCTAACACTTTTCTTAATTAGTGACCTGTTTGTGCTGCTTGAGGACTCAGACCCCTTAATTGTGTATGTTTCCTTAATTAGCAGCCAAACAATAATGAGATACAAAATAAGCCAAAACATGACCAGCAAAACATGACCAACATTGTCGATCATACAATATCTGAAAATAAAGAAAGGTGAAGGTCTCAGGAATGCTGATCCGCTCAGGCCCACAAAACACTTTAACAGTGCTCTTAGAAAAGAGAAAATCAATAATTTTGGAAATGTATGCCATTGCACAATGAGAGCAGGAATGAACCATGGAATTAAAGAACTGGTTTAATTAACAACAAGAATCAGAGCCTAATTAAGCAACTGGTTGGAGGGAAATTGGTTGGAGTTTGAGACCCTGACTTAGTTAGTCTTCTGTTGGCTCACTCACTTCATGTTTCATTTCTGTTTAAGGAAAGAAATGAAGCCATTCAGAGGAACGATGAAGAAATTCAGAGGAACGAATATTAAAAAACAAGTCAAATAAAATGAAAGGAAAAGGAGTTAATTAGCTTCAAAACCTGGTCACCAATTAAGAAAAGGGTTAGAAGGAAAACCTGCAGCCACTGCGCCCTCCAGGACTGGAGTTTGAGACCACTGATATTATCCATATTTCCACAGTTTGCTCAATGTGAATTATATAATACTTCAAGTACTGCAAAAATGTACCTCTGGGCACTGTAACCTATATAAGGCCGGCTGTACCCCCTTTTCTAACCTGCTATCATGGCTTCTCATTGAAATAATTAAGGTAGCTCCTAGATCTCTCTCTTGTCTTCTTTTTGCACTTTTAAGATTAAAGCTCAGTCACTGACCTGTGACTCTTTCAATCACATGCTTCCAAAATCGGATACAGTGTGGACAGACGTCTTGGTTTATGCCCTGCATGGCACAATCACAATCCCTTATTTCATAATTTAGCTCTGTGCATTGGTGGCAAGCTGTCTTCTTTCCTCCTTGGTCAAGTGAAGAAATTGCAACCCAAAGGGACAATGACAAGAGCTTAGAATGTTCCAGCTTATAAGATCTAATTTCATATATTCTTCCTTCTCCATCTATTTCAGTTTCTTGTGAAGATCTGATTCTTTTTCATCAGATCCTTTACTTATATTTTCTTGTGCATTTCATTCCACTTTGAATCTCAGTGAAAGAGTCTCTGTATGGCAGAATCAGACCCAGTCACATTACACGGCTTTTCCAGCAATTTTCAGTTGTGTCTTCAATTGTGACTTCAATTACCTTAAGTTGTGAAGTGTGACATATCCAGTGACTCAGTCCAACTAGTTTGAAACTTGCCCTGTGTAGGAGACAGACAGGTATCTCAGCTGGGAAAAGAGCTGGTTTACTACCAGGGCAGAACAATTGTAGAATTGACCAGCAAGATGAAAAGAAGCATCTGTGATCAGCCAGTAAAAAATAATGGAGGGACCATTGGTAGCTGGAGTTGGTTTTGGGTCTTTACCTGGACAAGATGCCCATAATGTGGAAGGACAATAGAGCAGTAATTCTTGCCTTTTGTCTCCCCCTGTACGCTAGATGTCAGTAATCATGAATATCGGTACCTGTTTGGACCCCCACGAATTGTAATCTGTTAGTGCACCCCTGCTGGGGTCCAGAGGTGCCGCTAGGGGGTGCCGCAGAGAGTTACACTCAATACTATTTGGGGTGCCCCTTAGCCTTCATACCTGACAAAATCAAACAGGTTTAAGTTTGTCTTAAGTCGTATTAGTGGCCTCTGTGTGTGTGTGAGAACTGATAACCGAGGTGCACCCACTTGGAAGTGCAATGAATGTAAAACATCTACGGGAAATAAGGAACACAGATGTTTTGACATCACAAACAGAAGATGTTTGTCTCATGTCTTGAGTTTTACATATCACGATAGGAAGGAATAAAGAAAAAAAGGACAGAGATTGCTGTTGAGGTTGCTGTACCTATTAACCCTTAGCATGGCCACTGGCTCTGTATGACTGCTCATTATTGGCTGTCAGACAAAGCGGAAAGCTTGCGATACTCTGGAAATGTTAAACTCTAATAGAAAGCCATCAAACGGTCACATAATTTAACATCTCCAGCAATTTCTAGTCATGCAATCTGACATACTCAAGTGATGAGATCAGCAACTGTGGTCATTAATTTTGACATCCCCTTTGACTTGAGGTTGTGTAATGCGACATCAGCTTAACGAGTGCTCTGCCTGATAAGGAAATGGACAGGTAATATACTGTAAGAATGAGCAGGAGACAAACAAGACAATATTGTGGTTGTTAATATCAAGGTTCCTTACGAAAAGTCAAGATAAGTCAAACTACAAATCCATATACAAAAACCAAATATTAAAAGGTTGAGGAGACAATTTTCAAACCTTTAGTCGATTCACTCACCACTGCAAAAGATTTCTGTTCATGTATCCGTAATTGTGGACAATCATGAAGTGTGTGATGCTGACCTTTATGTCATTGCCACGGTGATGTCACTTGGTGGTTGTACATGGTAACGGTGGGAATGGAACCCATACCAAATGCTATCCAAAATGGCAGTGTCCATTAAAAAATAAAATATTGGCGTGCCAAGTGAAATATGTATGTTTAGGTGCATGCAAACAATTTCAAATCGAAAAACTAATTAAAGAAATGGACTCCATGCATTCAAAAGTAAACAGACAAAAACAGTAAGAAAATACGTGGAATTGGCATAGAGAAAAACTTACAACTGCTTCAATTCATAACAACATGCCCTTGTAAATAACCTCAGGCTGGTTGATTTACTCTCAGCACTAGGAATTCTGTTTTAAAAAATATTCCTCTGACCTCCAAAAACCCAAATTATAAACAACTTTACTTTATATATGTCAATTACTTATATCTTGCTACCCATGAATATCATAACCCTAACCCTAACCCTTACTGTCATTTCTTCCCACTTAATGCCGTATATTCTTAGGCATGCCCACTGACATAAGCCTTCTGATCTGTAATTTCCAACTTTGTGTCCACTATTCTACCAATTAAATTTCCTCTTCATCTTATAACCATCCCAACATTAATTTTCTGGTTTCCAATGGAAGTAATTCTCTTTGAGAACAATAGCTGCAAAAACCTACTCAATGTCTTGTATTTAATCTATGTGTTTTTTTTCTTAAATAGTGTTTGTGATGGGTCACGTGACTGTGTAGTAAAAATAGCCAAGTTTGTCTAAGCAGAAATTCTGTGATACACCACCATCTGTTTATTGCGTTAGTGTGCAATGAAAGATATAGCCTATAAATAACATTGTTGACACCTCACAGAGAGATTTGTTTCAATAGTAAGACAATATAATTAATATTCCCCAACCTGTGAAACAGTCAAACTGAAAATGGCAAAGACACATAAAAGAAATGACAAGAGCATAAAGAAATGATAAAGGCAGACTTGTTAGGTGAAGGGACCGTGATGCTAGCTTGAAATGTCAAAATGAAAATAATTGGTGCAGCACAAGGATGTGGCGATTTTTGGGGTGTTGTAGGGAGTGGGTCAGTATTGCGTGACATCTAACGTGCCTCGCCATTTAAGCGGCTTGATATATTTCAATCTGCTAGTAGAGTGAACTACATGTTTGTAAGACCATTGAGAAAACCAGAAAACAGCAAAAGTGTAAGATGGGCTGTAAAATCAGAGCCCTCTACATTCAGCACAATGTCAATCAGTAGCATTACACATTTCAAACTGGACTCTTCTCCAGATTCTTCATCAAGATTTATCTTATCACCCATGTAAGATACAAATAGTGGCAAATTTATAGAAATAATTTTGCAACGTGACTTAAACGAAAACTAGGATAAATTGAATAATTTGCAAACTCACTCAGAAGAATATAATTGGAATGAATATTTTGAAAAATGTTCTTTGAAAAAAAATAATGTTATTTAAGACATGGTAAATTGATTAATATTATTGTATTTTTTGACCACTTTATTCCTTATCTGACATCATAATTCAAGTTACCAAGATAAGCGACCATTCATATTGTTCTTTCAAAAATCTTCACACCCTTGTCATGAGCCACGAAGAAGAATTGATTTCTTTCTTTTGAAACTTACAGTAAAAGTTTACATTGACAGTGCTATACCTCAGTAATCTATTCCTTGTTTTTAATGATAATTACAATTTTACAATCAATTTGTTTGCTTCCACTTTTCTTTGTCAGTAATACTCATGTGAGAAATATGCTGGAATTGAAACAGAAGTGTTTCTTGTTTTTCTTATCATATGGCCGTTCTTATTTGCTTATGCATAACTCTACGGTCATTATGGTAAAAAAGAGAGATGTGTTTCTTGGGGCCCAATATGGTGCTGATTTTCTTATTTGGGTCATTTGATTTAAATCTTTATAAACCCCTAATTAATGGAAATCCTAGTTTCTTTATGTAACCCTTCTTGAGCTCTCTGCAGTGCAGATTAATGGGACATTTGACTCCAGCATTAAAAAATGGATGCCTATGGTTTGTAGTTGAGTGGGTCGGTGATTAGCCTCATAACCCTACTCCTTAGCTTCAAGTAATTACTTTTCATCCACAGTTCCTACTGCGTGTGCTCTCACTACTCATCTATGTGGGTACTGACTAAAAAGGGGGCAGTCAGTCCAAAAACAGAAACAGAGTGAGGATCAGGAGTAAAAATGGATTCGTAAGCTAAAGCAAAGGCCAAAAGAACCAATCACGACAGACATAATGCAAACTGAAAATCAAAATCAAAAAGCAGAACATGTTTCAAAAACCAGTAACCAAAATTGTGAAAAGGAAATTTGCTAGATTTGGTCCAATCTCAAACACTGAATGACTGCTTATGTGTCCTTTATACTAGTTGCCCAGATGACGTCATAAGTGGCACCAACCCGATGTATTATGGGATAGATTGGGCGGAGTTGTGGCTCTGAGGCTAAGGATCTACACTGGTATCCCAAAAGTGGCTGGTTCGAATCCCCATCACTGACAAAAGAGATGCTACTCTGCTGGGCCCTTGAGCAAGGCCCTTAACCTTCAATTGCTCCAGGGGTTCTGTACAATGGCTGACCCTACGCTCTGACCCCAAAGATTTCAATGGATACAGGTGATGCAAACTACACATAATTGTCATACAACATTATAGCCAAAACAAAAATGGTATGGGAAAAGACGATAAAAAATAACAAACTTCAAAATGAAACTGCTAATTAAAATTCTGAGTTCTGGGCTGTGAGAACCCCCAAAAACAACACCAAAATTATGTTTCTAGCTGTAGCGAAGCCTGAGAAAAATTAAGCTCATAACAATTTCTGGTCAGGCATCCCTTCATTCTTATCCTTGTCTGGGGTTTGTCTGCGATTTGGGAGTCGGGGTGTGCATCTTGGGTTCAATGGTTCATTATTGTCATATATACCGAGTAGGATGGTCTTTGACCCATTTACTGCTATTATTTTTCAAAATAGTTTGACATATTATTGTTCCTTTTCATTATCAGCATTGGTTTCATTTTTGATCATCAAAAAATTAATAAAATGACATTTGATTGTACCTGGTGGTAAAATCAAAAAACTTCATTTTGTTGAATGATCAAAAATGTTTATAACACAAAGGAAAAGAGCAGCTGGTAATTAAAATTAACTTCAAAACATTACATTAATACAACATATATGAGGTACATCACCTCATAGGATGACAACGGGCTTACCGAGACATCGAGCTTTTACTTCTAAAGCGATGATTACAACGTGAATGGCACGCTAGAAGCAAACCCGTCAAATGTGGTTAATCAACCTCATAAACAAAGCAGGTAAACAAGTCCAAGGTGATAATGAGTCCTCTGCTGCAGCTTTTCCCCACGTTACAAAACACACTCCAGGGCAGCATTTAAAGTGTTTACAGAGCATTTAGCCTCCTGCAGAGGTAAGGCACACAGACTGTAGTTATCTGCCTTATGTATAATTTACAAGGGCAATATTTAGCAATGCTTAAAAGAAGATGCTGTGGAGTTAGTTCAGCAATATAACTCACAGTTACTTTGCTCTTCAAAATATTATTACTGCTATTACTGTGGTGCTTTGATAGCCATCACTATAAAAAATAATGCTTTGGAGGAAAAAAAATGATAGCTTTATTAATGGTATGAACTGTGGCAGAGTGTAACCAAGCTGCATGTTCAACTCACTGAGCTGTGAATTTTATTGTGCCCGGTCATCTTTTTATCACTCAGCTGCACACGCCATGTTCTGTTGGCTTACTGTCATCTTTTTTTTTTTTTTTTTTTTTTTTGTGCCCTCTAAACAGCGTTATCTTCATTTTGGTTCACTAGGACACGCCCTTCGGCTGATCAGCTGTTTAGGATAACCATAGCCCAGTATGAACCGTCCTTCAGCTTTGTTTGGGTATTTAGGAAACAAGAGCAGCTGAGGTAGAGACCTCTGACCCCCATATTGAAGGGATCTGCTTGCTTTTTTGTTTTTTTTTTCACATTTTGCCTACAAAGCTGTCATTTAGATGAGTCAGCCATGCTTGAATAGGAGGCTATGTTCAGTTATAAAGAAAACTCTAGGTTAAAACAAAGACAGTGGCTTTGAATTTAGATCGTTTACTTCTACATTATAAAGGAATATGATACACACATATACATTATAAAGAGTGGCATGGTTCGACACAGCAATTAGCAGTTTGCACACAGCTCTAGAATCTCAGAGATATACAGGCAGGCAATCCTATGGTGTCCTGGATAATGTACCACAGTTTGTGAGGCTCAAAGGACTTTGTCTCCAATGTGGGTGTGAGTGACACTGGGGCAGCACAAGGAGCAGTCCTGTCACCTGTTCTGTTCACCCTGTACATCTTGGTTTATAAATACAACTCCTGGTCATGTCACTTGCAGAAATTCTCAAATGATTCTGCACTAATGGGGTGTCATTGATAAGGGGGTTGAGACAGTACAGGAGTCATATGGAGAACTTAGCCATTTGGTGCAGAAAGAATTGTTTGCAACTTACCAAATAGCCTCTCCACACAGTCACACTTCATGGTGTGGCTGTGGAGGTGGTGCTAGGAATACTGTGCTTAGGGGGACCACATCAATGGTAGGCCGGACTGCCCAGTATCACTGAGGAACTATACAAGTAAAGCCAGAGCAGACTCTTTTTGTTAGGAGACTGCGCTCCTTTAATATGAGTAGTGACATTCCTCACATCTTCTACAACTCTGTGACTGCCAGTGCAATTTTTTATGCTGTGGTGTGCTGGACCAGTAATATCACTTCAAGAGTGGTCCACTGAATCAACAAGCTGATTGAGGAGGTGGGCTCAGATATGGGATGCAGCCTGGACCCCCTAGAGGTAGTAGAGGAGGAGAGAATAAAAACAGAAATGAGTGCCATAATGAACAATGCTGCACATCCTCTCTCTGACACACTAACACTGATGGCTTTCAGACAACACATTCTTCAGTAGAAGTGTTCAAGAAACTCCTGTATACCAACAGTAAAGCACCTGCATAATGTTTCACTGGGACTGGGACTGCCAATTCAGAGGTTTTCTTTCTTTTTAATGTACATTTATATTATTTATTTATTTAGCCTCTGTAAAAAGACAGATTTGTTCCGGGTACAACAAATACATTTCTAACTACCTATCTAGTGTATTTACTATCTATCTATCTATCTATCTATCTATCTATCTATCTATCTATCTATCTATCTATCTATCTATCTATCTATCTATCTA